>JAXCMG010000064.1:2845271-2856321 GCA_034642415.1 Podarcis siculus | reverse complement strand
GTCTGATTGGTCCTAGAACAATAGGATTCAGAATGCAGCAGTCTGATGGGTCCTAGAACAATAGGGTCCAGAATGCAGCGGTCTGATTGGTCCACAGGAGCCACCCAATCCAGCTCCAGGTGGAAGTGAATCCGCAACCTACAGGTGAATCCTGGAATTAGCCAATCACGTGGGGCCCATTGTGTAAATAATGTATATAAAGCAGACATTCTGGGGGAACTTCCATTCCTCCTCACCACTATGAGCTGAATAAAGAGCATGAAATCCACTCTCAGCTCAGAGTATATTTCATCTCCATTCCCTTCCCTACGGTCAGGCTGCCTGGATAGCTCAGTTGGTTAGAGCATGGTGCTGATAATGCCAAGGTTGCAGGTTCGATCCTTCTAAGGGACAGCTGCATATTCCTGCATTTCAGGGGGTTGGACTGGAGGATCCTTAGGGTCCCTTCCAACTCTACAATTCTGTGATTCTAGATTGAAGAGGAAGTTCAAAGCCAGATGCACTTGTTGAGCTGGTTGTAAGTCAGAGGGCAGGCAGCTGGTTAAGGGCAGAATGGTCATCTTCATATAGCTACACATTTTTCCATGCTGATCTCGGGCATCTCAAAACATGATTATTGAGAACCAACGACTCTTCGTGCATCTGTTGTAACCCCTGCCATTTTCTGTTTCCAGGCATTGTGTAGGAACCGTTGTTCTCTTGTGTCTCCTCCCCCATTTTGCCCATAGCATCCTCAGTGTTGGATGGGAGCTTATGGGATCTCTGTTCCCTTTGGTTCCTCCCCAGCAAAATCGCAGCATTGAAGAGGGGAAGGGGGGACCTTTGTTATCTCCTCCACGGCAAACCTTTGGTTCCTCCACAACCCAGCACCTACCTCTTCCAGGAGCAACGAGAAATCTCCTGGGGTGTGCATCTACAGATTTTGCCCACAGCCGGCCAGTTGTCTTATCAGTGTGCGAGAACGTGCCAGTTCCTTCCATGCGCTTGCAGTAGCGCCAGAGAAAAGCATGTAGCAGTAGTGCCCTGCAGTGCGGCTATTCTCGCCATCTCCTCTGCCAGGGAAACTCCGCCCGGGTCTCATGGCTGCCTTTCCGCCTGTGGGAATGTTGAGGATAGTAGGAGAGGATATATTGATTAAATATCATCCTTCTTCACCCACGCTAGTGAGCTAGTAGCAGAACACATTCCCCTGTAAATAGCAGGAAGCTAGCTGAGAGATTCGTTAGAACCATTTGAGTTAAACAATCCAGTCTGGCTTGTACAGATTGGATTGTTCCTGGTAAATCCCTGGTAAAGGTAAAGGGACCCCTGACCATTAGGTCCAGTCGTGGCCGACTCTGGGGTTGCGGCGCTCATCTCGCTTTACTGGCCGAGGGAGCCGGCGTACAGCTTCCGGGTCATGTGGCCAGCATGACTAAGCCGCTTCTGGCGAACCAGAGCAGCGCACGGAAATGCCGTTTACCTTCCTGCCAGAGCGGTACCTATTTATCTACTTGCACTTTGACGTGCTTTCAAACTGCTAGGTTGGCAGGAGCAGGGACCGAGCAACGGGAGCTCACCCTGTCGCGGGATTCGAACCGCTGACCTTCTGATCGGCAAGTCCTAGGCTCTGTGGTTTAACACACAGCGCCACCCGCGGCCCTTTCAATCCCTGTTAGTTCCCTTTTAAAAACAATAATGACACAAGAGTCTTCTTTTAGAAAGTACTGTACAGTCCTATCTTGGAAGTTGAACAGAATCCGTTCCAGAAGTCCGTTCGACTTCCAAAGCATTCGACTTCCAAATCGCGGCTTCAGATTGGCTGCAGGAAGCTCCCCGTCGGACGTTCGGCTTCAAAAAGAACGTTAGAAAACCGAAACAATCACTTCTGGGTTGCAATCGTTCAGGAGCCAAAACATTCGAGAACTAGGCTGTTTGAAAAACAAGGTACAACTGTAATGATAAGGTTTACAATACTTACATTCAGTTCACAGTATGCCCTTGAAGGCAGGCTTTAGCTTTTAGTTACAGTTACAGACAAAGGTGAAGGGACGCGGGTGGCGCTGTGGGTTATACCACAGAGCCTAGGACTTACCGATCAGAAGGTTGGCGGTTCGAATCCCCGCGACGGGGTGAGCTCCCGTTTCCCCGTCCCTGCTCCTGCCAACCTAGCAGTTCGAAAGCACCTCAAAGTGCAAGTAGATAAATAGGTACCGCTCTGGCGGGAAGGTAAACAGCGTTTCCACACGCTGCTCTGGTTTGCCAGAAGCGGCTTAGTCATGCTGGCCACATGACCTGAAAGCTGTACGCTGGCTCCCTCGGCCAGTAAAGCGAGATGAGCACTGCAACCCCAGAGTCGGTCACAACCATACCTAATGGTCAGGGGTCCCTTTACCTTTACAGACAAAGGTGTGAGTTCATCGTTTGTGAGGGATGGCTGAGAGTCAGCACACAGCAAAAGGCATCAAGATGGGATAAGGTGAAAAAGGCAAAATGGCTGCCAGGGTCATGCCCATCTACCTGGTCACATGCGGGGGGACGATGCTTCAGACCAGGTGTGACAGGAAGTCCTCCTGGCTGGAGGGGGACACACATTCCCCTGTGTGTCCACTCTGGGCAAACAGGAAACGTTGCATTGGACTGCTTTTGTGATGTTAAACCCCACACCTCCCTTCTTCCCCCTTCTCCCCCAAACAGGGGCCGAACGAGCCATCACCCTTAAGATGGAGATTCCTGGTCCCATGCCACCGCTCATCCGAGAGATGCTGGAAAACCCCGAGATGTTTGAAGACGAGTTGTCGCAGCCCCCGCCCCTGGCAGAACCCCCCGGCTCGGAGGAGAGCCCTGCAGATGCCAAGAGCCAGGAGGAGGAGGAAGAGGAAGAAGCCCCCTAGCATCTCAAAGAGAGCCAGGATCTAGGCTAGGAAAGGCCGGGAGAAGGAAAAAAAGAAAACCCTTTCCACATCTATCTCCTCCGTCCTTCCCGCCGCCCATTTCCTCCAGGACTCTTTGCCTTAATACTCGGGCCTTTCCTGCAGGCCGCCGGAGTTGGGTGTCACGGCAACAACTAGGGAGACTCCACATTCCCCCCTCTTCGGCTGCGTTTGGTGACTTCTAGGTCGGTGTTGGATGCCTCTTGCCTTAAACCTTTCCCCCCGCGGGGCCCTTGGATGTATATTCTAAACTCGCCTTTGCCCCTCAAACTCCAGAGCTCTGCCAAAAGCCCCAGGCCGCCTGCCCAGTTGCGTCGGGCGCCCTCAAGCCAAATATCCGGGACCCAAGAAAGCCCCCAAGGGGCTTGGACTGGGAGACCTCTCCTTTCAAAACGGGAGGAGCTCCTGCTGTGCAATCCGCCCCCCTCGCACTCCTGCCTGTGGGAAGATGAGAGCCGAAAGAGACTCTGCAACGTGTGCCCCCAAACACACAGCACACCGCGCTCCTGGCCTCCTCCCTCGCGACCCGGTCCACCGTCCTGGCTGGATGCGAACTGTACCCTCCCAAGCCAGGAACCCAGGCATCCGGGACACTATTTATTCTAGTCTCTGGAGGTAGGTAGAGGGATGGCATTTCTCTCCCGCATCCCCAAATGCACACAAGGATCTCGGACCAATGACTATGCGGGATGGGGAGAGTGAAGCCAGGATTTCAGCATACATATATATATCCCTGTTGTGGGATTTTTGGACATGTGTGTTCGTGACCATCTCTTGCGGATTCCAAGGGGTTGTGGAGTCTTTGTTTTTGAGGGAGGTGAGTTTCACGGGCTGGGTGTGTGTGTCTTTTTTTGTTTTTTGTTAGCTGTATAAAGCGCTAATGTTTTATTGTTTGGGGCAGAAATCAATCCCGTATCAGGTGTGTGTGTGTGTGTAGGAGGGGGTGGGGGAGAAGAGGGGCAGCAGTCCGTCCATCCTTCCTCCACCCTCCCAAGGCAGAGGGGGGCAACGGGGGGGGCGTGGCTTGCTGTCTCTGTTCTTGCTTGGGATGCTTTTGACCCCGGTGCTAAGGATTCTGGGAAACAGACCCCAAAGGACACTAGATACCAAAGATATTGAGGAAAGGGTGAGGGTCGGGGGTGCCAGAGCTGAAGACTTGAACCCATTTCCTGTCCCTCAGGGCCCTCTGCTGCCCCCTACCCACAACCTCCCCCCTCCCCAGGGAGAACCAGCCGCTCTCTGCTAAGGTGGTGTGGAAAGGGGGACTTGGCGGGGAGGTGCCGGACACTGTTTACCTTAACTGGCAAAATTTTCTTCCCCAGCACTTTGATAAAGGGGAAGGGATGGGTCACTCCTCTCTAGGAAGCTTTGTTTCCCCTCTCCCAGGCCTAAGATGGGGAGGAGACCTGCTTTGCTCCACAGCTCCAATGGACCAAATATGGAAAATGTTCTTTCTTCTCCTCCCCAGAGGGCAAAAGACTTGCAGAAAGCGTCTCCCACCTCCCCTTCCCTGTGCTCCTAGCAATACGAAAGGAACCAAACCCAAACACTACAAGAAGCGAAGGCTGGGGAGGGTGGCATCGCACCAGCACCCTTTTGCTGATGTTCCGCCATTGGCAGCTGCGATTCCATCTCACCCTACGTCTGCTTCATCAATGGGGGGAGAGAGAAACAAAAGCCTCCCCTCTGCTGCTTTGGGAATGAGAGCTGAAGGTTCTGCTGCCCCTTGCTGGCCATGAATGGGGCAAGACTTTTGGCGGATTTATTTATTTGCCTATGTTTACACCAGGGGGGTGGGTAGCACAAAGAGTTGCACCTTTACCCCCACCCCAGAGCAGGCGATGAGGCGGGTGGAATAGCGCCCCCCCCCCAAGGAACGAGAGGCTCTGCCGAAAACTGCCTTGGCTTCTTCCCCCAGTCATTTTAAGCTGCCAAAATGAAATAAAACGAATTAATGAAATAAATACCCCAGGCCTTAAGATGGGGTCTGTTTGCTGTGGGGTGGGATGGAGAAAAGGGTGAAGCCCTTCCGTGATGTTTACAGACCAGCTTTCCATGGTGTTTTAGAGGAATCTGTCCTGCCCCTGCACTCCCAGCTGTGCCGCAGAAGAGGGGACTTTTCTATTTTTGCAAAATAAAGCGACGGAAACTCAAAAACACGGCTTTTCAATTTTATTTGTCTCTCAGACAGTGTGTGTGCTCGTGTCTCTGTGTGTATTTTTTTTACCCCGCTCCAAATTTTAAAAACTGCATAGAATTTGCATCCTGGTGTGGTGTGGAACAGCAGCATTTTCTGAGATCCACCACCAGAGGCTGAAACAACAGCCATCCATTTCTGGATCAAGGCAAGTCTGGATTACATAACCTTTGTTTCATAATAGTTCTGCTTTCCTTAGCAACCCATTCTGACAGTAGCCTAGAAAATGTTCTAAGTAAGCAATATCTCAGCGATGCTTAAGGGACGTGGGTGGCGCTGTGGGTTAAACCACAGAGCCTAGGACTTGCCGATCAGAAGGTCGGCGGTTCGAATCCCCGCGACGGGGTGAGCTCCCATTGCTCTGTCTCTGCTCCTGCCAACCTAGCAGTTCGAAAGCACGTCAAAGTGCAAGTAGATAAATAGGTACCGCTCCGGCGGGAAGGTAAACAGCGTTTCTGTGCGCTGCTCTGGTTCACCAGAAGGGGCTTAGTCATGCTGGCCACATGACCCGGAAGTTGTATGCCGGCTCCCTCGGCCAGTAAAGCGAGATGAGCACCGCAACCCCAGAGTCGGTCATGACTGGACCTAATGGTCAGGGGTCCCTTTACCTTTACAGCGATGCTTAGGCTTACCTCTTGGTTGTTTCCAACACCTGCAATTTGAAAAGGTGGCTGTTAATTAATAATCATTAATATGTTTTTCATTTCTGTATAGGGTGATCAGCTCAGTCAGTTATGGGAAACCTGTGTCACTACAAACATGGCTGGACTCCAACTCCCATCATCCCTGACATTCGGCCATGCCGGCTGGGGGCTGATGGGAGTTGGAGTCCAGAAACGTCTAGAGGGTGCCATGTTCCCCATATTTGAGCTAGGTCAACTGAGACAAAATGGGAAAGATGGAGGGCGCAAGGAGAAGGGGACGACAGAGGACGAGATGGTTGGACAGTGTTCTCGAAGCTACCAGCATGAGTTTGACCAAACTGCGGGAGGCAGTGGAAGACAGGAGTGCCTGGTGTGCTCTGGTTCATGGGGTCACGAAGAGTCGGACAGGACTAAACAACAACAAGACTTATAGAGCAACAGCGATTCACGAAAACAACTGACGAAACCTCAATGGGGAGAAAGTGTGGAACAGCAGTTGTTTGAGGAGAACACAGCATGGACAAGGTTATTGATGGGGCTCTCAGTATTTTGCGGGAAGGGTTCAGTCCCATGGAAGAACTTTAGCCTTGCACAATTAAAGCGCTGTGGTGTCCTAGGCACACAAATCCACAATTTTTCTAAAATAAAAAAACTTAGTATTTAGGAAACTAATGAGAAAATGCACTAGAAGTGTGGGATGAACCGAAAAGCATGTAAACTCCCCACAAGCAAATCTGGAGAAAAGCTCATTGCTGTATCACAACCCCACAAATTTACAGATTAGCACCTTGAAATGTTTAATCTCAGGTGATATTTGCACATTGTATTTGGCAGAGAGGGGTGGGGATGGTTTCAGCCAGCACACATTACCTGCCTGGTTTTCCTGACACTACAAAAATGCCCCTTTCCTTTCGGATGGAAGCTGCTTTGAGCGGCAATGCATCAAAAAAAGCATTTCTCAAGAAACGACAGGGCAGCTCTGTATCACAGGTAATGTCATGCGTACACAGATTCAAAAGCCAGCTGGCAGGAGCAGACTGGAGCCAGGGCAATGTGTGCACAGCCCTAGTCTAACCTCTGTGTTAGCCTTCTGCAAGCAAATCAGGATGGATGCTCAATAAATAGACCTAGAGGACCCTTGAAACAATTCCGAGTCTTGCCTGGTCTGCTTTGCTGTGTGAAAAAGCATCTGCCACCTGATTTGCAGGCTTCCATCCTCCTGAAATATGTAGCCATAAGTGCACTACTTTTGCAGCAAGTTTCTGCACAAGAATCCCCTGCCTTCTCCTGCTACAAGCTCCTTGCATTAAGCACACAAAAAAGGGAGTGATTGAATTATGGCAACCTCCGGGCAAACATGAGTGTAGTTTTACTATTTGTCCACTTGGTGGTGGCAGTGTAGCTGTGATGGCTGGCAACATGCCACGTGAAACATCTCTCTAGGTTGAGCTACATTTTACAAAGCAAAATGTGTTGTTGAAGGTGGAAGGAGCATCTGAAAGATAAATGTAACAACTGAATACAGCATACCCTTCAACATTTCTCTGATAAAAATAGGGATGGCGCTGTGGGTTAAACCACAGAACCTAGGATCAGAAGGTCGGCGGTTTGAATCCCCGCGATGGGGTGAGCTCCAGTTGCTTAGTCCCTGCTCCTGCCAACCTAGCAGTTTCAAAGCACGTCAAACTGCAAGCAGATAAATAGGTACCACTCTGGCGGGAAGGTAAATGGCATTTCCGTGCGCTGCTCTGGTTCACCAGAAGCGGCTTAGCCATGCTGGCCACATGACCCGGAAGCTGTACGCCGGCTCCCTCGGCCAGTAAAGCGAGATGAGCGCCGCAACCCCAGAGTCGGCCACGACTGGACCTAATGGTCAAGGGTCCCTTTACCTTTAGGTAAAGGTAAAGGTACCCCTGCCCGTATGGGCCAGTCTTGACAGACTCTAGGGTTGTGCGCTCATCTCACTCTATAGGCCGGGAGCCAGCGCTGTCCGCAGACACTTCCGGGTCACGTGGCCAGCGTGACCAAGCTACTCTGGCAAGCCAGAGCCGCACACGGAAACGCCGTTTACCTTCCCGCTAGTAAGCGGTACCTATTGATCTACTTGCACTTTGATGTGCTTTCGAACTGCTAGGTTGGCAGGCTCTGGGACCAAACAACGGGAGCGCACCCCGCCGCGGGGATTCGAAACGCTGACCATGCGATCGGCAAGTCCTAGGTGCTGAGGTTTTACCCACAGCGCCACCCGCGTCCCTTTACCTTTACCTATTCCATAATAATAATAGTATTATTTGTACCCCACCCATCTGACTGGCTTGCCCAAGCCACTCTGGGCAGCTTCCAACATACAGTGGACCTTTGAGTTACGTACCACTCTGGCTACAAACCCTCTGGATGGCATGGATGGATGGATGCCACTCTGGATGGCAAACCTGGAAGTGTATACTTCTGGCTTTCACTGCGCGCGCATGTGCGCAGAAGCGCTCTATTGTGCCATGTGCGTGTGCAGAAGTGGCGCCTCCAGTTATGGACTTTTCAGGTTAAGTACGGACTCCAGAACAAATTTAATTCATATCTGGTGGGTCCACTGTATATAAAAACAATAAAACATTAAACATTTTTAAAAAGCCACTTCCCTATACAGTGGTACCTCGGGTTACAGACGCTTCAGGTTACAGACTCCGCTAACCCAGAAATAGTACCTCGGGTACAAACTTCAGGATGAGAACAGAAATCGTGCAGCGGCAACAGGAGGCCCCATTAGCTAAAGTGGTACAGTACCTCCGGTTAAGAATGGACCTACAGAACGAATTAAATTCTTAACCCGAGGTACAGTGCTACCTTCAGATATCTTCTAAGGGTTGCATAGTTACTTATCACCTTGGCTCGGGGGTTGCATAATGCCACACCCTCCAACATTTCTCTGATGAAAATAGGGAAAGTGGGATATTTGGGGATCAAATCAGAAACCTGGACGGCTTCTTTAAATTCAGGACTGTCCCTGGAAAATAGGGACAGTTGGAAGGTCTGAATGCAGTTGTGATGAACGGCAAGCGGGGTGTGGTTAGTCACCAGCCAAAATCAGTAATGGAAAGGGGAAGTTTACGTTTGGTTGATGCAGCACATCTCTCTGATATGAAAAGAAATCCTGATGCAAGGATGGAAGGAAAGGAAGTGTGTCAGGAGCCCTTTTATCACTTTCACAGGGGTGCCTCAACCTGTGATTCACTCTTTGATTATGCCAATAAATCTGATGCAGAAATGAATTACAAAATTGCTATATTAATAATAATAATAATAATAATAATAAATTTTTATTAGAAATTTTATTTACAACATAACATAAACCCCCCACCCCCAACACAGAAATCCACCCCCATCAGACACAAACATAACAAACAACAAGCATAATATACAACAATACAAACAACCAAATAAAAGACTTCCTTTATCCTGTTTCTGGCATCCTTATTTACTTCTTATAAAGTAAATTCCTTTATGAATAATTATTAAGATTTTTCTAATTATAACATATCCACAAAGTCTCCTGCAGACATTAATCGAAACAAGTCCAGGTATGTATTTTAGGGCACTATTTTGTGAAGTATTCGCTGCATTTCCCCCATGCTTTCTGAAATTCTTGTCTAGTGTGATCTCTAATTGCCTCTGTTAATCTAGCCAGTTCAACAGTTTGTCTTGCCATTCCATTTTTGTTGGCACAATTTCTTTTTTCCAGTTTTTAGCAATTAGGATCCTTGCCGCTCCTGTGGCATAGAGGAATATTTTCTGATCTTCTCTTGCTATACCTGCGTCCGTTATCCTTAGTAGAAACGCTTCTGTATTTTTTATAAAGTTATACTTAAACATTTTTTTAAGCTTGTCATATAGTATGTTCCAGAAGCTTTTGATTTTTTCACAGGTCCACCAAACATGTATAAGTGTCCCCTCTGTTTTACCACACCTCCAGCACAGATTTGTATAAAATTGCTATATTAGAATCAACCTCATTTTACTGAGAGTTAATGCTACCAGAGGGACTTACCCTCCGCCAGGGCTGTAGCAACAAACTAATTTTCCCTGCAAAGTGAGGCTCCAAAAGGAAATTCATTTGGAATTTTGTCATTTCCTCATAACCTACAGAAAAATCTAAGCATCAATGTGTGTTTTTGTGCCTATGGAGCAGAAACACAGGAGCCAAATATGAACAACTATAATTAAATCCTGAAGCTTTTCCCAGACTTATAACCAGTTCATTCTTTAACATCCCGTGTAAAAAAGGATTTTTATTGAAAGATTTTCATGGATAACAAAGGTGCAAACAGCACCTCTGGTTTCAGTTCAGAGAGTTCCATTGGGTGAGAGACATTGCTCTCAGGCATTGTGAGTTTGTGGGGAGAAAATGGAGATATTTCCTTCTTTTCCATAGTACATTTGTGGAGTTTTGCGTTTAAGGGGCGAGTTGATGCAGACTATAGGAACATGAAGTGCAATGGAAAACCAAATCACAAACTCCTTGAACTAAATGACCCGCATGTGTACCAGTATCAGAAGAATTCAGGATATTATTAGCACACAATGAATAAAAGTTATCGGCAGGTTTTTTTTTAAAAAAAAGGCACGCTGTAACTAGGAAGTGAAAAAACAGCTGCAGCTTATTTCCTCTAACATTCAGTTTTAAACCTCTGTTACAAGCCACTAAAACACACACACTCTCAAACCAAACACGTCAAGAAATCCCAAATTATTTCAGAATTCATTGTTTTCACTGCAGAGTCGTGCTGAGGGCACGTCCGTGAGAAGCCTGCCCATGTTGCAGTAATTGCAGAAAAAGCCTCCTATCATACATTTTGGAGGGAAATTAGAAAAAATTAAGAGCCACAGCCACTTCTCAAGCCACACCCCTGCTTGGGTTTACTTCATACTCTCATTGGCTGCATACCTTTAAATAACCAGGGGAACCTCGCCTCACAGAACCCTGGGAGTTTGTGAAGGATGCTGGGAAATGCAGCTCTGGTTGAGGCAAACTACAGTTCCCAGGCGCCATGAGGTGTGTGTGGAAAACGCCCCCCCCTGGAGTGCCTTTGCATGGCTGGCCTGTGTCCTTGCACCATGGCCACGATCCCTGCTCTCCTGCAAGGAGGAGATGTGGGTGGAGGGGCATAGGAACCTCTGGCTTTTTGCATGGAGGGAAGAGAGACTCCTTTATTGTTATGTACTGAGTTGAATAGGATCCAAAATGCAGCAGTCTGGTTGGTCCTAGAACAATAGGATTCAGAATGCAGCAGTCTGATTGGTCC
>JAXCMG010000064.1:2804238-2836929 GCA_034642415.1 Podarcis siculus | reverse complement strand
ATCTATCTATCTATCATCTATCTATCTATCATCTATCTATCATCTATCTGTCATCTTTGCTGTAGGATGTCTCCATGTGCCTTACCTCTGAACACTCTGGAAATGAAATTTCCAACAGTTCAAAACAATATCTTACGGCTCCTATGTAATGCTCCTGGTACTAAATTGCGTTATAGAATCATAAGAGTTGGAAGGGACCAATGCAGAAATGTGCAGCCGCCCCATACAGGGATTAAACCTTGGTGTTATCAGTACCACACTCTAACCAACAACGGAGCTATCTGATAATACGTATTTTTATATCCCTCAGCTTCAGGATCTGTCCTTCCAGTGAGCACTCAGGGCTGATTTCCTTCAGAATGGAGAGGTTTGATCTTCTTGCAGTCCATGGGACTCTCAAGAGTCCTCCAGCACCACTTGCTGCTGCTGTTGAACTTAATCTGTTACAGGAGTCCGTTTGACTCCCGAAATTGTTCAAAAACCAAGGTGTGGCTTCCGATTGGCTGCAGGAGCTTTCTGCACTCACAGAAGCTGCGTCAGATGTTCGGCTTCCGAAAAACATTGACAAACCGGAACACCTATTTTGCGGCGTTCTGGAGCCGATTTGTTCGGGAGTGAAGCCATTTGAGTCCCTAGGTACCACTGTGTATATCTCCAACAATGCTAAATTTCTTTAACTAAAAATATTGTGGGTTTGATAAAGAAAGCCCCTATTGTGAAATGGCTCCTTTAAAGAGCTGGGCCGGAAGGAACAAGGAGTGTCGCCAGAGCACATGACGGAAATGGCAGGAACATGACTGAAGGTATTTTGAGTTGAAACTAAATACAACATTTGATCATAGTCTAGGACAGCTCCCTGCTTTTTTCACTTATACAGGGAACAACAGGCAGTACCAGAAGTGGGATAGTGATCTACAGGGTGATTTTGAAGCCAGAAAGCAGCCCTAGATGTGTTAGATCTCTTAAGCTGTGCTCCAGAAAATTGGAGAAGATTTAAGCAGCACTTTGGCCTGCTCATAGAAGCCAGTGGAGCTGCCGAGACGACAACTGATAAAAGGAAGACAGCTGTGCTGGTGAATTTTGCAGGGCCCCAAAGATGCTGATTTGCTTAACACCTTTTCACTAGCTGCAGAAAAAAAAAGTCTAAACATGATAGTGTGGTTAACAAGTCTGAGGAACGTTTGCACACAAAGCAAAAAAAGCAAGATGCTTGAAAGAGAGGTTTCTTCATACAATAAAAAAAAGTGAGACAGAATCCTTAGAGCCGTCTGCGCAGGCTGAGCCAGACTGTAAACATATTGTAAATCTCCCTGTGATCCTCGGATGATGGGAGATAATGAAATAATAATAATAATCAGTGCTTTTTTTCTTTTAAAAAAATGTTTAGGGTACTCTCATTTTGACTCAAGAAAACCACCATTTTATAGTTTAAATTGGGAAAAATTAATACAGTAAATGGACAAAAGTACAATATTCACAAAGTGCTTAGGGATATCCATACCCCTGCACCCCCCCCGAAAAAGCACTGAAAATAATAATGAAACTTCTGACTAATAAGGGGTCAGATTGGCCTAAGAAACAGGATTGCAAACAGACTGGGAAATTGCTAGAAATTTCCTTACTTTAGCAAAAAGCAATTGAAATCTTCTGAGTTGCAAGAAATCACATGCAAAAGAGAGTACAGTTTATTTGTTTGAAGGAAAGAGTTTTGTTGAATTTGTGGATTGTGACTTCTAGCAGCTACTCAAAACCTAGTTTTGACTTATTTGGAACAGCAAGCCAAAGTTTGCAGGAAATGCAGGAAAGTTTGCATGCACCCACAGCAGTGCAGGGCTGGTGGAAAAACATGCAGCAGATGGCTGAAGGTGGGCCACTTTGCTAGGGCCTGCAAACAAAATTAGTGGCAAGAAGAAACTGCAACCTGTGCACAGTGTCACAGGAAGAAAGCAGCTCTGCTTCAGAGTTCTGCAACGATCTATATCACTAGAGGGCTGGAATATTAAGTTAGAGATAAATGGCAGCAAAGTGAACTTTAAACAAAACACTGGAGCACAAATGTGATTCCTGAAAGCATAGCAATGCTACAAAGCGGGCTTAGGCAAACTCTGGCCCTCCAGATGTTTGGGGTTAGAATTCCCATCATCCCTAGCTAACAGGACCAATGGTCAGGGATGGTGGGAATTGTAATCCGAAACATCTGGAGGGCCGGAGTTTGCCTATGCCTGCTACAAAGGAAAACAAGCTACAGGGATAATAGGAAAGTGAAATTAAGAGCATATGAATTGAGAGCAATATCAGCTGCGACTCAAATGCCTCGGAACTGGAAAGTTAAATGGGAAGACAATGTTTAAAAAGTTTTATTTGATGTTTTGTTCTGGTCTCAAATTAATCGTGACATTGAAGCACTTGTGAAAGGATGCATTGCTTGTCAGCCCAAACAGCCCATGCTGGTGATCTAATAACCTATTTTGACGTGGACCAAAAGTTGGACCAATATATTGGCTTGCATGTGCAAAAATCCTCACTATGCCCTGATTGTGGACTATTTTTCTTAATATCCAGAGGTTGTTTTACTAATGGACACCACTGCTTCCCAGGGAATTGGGAAAATAAAGTCTTTTTTTGTTTTGCTTGGCATGGCGTTTCTGAGGGGGTTTGGACAGATAATGGCCCTCAGTTTGGCTTGTTGTGAGTTTCAGAACTTCTCCAAAGTTTATGGGGTTTCTTCAGATCACATCAAGCCACAAATGTTCTCAGTCGAATGGTCTCGTTGAAAATGGAAGTACAAGTTGTAAAGAAATAACAGGATTCAGGTACTGGCCCATCACCGGCTTTGCTGGATTATGGAGCATCTCCTCTGGAACGTGGAAAAGCTGAGCTTCTGTTTGAAAGGGTTATTCGAACAAAGTTGCCCAATTATCAGAGGCTGAAGAAATAACATGTTCAGGACATGTTTTAGATAGATAATTTATTACGGTCGGAGACCAGCTTACAAAACACACTTGGGCAGAGTCACAGAAGGAAAACAAACAATTAAAACAATGTACAACAATAAACTACCAGGACATGTTTTGCACCGGATTTTGATGAACACCAGTTCGCTTATAGGAGAAATAGGTCAACAGATGATGCCATAGCTACAGCCTTTCACTTTGCAGTGAGTCATCTGGAGAGACCGGGGAATTATGTCAGAATGCTGTTTATTGATTATAGCTCGGCTTTTAATACCATCCTTCCGGACATTCTTATTAAAAAGCTGATGGACCTGGACCTTTCCCCTACCATCTGTGATTGGATTAAAGACTTTCTGAGGGTTAGGATTGGGCCTGTTACATCTACGTCTCTGAAGCTCAGCACTGGCACCCCACAGGGATGTGTGCTGAGTCCCTACCTGTACTCATATACATATAACTGTGGAGATGAATCAGCATATAGGGAGGAGGTTCAGAAAGTCTCCACATGGTGCCTAGAGAACAACTTGCACCTAAATATCATCAAGACAAAGGAGATGGTGTTGGACTTTTGGAGGAAGAGGGGGAACTAGCCCCTTTGTACAGTGGTACCTCGGGTTAAGTACTTAATTCATTCTGGAGGTCCGTTCTTAACCTGAAACTGTTCTTAACCTGAAGCACCACCTTAGCTAATGGGGCCTCTTGCTGCTGCCGTGCCGCCGGAGCATGATTTCTGTTCTCATCCTGAAGCAAAGTTCTTAACCCGAGGTACTATTTCTGGGTTAGTGGAGTCTGTAATCTGAAGCGTATGTAACTTGAGGGACCACTGTATATTGGGGGGGCTGTGTGGAGAGGGTCTCTTCTTTTAAATTCCTGGGAGTTTACCTTGGTGAGGACCTTACTTGGAAAATCAACACAACCCAGGTGGTTAGGAAAGCCCAACAGAGACTCCATTTCCTCAGGGTCTTGCGAAAGAACGTCAAACAAAAATTGATGATCTCGTTCTCTTGGGCCACAATAGAAAGTGTCCTTTCATACTGTATTACAGTGTGGTACGCTGGTTTGACAGCCACGGACAGGAAGCCCCTACAGAGGGTGGTGAATACAGCACATGATATCATGGGCTGCCCCCGGCAGTGGCGTAGCGTGGGGGGTGCAAGGGGGGCCGGCCGCACTGGGCACAACATCTGGGGTTAGGGCAAATCCACGGGTTAGGGGGCGCAAATTACTTGCCTTGCCCCGGGTGCTGACAACCCACGCTACTCCACTGGCCCCCGGAGTTCGCTAGATGACATCGCCGGAGACCGCTGCCTCAGGAAAGCGAGGAAAATTCTTAGGGACGACTCACACCCTGGCCAGCACCTCTTTAATCTCCCACCTTCGGGCAGGAGATACAGAAGTATAGTCAGCCGCACCAACAGGTTAAAGAACAGTTTTTATCCGTGGGCTGCTGAATGCAAAAAAATAGTGGCGCAATTGACTTCCGACAAGCACACAGAGCACGAACAAGACTTGAGTGTATTGGGGGGGGGGGGGGGCTCGTTTAATTTCACTGCACACAGGTGGTGTAGTGACAATAAAGGTTTGTTTTATTTTTATCTATTTTATTTATTTGGATAGACTGAAAGGAAAACAAAAGGCATAGAATGGCAGAGGCTCAAAAGAACTTAAAGCCATTGCAGCCGAATGACCAGGTGCATATTTATTGATTGCTCAGCATGGACGCAGACCACAAGAGCAATTACAGTGGTACCTCGGGTTACATACGCTTCAGGTTACAGACTCCGCTAACCCAGAAATAGTACCTCGGGTTAAGAACTTTGCTTCAGGATGAGAACAGAAATCGTGCTCCAGCGGCGCGGCAGCAGCAGGAGGCCCCATTAGCTAAAGTGGTGCTTCAGGTTAAGAACAGTTTCAGGTTAAGTACGGACCTCCGGAACGAATTAAGTACTTAACCCAAGGTACCACTGTAAAGTAGAAGCCCTGCACTGTGTCAGCATCAAATGTTCAACCATACAGGAGGGACAGGTGACATAAATTGTAACAGCGAGGAACTTGAACCCGGGGCACAGTAACAAGCTGATTCTCAGCAACCTCAGCAATGCAATGGGGACCTGGAGCTGCAGCCAGTAAATTACATACAGGGGGAGGGGTACAAGTTATCAGAAGATCTACAAGGGGTACCACAGAGACAGGAAGAACAATTCTGAATAGACTTGGATGTCATTTGGTGTGTGTGTGTGTCATTTTGTTGTTGTTTTTCTTATAGATGCAGTACATGCTGTTCTGTCGTCTTGTTTTTGTTCTCTTGTAAGCTACAGTTTTATATGGTGGGCGTAGGGGTTATTTAATGCTATTTGAGTATCGGAAAGTGGGAGATGTGAGAGGGAACTAGCAGAAGCTGGGAGGTTGATCATGATGAAAACCTTCTGTGTTGAAATTGAAGAAAAGATTGGTGGTTGTTGTTTAGTTGTTTAGTCGTGTCCGACTCTTCGTGACCCCCTGGACCAGAGCACGCCAGGCACTCCTGTCTTCCACTGCCTCCCGCAGTTTGGTCAAACTCATGCTGGTATCTTCGAGAACACTGTCCCACCATCTCGCCCTCTGTCGTCCCCTTCTCCTTGTGCCCTCCATCTTTCCCAACATCAGGGTCTTTTCCAGGGAGCCTTCTCTTCTCATGAGGTGGCCAAAGTCTTGGAGCCTCAGCTTCAGGATCTGCCCTTCCAGTGAGCACTCAGGGCTGATTTCCTTCAGAATGGTTGGTTGTTAGCTCACACTATTTCCCAGCTGTCTTCACTCATGCAAGGAACAGCACAGTTATCTGGCCAAACACGTTTTGCAGGTTTTTGAAGCGCTGAAAACCTGCAAAGCCTCTTTGACATTGGGCAAATTAGATGCATGAGATAAGCAACCCTGGACTCTGTTGTACTCTGGGCTTCCTTGCATGGGAGCTTCTTTTGTTTCGTTCTTTTGTTTGTTGGGTCTGATGCTACACGGCAACAGCAGATGTGAACTGATTGCGGTGCGTCTTGTAACCACGCGCCAATCTCAGGCAAAAGAAGTCCTTATAAGGAGAGCAACACAGTGGAAATTTACGCAACTTTTTGTTTGATTTTGTTTATATGGAGACATGGGGTGGTGCTGGGCTTTTCTCAAAAGAGCCGAACGGTTCCACCACCACCACCCTAGATGAATGAAACGCCCACACCCTTGCTGTGAGCCTCATGATATGCTGAGCTACATAACAATGTGGAAATCTCAGGCCTGGGGGCAGAAATGAGGCCATGCGGTCCTCTCCATCTGGCCTATTGGACTCCCCCTTCCCCTTAGACACACCCCATCACCAGCCCTGCATTTCACCCTTGTTGGGTGTTTTTGCTTGGCTAGAATGCGTCCTTGAAATCTGATGGTGTTTCTTCCTTGCACACAGAAAGGGCTGCTTGTACTGTACGGAGGTGAAAATTTGCATTCTTTGCTCCACCCACTTTTACCTGTGGCCCCCCCTCCATTGGGATGCGTTATCATTTCAAACACCTTTTTATCTCATTATACAGTACATCATTTCCCAAAATACCCTCACGTCCACATAACAATGTGAAGTGGATTCAATGTATCCCATGGGTACATGTTTTTGTGTTATCCACATTATGTTTTCCTCCTCATCCCAGTGACTTCCTTCTTGGATTTTTCATCAGGCAGCCAACGGAGGTTAGAAAAGCTCTCAGCCATGTGCTCCTTTGGCATGCCAAAGCATCCATCTCCCCAGCTCAAGAACGTCTAAGGACATGGCCTGAACTGTAATAAACAAAAATCTGCCCTTATTCCCTTATGGGGGACACAAGAGCCCTTATAGAGTCCTTTGTAGGTTCTCCATTGGTTGGAGAAAATAGCAGAGGCCAACCAGAGAATATTGAGAAGGAAAGCAGCTAGTAAGCCTGATCTTTATTGAACTTGTTGCAACAGGGTGCTCCCCTCACATGCAGGAAAGGAGGAGGACCCAGAACCAAGGTGTGCCTGCCCTTATATATAGACATTTTAAATTCCCTGCCCTGGAGTTCAAGACCACCCCTCCATACATCATACCTACATCACAGAAAAGGCGGTCTACAACAGAAATTTGAATGTTGTTGTTTTTCCTGTCTGCCAGGTTATCTGATAATGTCTTATCTGATTGCCTTTCCTGGTAGTCTGCTCATTCCTTTGAGATGGTGCTTACCCAATTCCTGAGACAATGGGAAGGTTCTCTCACCCCCTCCCTCCTTGCAGAGAAAACATTTGGTCAGTTTGGGAGTCAAAATGGTTTCAGGGCGGTCTTCCTGTGCTGCTCCAGACATGTGGTCCACATATCCATGTACGCGCCTGGCCGACACATTTATGAAATATATATGTATGAGACCTTAAATTTTTTATTTCAGAACCTTGCTTGACTCCAACTCCCACTAGCTCCATCTATCACAACCAATGATGACCAGGGATGATGGGAGATGGAGTCCTAACAATATGTGGAGGGGGTAGCACAGGTTCCTCAGTTCTGGTCCAAAGGCACTTTGCTGAAACTAAGCAGGTCTGGGGCTGGTCAGTTCTTTGAATCAAGGCAATTCACTTGGGAAAACCCGTGCCTTGAGTTCCAGAGGGTGGAGACACACAGGGGTGTACATGATAGATTAGTACGCTGCCTCTGTGCACCCTCTCTGAAAGTGCAGGTAGTTGATTATTTCCCCCAATATATTTTTGTAGCTGAGGCAGAAACAAGCTAGCTGCATACTGTTGGGCTTGCCCTTTCTTCACAGGAAGGGAGGGGTTGTCTTGAGATAATCTTGCAGGGTTCGATGTTCCTTGGTTACCTCTAGAGGGGAAGCACAGCCTCTGAAATTCTGGAGTTGGCCTGAGAACGGCTTCCACTGCCTCAGAGTGTGTGCAGGTCAACAGCTCCCTTGCTGCTGAACTTTGCCACCAACAGTTGTGACCGGCAGCCAAGTCAGCTTCAAGGTAGGTTTGAGACCTTTGCCTCACATATCTGTGGAAATCAAACACTTTATGCTCCAGGAACGCTTCGGCTAGTTCAGGTTGCCGTTTCTTTATCTTTCGCCACCTCCGAGTCAAATTGTGAAAGAATAAGATTTCACGAACTTTCCTTATCTCTGAGCAGGCAGCACAGAATGACTAATCCGTGTAATAGATGGAGGTCGTCACTTGTTTTGAAGGCATGGTTTTACTCATAAACAGTGTCTTCTGTAGAAATGTGTGTTTTTACTCACAAGTTGTAAACAGTGTGTTGCTCAGAAAGGCAATTAAGTTTTGAAGTGCCATTGTTTTTGCATAGCTTTGCAGAATCTTCCAGAATTTAGATCAGATTTAGATTGCAAACATGTGTCTTACCAGCATGTATTTTGCTTGAATGGTTTGCACACATAACCTGTCTTGGGAGAGTGCTTTTACGAGCAATTTTAAAGGACACAGCATACCCAGAGGCGAACCTAGGATCCCTTGCACTCTCGGCAAGTAGCTGTATTGGTGCCCCCCTTACCCCCCCCCCCCCTTTACTGCAATAGCTGCATTAGAAATTACTAAATTTTACGCAACCCAAGTATTTGAAGTGTCTGCATTGCGGGTGATGCAAGATGGAAGGGTGGGAAAAAATTGCACGTCTTTGTGCAGCGTTGCAAGAAGCACAGGAAGATTCTCCCACATTTGATCTCACCACGACAGCAACGTTGTATATGCACATATTTGTGTCATGCTTGCCAGTCTCAGACCTTCTTGCCACTTCTCCTACTGCTCAGCTTTCCTACCCAACTCTTTCTTTTCTTTTTAGAATAGTTTTTATTAAGGATTTTTTTTGTGTGTTACAAAACAGATGCAGGGAAAGGTACATCTATGTCTCCACTTCCAATTCCAAGTGTTTTTCACAGCTCATTTACATTTAGCGAGAGACACTTTTGTCGTAGATGTCTTGCAGTTGCGGTGAAAGAAAGGAAGGGAGATTGGGAGGTTATTGTTCTTTCATTCTCTTTGGAAGTGTTAGCATTAGTCGGTTTTTTGGGGGGGGGTTGATTGCAGTGTGGCTTGTTTGTAGGGGGGGGGCTAGGTTGTGGGGTCAGGTTAGCCATATTGATTTGTATGCTGTTGTGGGGGGGGGGGATAGGTTGTGGCTATGTATGTGATAAAGCAGGCAGAGGCAAACTTGACCCTCCAGATGTTTTGGGGACTACAACTCCCATCATCTCTAGCTAACAGGACCAGTGGTCAGGGATGATGGGAGTTGTAATCCCAAAACATCTGGGGGGCCGAGTTTGCCTATGCCTGGCGAAAAAGGAAGTGCTTTCTTTCTTAAAAAAAAAATGCTTAGGGGTACTCTCATTTTGATTCCAGAAAAATTACCATTTTATAGTTCAGATCAGGAAAAATAACTACAGTAAATGGACAAAAGTACAGAGATTCACAAAATGTTTAGGGGGTATGTGTACCCCTACGCCCCCCCCCCGAAAAAAGCACTGGATAAAGGGGAACCGTACTGAGGGGAAGGCTTCCAATTTTGCTTGTCCCCGTGCTAGCTTGTTTGTTGGTCAACTTTTCTAATAGGGCGGTTTCCCATACATTTTGCTACCGGTGGTCCAGCTCTTGTCTATAATAGTCTCACAGATAATTGGAGACAGATTTCTGGGGTGATTTTTGCATGCACACCCCTCTGGGCCTGCACCCCTGCTGGGGGCTGGTTTCACCAACCCTTAGGTATGCCTCTGAATACACCTCTATTTCAGGTTAATATGCCCAGCCATCCTGAAGCTGTGGTCACAGTCTTCTCACGTGGCAGACCTCATGTGCCAATGTTATAAATGCAGGCTACAGTTCCACCGTTGCGTTAAAAAGTGACGGTGGCACTGATATAAGCCTTATGTGTGAGAGGGTCATTGGACTCAGCTGTAGAACCAACATTCATAGGAATCTTGGAACCTTCCTTATATCTTGTGGCCAGTTTGTCTGTCCAGCCACCCAACACTTCCAAATGTTGATTGTTTTTAGATGTTTCTTACTGATGTGTTTGCTGCCTTCTGCTCCTTTGGGAGGAAGTGTGGGATACACATATATAAATATCCAGTATTGTCTACTCTATGGGAAGCGGGTGGCGCTGTTGGTTAAACCACAGAGCCTAGGACTTGCCGATCAGAAGGTCGGCAGTTCGAATCCCCGCGACGGGGTGAGCTCCCGTTGCTCGGTCCCTGTTCCTGCCAACCTAGCAGTTTGAAAGCACGTCAAAGTGCAAGTAGATAAATAGGTACCACTCCAGCGGGAAGGTAAATGGCATTTCCATGCGCTGCTCTGGTTAGCCAGAAGCAGCTTAGTCATGCTGGCCACGTGACCCGGAAGCTGTATGCCGGCTCCCTCGGCCAATAAAGCGAGATGAGCGCCGCAACCCCAGAGTTGGCCACGACTGGACCTAATGGTCAGGGGTTCCTTTAACTTTTTATTGTCTACTCTGATTGGTGGCATCTCTCCAGGGACCCCAGGTAGAGGTCTTCCATATCACTTGGTAGTGCCTAGATCCTTTGGATTCCCAGACATCTACAGATTGAACCTGGGACCTTGTACAGCATGCATAGCATATGCTCAACCACCACGGGACTTAGGCTCCACTCATGCCCACAATACTGCCCCCGCCCTTCGCCCAGCAGTAATCCAGCTATCCTTTTCTGTGCAGGAGGAAGAGAACAGCATCTCCTTCTCCAGTTCCCCTAACAACCCCACTCTGCTTTTTAATCTTGCTTACCAGGCTATGCTTCCCACTGGATGGACTGTGAGACTGTGGCTTCTGTTTATTCTCCTTACAATGGTACATGCAGAGAAGATGCTGGATACAGGTAAAGTGGAGAGATGGGTTTTGCACATGTGGAGAGGGGGAGAGTGTCAGAGTTTCAACCTTTTAGCTGGCAGTGCAGCAGACCCTCCGAGTGTCCCTGTTTTCCAGGAAAGGTCCTGGATTTTCAGAAGCCGTCCTGGATTCTGATTTGATCCAAGAATGTCCCACTTTTCCTTAAGACATCCCTATTTTCATTGGAGAAATGTTGGAAGGTATCCTCTGTGTCTTTGGTCCAGAGGCTGCAGCTGGTTGCAGCCCCAGTGGTGAGTGGGACTTCTTCTCAGGCAGATATCATACTAGTGTGAGGGATCCGTGCTAGCTGCCTGTTAGCCAGCGAGCCAGTTTTCAGGCACTGCTACTTGCACACTAAGTAACTCTGGACCAGGTTACCTGAAAAACCATATTCCTCTTCACTGCCTGCAGTCAGCTAATGGAATCTGGTTGGTTTTGCCATGGCCTGATGATAATCTACTTGTGGTAACATGGAGACAGGGCCTTTTCAGTGGTGACACCAGTGTTGTTGAATGCCTTCCCTGCTGAAATACAAGAGGCTCCAGCAAAATTTTTAAGCAAGGGTTCCCCTAATTTGAACTTGTGGCTTGTTTTTACTGCTTTGATTGTTATGCTTTTTAACTGTTTTATTGTACATTTTAATTTGAGATGTCTTAGGGCTTAACTACACTTACCATTTGGCCCGCTCATTCCAGGCACTGGTCCATGCTTAAAAGCTCTGTGTCTGAGCAGTTTTTTTACTGCTCAAATGAAGCAAACATAAATTCGGGTTTTCAGCTAATTGCTGTTTGCTCTGATTGAGCTTTAAAGAGCGGGTTTCTGCAGGGAAAGCTCCAAAGAAAAAAGAAAAAGGGGGAAAGGGGGGTGCGATAGAAAGAGCAGAGGAAAGGTAAGTATGACTAACCCCCTAATGTTGTTGAGCATTTAAATTGTGGATTAATAATAATAATAATAAATTTTTATTTATATTCCGCCCTCCCCGAAGCCGGGCTCAGAGTGGCTAATTAACTGTATAGTTAGAAGACATTTCAGCATAAAAGTGGTATATAAATTAAATAATAATAGTAATCAGAATTAATCTCCATTGTATTCAATGGAGCTTACTAGCGCTTAAGTGAGGGAGGGGATTTCAGCCTTATTGTCCTGTGCTTGGGGATTGTCTGACTGCGTGTTCATGAGGTTTAGCAGCTTCCCAACAATGGGTTTGGAAGAGGAGATAGAACCAGACTGGCCAACCAGACTGCCTGGGGACTGTCAGGTGTCTCAGCAGAGGACAGTGGGAGAGAGAGAGATAGCAGGCAGAAATCTGGCATTAGCCCACCTGTGTTTCCTTTGCAGGTTCATGCCAGCCTCATCCCTCCTGCAACGAGTGCATCCGTTCCCATCCCAGCTGTGCCTGGTGCAAACAAGTGGTGAGTATCACAGAAGCCTGTGTCATTTTCCTTTTTCCTCAGTCTAACGCTAGCATATCCTTTGGGGGACCAAGGAATCATTTTTCCCAGGGTTGGCACCTCAGAGCTTAATTTGCTGTTAATGTGTTTTATTTAAAGCATTGGGTGGGTGGACTGACTACTCAGGACTTGAAACGCCCAAACATGTGGCTTTTATTCCTTTAATACTGACACAAAGGTACTCTGTGCATGTCCAGCGGCACCCTTTTCTCCAGCCAGCTGGTGGGGGGAAATAGGTATTTCTGACCACCCCACCACCTGATATGTGGCAGCAAACTTGATTTGCTTGCTTGAGCCATCTGAAGCCACTTTCCTGTCTTGCAACCTCCTCTTCCTTGCTTGATCCGCAATCCTTGGTGGGTTGACAGGCAAACATTTTGGACTCCCTGATTGCACAGGATAATTCTCCTGGTCCAAGCAGTTGTGCCCGTTGGCAAAAGAGGCGAAACATTTTCTTGAAGGTGGCAGCATCCGGAGGTGGCAAGCTACCAGCCTGGCCTCTGACTCACCCCTTGCCCTTTCACTGTGGTTTCTCTCGCACAGACTTTCTCTTAAACTGTGCAAGAGAAGGTCGTGTACTGAGTCAGCAAGAATCTAAACCAGCAGCACTCTGGAAATTTGAGGCTCTTGAAGCCCCTTCTTTAAAGAAGCAGATGTGAAGGAATATATCCCATATAATGATATAAAGAGTGCCTCTGAGCACGTATAGAGCTGTGTGTTTGTGTTTGTGTGTACAGAGATGGAGGATGAGAAAATTAGGGAGCACAGCTTCCTTCTGGGACAGATGGTAGAATTGTGTGTGTGTGACAGAAAAGAAGTTTGTTTAGTTCATTGGCTCCTATAGCATCACTAAGCCTTACAATGATATTCTCTTTAACTGACTGTCCTAGCTCACGTTCACAATGCAGCTGATGAGGACCAACATATCACTTCCTAACAGGATCAGTGTACGCATTTTAGCATAGCACCGCAAGACAACCGTTTCCTGTCCGCCCACAGGGCAGCAGGCCATAAAACTGTAATAATATCCCTCCGCTGACATCACCCGTAGCCCTGGCTCTCTCTTAACATGGCAGACTTGGCGAGTCTCATCTGGGGAGGGGGAAAGACCCCACCTTGTCTCAGGAAATCTTTCCCAGAACCCTCTTTGCTGAAATGATAAAGGCCCAGTGCCCTTCCACCCTCCTACCCTGTAGAGCTGGGCCCCCACACCCAGTACCCACCCCCTCAAAAAACCCCAAACACCAAAACCACACTTCCTTGAAAAGAACTATTACTCTCACTACCCACTGTTCATTCTCCCAGTGCCGGAAAGCCAGGCAGGTGCCCTGTTGGCCATGAGGGAAAGAGTCGCTCACCACATCCTGCCCAGATGTTTGAGTTCAGGCTGAAGCGTAATTTTTATGAATTGTACATGTGCGCACATGCCTTGCCACTTTCGTTACTGTAAATTGCCTTGTGGGTTTTTAACAGCGGCGGCACATTGAGGGCGGGGAGAGAGAGAGAGAGATCCTTCGATCAGACGTAGATTTAAAACCATTATAATTGGTTTAATGATAAACCCTCTCCTGGATCTCTCAGGCATTTCTGATCTTAACGGTTTTGTTCCTAAAAGGAACCAGTTTCCTAAAAGAAAGATAGGCATAGGAGTAACTTTGCTGCACATGCTGCACATTTGGGCATGTGTTGTTTAGTCGTTTAGTCGTGTCCGACTCTTCGTGACCCCATGGCCCAGAGCACGCCAGGCACTCCTGTCTTCTGCTGCCTCCCGCAGTTTGGTCAAACTCATGCTGGTAGCCTCGAGAACACTGTCCAACCATCTCGTCCTCTGTCGTCCCCTTCTCCTTGTGCCCTCCATCTTTCCAAGCATCAGGATCTTCTCCAGGGAGTCTTCTCTTCTCATGAGGTGGCCAAAGTCTTGGAGCCTCAGCTTCAGGATCTGTCCTTCCAGTGAGCACTCAGGGCTGATTTCCTTCAGAATGGAGAGGTTTGATCTTCTTGCAGTCCATGGGACTCTCAAGAGTCTCCTCCAGCACCAGAATTCAAAGGCATCAATTCTTCGGCGATCAGCCTTCTTTATGGTCCAGCTCTCACTTCCATACATCACTACTGGGAATTTGGCCATGTATGCATCAGTAAAAAAGGAGAGAATGCCTCACCCTGCCCATCCCATACAAGATGCAGATTTGCATAGCATTTGCATATACTAAGTTCATGCAAATTATGGAATAATTACTGTAATTTTAAAAGGAATATGCCACATCTCACTGGGTGGGTGTTGCCACAAGGTGGCTCCTGTTTCTGCCCAGGCTGCTGTTTAGGGTGCTGCTAACTATTGATGGCCTAACTTCAAGGCCTCCTCCCTGTCCTCCTTTCTTCTTCCGGTTCTTTATCTTTATCTTGGGCCACAACTTTGTAAGCTTCTATTGTGTTACCTCTTACTCCAATAAGGTAAAGGGGACCATTAGGTCCAGTCGTGGCCGACTCTGGGGTTGCAGCGCTCATCTCACTTTACTGGCCAAGGGAGCCGGTGTACAGCTTCCGGGTCATGTGGCCAGCATGACTAAGCCGCTTCTGGCGAACCAGAGCAGCGCACGGAAACGCTGTTTACCTTCCCGCCGGAGCGGTACCTATTTATCTACTTGCACTTTGAGGTGCTTTCGAGCTGCTAGGTTGGCAGGAGCTGGGACCGAGCAACGGGAGCTCACCCCATCACAGGGATTTGAACCGCCGACCTTCTGATCAGCAAGTCCCCGCGTCCCATAAACCTCCAATAAACACCCCTAAATGCTACAACTTTTCCTCATGGAGATGCCAGACCCACCTGATCATTTTGCTTGCCCTTTTCTGAACCTTTCCCTTTTTGAGGTGGGGCTGCCAGAACTGTACACACTGTTCCATCGTCTTTCTTGTCGCTGCTTGCATGAGTAGAGAGGGCAGGTGAGCAGAACAGTGACTGCAGGAAGGAGGAGAACGACTATCAGGACCAGCAGGCTCTGAGGGGTGGGCATTGCGCCCACTAGAAGGGGCGTGAGCCTGGGCAGCTGCCAGAATGGTGACCCTGATAGCCTGAGATGTGCATTGCACTTTCTGTCTTATGGTATGTGTGTGGAAAAGAAGACTGATCTCAGCACCCCATAGGATGGGTAGGGGGGTAAGTCGTTTATCTGGATGCAACAGCAATTCAAAGACAAAGCAGCATTCGGGCCTGCAGTTTTTTCACCTATAAAACAGGAAACCACTGCCACTCAACTGATAAGGCGGCAGTGGCTGCCTTTCTGCATGTTTGGTCAATTTTGGTGGTGGGTTGGGAGAAGAGTAGAGTGGGGAAGGGGTCCAGCCATTGTTGCTTTTACTGCAGAGGAGCTCCTCCAGTGCCACACGAGACAATGGTGGTTCCTTCATTGCCATGTGCTTCTAAGCAGGTGGATGACGGCTGATGACGACTGTGATAAAAGTGTGATTCTGTAGTTTGCATATTGAGTACAGTAATATAGGGAGATCCCCAATGGGGGGGGGGGCACCATCACGGCTTTCACAGCAGGTGGGGCCATCCACTATGAGGCATTTGCCATTCCTGTACCAACCAAACTAACCTCTGAGAGAGGTTAGTTTGAGAGCCAGTGTGGTGTAGTGGTTAAGAGCAGTAGACTCGTAATCTGGTGAACCGGGTTCGCTTCCCCGCTCCTCCACATGCAGCTGCTGGGGGACCTTGGGCCAGTCACACTTCTCTGAAGTCTCTCAGCCCCACTCACCTCACAGAGTGTTTGTTGTGGGGGAGGAAGGGAAAGGAGATTGTTAGCCGCTTTGAGACTCCTTAGGGTAGTGATAAAGCGGGATATCAAATCCAAACTCTTCTCTTCTCTGCCGTCAAGCTCTAATAAGCTACATTGGGCAAAGGCTGAAAGAGCAAGCATTTGGCAGTACTCGATTTCAAGTGCTGTCAGGCTATTAAAACCGCCATTGATCCTAAACAACAGAAGTAGATGGTTTTCTGGATGCATCTTTTTTTAATTATTATTAAAGATTTTCTTGATTTACAGAAGTATGTGTAATGTCTCTCATATTTTTTCCATGTAACATTTTTACAAATCAGTTTCATTTGTTGAGACATTAGGAAGAAAAGGGAGAGAGGGGTGAAGATAGGTAGGGGTGGGTGGCGATGTTTCTATTTTGCTTAATGTATGTGGGGTTTGGTGTCAGAGTTGCTCGTGCAGGTTCTCTGCTGTTCACTTGTGTTCCTTTGGTGATGAGAGAGGTTGGGGTTGGCCTAGGCTGTGGTTGTTTGTTTGTGACTGGCTGTGGTGATCTTTGTTTTCATGTGTGAGTGAGGTGGGTGGGTGTTTTGGATCAGGTTAGCCATATTGATTTGTATGCTGTTGGTGGATTATTGTCATTGTCTTGTTGGGCTGTGTATGTGATAAAGGGGAGCCATACCGGGGTAAAGGCGTCTTCTTCTGTTTGTCCCCATGTCAGTTTCAGTTTATTGGTTAATTTTTCTAGTAAGGCTGTTTCCCATACTATTTGGTACCATTGGTTCTGGACGCATCTTCTGAAACATCACCATCAAGGGGAGAGTGAAGATGAACAAATCCGTTGCAAGCTAGTTGCAGCGAGTCTTGGAAAGTTAAGAAGTTACAGATTCTGACCAAGGTTTCACTAGTCCCTTGAGGAGCCATGCTGGATAGTGAACCCTGGATGCAGTGGTGGCTAAGTCATTTTTCTTTGCCACCACTTCATTTTAGCCACTGCCATGTGCTCCAGCCTGTGTTTGGCTGGCTTTGTTACAAGATTTGTGATGTGCTCCAGCTGTCACCCAGCCTCCTTCATTGTCTGAAGTTCACTGGAAAACCCTGAGCTCTACAGGGTCAGAGGAGTGATCCCATTGATTTTCTTGCTATTCCGTAGTAAGATTAGGTCCTTGGCAGGAGCATCGGTCTTGCTGGCCAGAAAATCCCTAGGGCATTCAGGAATCCCTCAGATACCATAAGTCTGCCAGGGAATGGGATAACAGATTGGTCCCCCAGCACCCCTACGGGTCAAACCTCCCCAGGAAATGGTCCAGCCATGACAAAGGTTTAAGTATGTCACTCACAGCCATGGAACGAAAACCAATTTACTGAGACGTTGCTATGAATATATAATTGAATTTTAAAAATGAAAACCATACTTTTTTGAAAGTTTTGGGAATGGGGAACCTGTGGTCTTCCAGATGTTGCTAGACTACAGTTCCCATCACCCCTCACCACTGGCCCTGTTGACTGAGATTCGGCAACTTTTTGGAGGGTCATAGGTGCCCCATTCTTCTTTTAGATTACCGTATTTTTCACTCTATAAGACGCACCTTTTCCCCTCCTAAAAAGTAAGGGGAAATGTGTGTGCATCATATGGAGCGAATGCAGGCTGCACAGCTATCCCAGAAGCCAGAACAGCAAGAGGGATCGCTGCGCAGTGCTCCCTCTCGCTGTTCTAGCTTCGCCACGCGCAGCCTCTTCAGGGCAGGGGGAGCCTTCATCCCGCTGCCCTGAAGAGGCTGCGCAGCTATCCCAGAAGCCAGAAGAGAAGAGGGATTGGTGTGCACCGATCCCTCTTGCTCTTCTGGCTTCGGGAATAGCCGCGCAAAGCCTCTTGAGCAAAGAGGGAGCGCTCCTGCCTCTTTGCTCAAGAGGCTTTGTGTTGCTTTCTTGTTTTCCTCCTCTAAAAACTAGGTGCGTCTTATGGTCAGGTGCGTCTTATAGAGCGAAAAATACGGTATGTGCTGGACTCCCAACTCCCACCAGCCCCAGTAAACATGTTCGATGGTCAGGAATCAGTTGCCCTGCGTTCCACGCATTTTTGCGACCACTTGGAGAGAGTCCTCTTTGCTCCAATGCCTGTCCCATATGTTCTTTCTCGCCTGCCCCTCCGAAAGGAGGATGTATGTGCATGAAAGCAATGCTGGAAACCTGTTCGCTTCCCATTCCTCCCCTGCCTCCAGGATTTTGTGCAAGCAGGTGAGTCGGACATGGAGCGCTGTGCCCCTCGGTTGGAGCTGGAGCGTCGTGGCTGCCTCCCCAGTGAAATAATGGATCCACACAGCAGGCAGCGTGTGCTGGAGGACAGGCCCCTGAGCAACAGCACCCTGCGCCAAAGCTTCACTCAGCTCGCCCCGCAAAGAATTGCTCTTCAGCTTCGGCCTGGTAGGTCCTCCCTCCAGCCTGCCTTTTGCCAGTTTGGGTTGTGTTGGGGCGGGTGGGAGATAGTGATGTTAAATTCTCGAGAATAATATTCTCGAGAATATTCTCAATCAATGAGAATATTAGAGAATTTTCATTTAAAATAGGAGAATATTCATTTTCATGCATTGAAAATGATATAATTTTAATGCATTGAAAATGATATAATTGGTTAATATACATGTTTGTTCATGGGTAAACTTGTTCAGATGGCAACCAAAAACTGTACTTTTACTCAATGGGGCAGTGCAGTGAATTCACATTCTTGGAATTTTTGCACCAAACATGAAATAGAAAATTCAATGTGAATGACTCACTTTAATCACTGAGCCTGCCACTAACCGTATATTTACCATCAACTTTGAATTCTAATTATGTTGTATATGTATGAAATGTAGCTTTTAAAGAAAAAGGAATATAAAAATGTTCATCAAATTAAATGAATAGCATTATTAAAACCTAGAAAAAATAAAAATGTTTTCTGTAGCTCACATTTCAGAGCTGCCGATGGTGAATGTCACAATGCCCAGTAATAGAACTGGATAAAAAAATTATTATTATTCATTAATTACACTGGCAACATCACAGCTTGACTTATTATTTACTGGATTTTTAAAATGTGGGTTGTAAAACTGGTTCTTATATTAGAATTTGCAGTTTGTAAAGAATATTCTCCAGAGAATTTTCTCATTCTCAATAATATTCTCCAGAGAGAGAATATTATGGGAGAGATGGCTGTTTGGCAGGGATGCTTCAGGGAGAAGCACTGTCTTCCTCCTCTCTCCTTCTGTGAAATCTGCACTTGCTCCCTGTCTTGGGTCAGCATCCAAAGGCAGAGCAATGGGCAGCTTCGATTAAACTTCTCCTGACCTCCCTCCTTCACCAATACGATGTATGTGTAGGAAATGAAGAATTGTGAATCCACACAGCTTTCTCCAGCCTTCCTTTTGCCAGTTCAGGTTGTGTATCCCTCAGTTGTTTCCTGCGACTCCAAACGGCATTAGGGCCACCAGCACAGCAGTAAATAGGCAAACCTGCAGCAATTTGTGTTATTGATGTGAGTTGGATATAATCTTTGTGCAATTTATTATTATTATTAATTACCCGCACTTCACCGTAAAGTCCCAGGACAGGTTAAAACAATTCAAACACAATATTGAAAATAGTTCAAAACAATATAACAGTTATAGTCTCCCCAAACGATGTTTATTTTTTCCAGTCCATTGCATATCTGTGGCTTCGTACACACCATAGCATTAAAGCACATTTGAAACACATTCTTTCCCTCAGAGAATTCTGGGCACTATAGTTCACACAGAGTTAGAATTGCAAGTGACCCTTTCCAAACTACAATGCCCAGAATCCTTTGAGGGAAAGAATGGGCTTTGAATGGGTTTTGGATATAAGAAGGACATGCCCATTCATTATTGCATATGTGTTGTTGGTAGTGATCGTGCTGTTAGGACTTGTTTAGAATTCTGTAGTCCCTCCACTTTTTTGGAAGTGAATTCATGGTTTGGACATGTCCAAACCATGATCTGATGAGGGAATTGTAAATTACATTTCTATTTATTTAAAAGACTTTAATCATTCTGGATTTCAAGGTGATAAAGGTAAAGATAAAGGGACCCGTGGTCATTAGGTCCAGTCATGACTGACTCTGGGGTTGCGGCGCTCATCTCGCTTTATTGGCCAAGGGAGCCGGCATACAGCTTCCGGGTCATGTGGCCAGCATGACTAAGCCGCTTCTGGTGAACCAGAGCAGCGCATGGAAACGCTGTTTACCTTCCTGCCGGAGCGGTACCTATTTATCTACTTGCACTTTGACATGCTTTCGAACTGGTAGGTTGGCAGGAGCAGGGACTAAACAACGGGAGCTCACCCTGTCGTGGGGATTCGAACCGCCGACCTTCTGATCAGCAAGTCCTAGGCTCTGTGGTTTAACCCAGAGCTCCACCTGCGTCCCTCGTGTATGAGAGTGATACACGCGTCGTGTATCAGGGTGATACACAGCATAAAATAAATACTGCCCAGGGGTGGGGTGCTGAGGGAGAGGAAGCAAGCAAATGTCTCCTAATAGGTTAAAACCTCTCCAATTAAATTGGTAAAAAAATCCATTTAAAAGTCTGGCTGAAGAAAATATGTTTTGCCTAGTATCAAAAAGATTGTGGTACTGGCAGTCGGCAGACACTTGCTTCTGTTAATAGCTTGCATACATCTCTGACGGAAGAGGTACATTGAGAACGGCCTTGGCCTAGTGATCTGAAAACAGGGTTGGAGGGACCCTGTGGCCTTCTGAGTGTTGCTGTTGGACTCCTGCCCCCATCAGCCCCAGACAGCATAGCCCATGATGATGGATGGCGAGAGTTGTAACCTAACAACCACTGGGGGTTCCCCAAGTTCCCAGTCCCTGGCTAAAATGAGACTCAGTGCTCCTTCACAACATTGGAAAGCATACGGACGGTATCTTGGTAGCACCGAGGATTCGATTCCCTCTTCCTTCCTACTCTGTGCATACAGGAGAGGAACAGAGGGTCACGGTGCGCTTCAGACGGGCTGAAGGTTACCCTGTGGACCTGTACTATCTCATGGACCTGTCGTACTCCATGAAGGACGACCTGGAGAACATCAAGCGGCTGGGGAACCATCTGCTAGCTGCCCTACGTGACGTCACCACTTCAGTGAAGATTGGTATGCTGATCTGGAAGCAATGCTGTGGTGATGGTGGTGATGGTGGCAGTTGCAGGGCTGGGAGGTGGGTTAGGCTGAGAGATGGCGATTGGTTTGGATATCCCCCCAAAAAACAAGGAAAATCTTGTGGGAATGTTCAGGGATGCAGGAGAGGATATATTGTCTGATTATATCCTTATTCAACTTGTGTTAACAAGTTTCCCAATTTCAGCAGAGTAAAACATTCCCCTTTATTTTAAGTTTGCAACGGCAGCGTTTGCTCAGGCTCGCTAAAACCTCTATAATAACTATTCTGGTAATTTCCCCTTATTTCCTCATAAAATAGAAGAGACGACACAGTCTTTTACAAAAGTATAAAAAGAGTTTACTCACATTCTGTTCACAATCAGATCCCAGAAGGCAGACTTAAGCTTAATGAAGTAACATACATTTGGAATCTATCTTATAAGAAGATAGTCCCTTTGTCCTCTCTTGGCTGCAAGCCAAGAGTGCATCTTTCACTCAGTAGATGTTGCTTCTTTGATGCGTGTGGCGAAAGAGAGGAAGAGAGATGAAAGAGAGAGATGGCTGCCCTGCCCTGTGCTTTTATCATTACCTGCACAGGTGAGGCCACACCCACCTCTAGTCACATGTAGAGGAAGTCTGTCCCAGCCCAGAGGGAAACAGGAAGTTTACCTGCTTGGCTGGACAAACATTCCTCTCCATGTGTAAACATGTACACTCTAGGAATGTTGTACTTGACTGCTCTTGTGTTTCACATCCCACAAATCTTTCTGTTTGCCACCACAGCTGCGAGGGTTATAATAGCTACACATTGGAAACGCAGATATATACCCACGACATCTGATTGGATACAAAAGCTAACAGAGTACGCCGAGTTAGACTACTTATCAGAAAGGATCAAAGATAAATCCAAACAGGAGTTTGTCTCAAATTGGAACTGTTTTAAGGAATACTTGAAGAGTAATTGCTGCAGTCTGAAAACAGGGACAGCCTTTGAGTAGTTTCTGTGAACAACAGTTTTAAAAGGAAAATTGATACACAATAAAATATTATAAATAAAAAGATAATGGATAAATATAGGCAATAAGTTTATTAGTACAAAACGGAAGACGGGAAGTCACTTATTTATGAGGAATATTATTTCAAAATTACACCTTTTTTCTTCTTCTTTGTGTACAGTAATACTTGCCGATCTATAATAATAATAATTATGAACATACTTTGAAAACAAGAATATGTATAATTGTAAGATGTAAAGTTATGATGCAAAGGTGTACTTGTGAGTAATAAAGGAAAACTAATTTTAAAAGAGAGAGAGAGAGAGATGGCGATCGGCTCATCATGGCCGGAGTGGTGGATTTGAACCTTCCCAAGTCCTATTCCGACCCTCTCTGACACCGCATGGGCTTTCAAACGCACTGTTAGGTGACGAGAAACAGCAGGATTTCTTTGTTGCAGGGTTTGGCTCCTTTGTTGACAAGATGGTGCTACCCTATGTGAACACAGCACCCTCCAAATGGCAACACCCCTGCCCTCACTTGAACGAGACCTGTCAGTCGGCGTTCAGCTACCAGCACGTGCTGACGCTCACAGACAACGCCAGCGAGTTCGAAAGCAGGGTCAGCCAGCAGCGCATCTCTGGGAACATGGACCCGGCCGAGGGGGGCTTTGACGCTATCATGCAGGCAGTCACTTGCAAGGTGAGATGGCTTTACGTGCATGGCTGATAGAGGAGGTGCGTGGCTGAGAAGGGAACGTAGGCCCTGACGACAATAAGGCAGGCAAAGGAGCATGTGTTCGTGCACATGGACACACATTTGTGAACCCAAGCATGTGCAAACCCTAAACTATGCTAATCTTCCTATTGTACAGTGGTACCTCGGGTTAAGTACTTAATTCGTTCCGGAGGTCCGTTCTTAAGCTGAAACTGTTCTTAACCTAAAGCACCACTTTAGCTAATGGGGCCTCCCACTGCTGCCGCGCCACTGGAGCACAATTTCTGTTCTCATCCTGTAGCACTATTTCTGGGTTAGCGGAGTCTGTAACCTGAAGCGTATGTAACCTGAAGCGTATGTAACCCGAGGTACCACTGTATACAGTTGTGAGGCATGGGATAATACATTCAGGGCGTTCCCAGACTGTCATTGTTTTCATTACTCACAGCAAGTTCACAGTTCCCAATTAAAGCTGACCAGGAGGTCTTGCACAACCAAAAGTTCAGACTTTCTGCAAAAAGGAAAGTCGTGGAGAAATGCAGTGGAAAGTGTGAGGCAACACTTGCTTTGACGCAACATCTTCTAGCCTCCCTGTAAACAAATCAGAATAAATGCTGAAGAAACAGGTCATCTGGAACTCCCTGAATGTTCAAATTGTGCACTGTCTGCTCTGGGCAAATGAGAACAGTACAAAGGAACAGCCCATAGCAATGAAGATTTCATACAGGATTGGTCCACCTGAAAATTTGATCTCAGGTTCAACTTCCAGGTCAGGGGATGCTGAATTACGGTACCTCTGATGAATACTATTGGGTTTCCTAATCCCTATTGGTTCCAGTCATTAGCAGCACTTAGCAGTAGTTGACAGCTGACATGCAATAGGTGGTTGTGTCCGACAATTGCCATATAATTTAAATTTCATGAATTTTATCCTAAATTGTTCAGCTTAGTGGCGGGAAACCTCTAAATGTTGTCAGAAACCAACTCTCATCTTTCCCAGCCAGCATGGTCAGTTGTCAGGGATGATGGAAGTTGGGAGTCAAGCAACATAAGGGGAAGGGCCAAAGCTTAGCAACTTTGGTGTGGACAATAAAAAGAAGCCAATTTCAAAATTTGAAATCCAAAAACTGAAGACAAATGTCACTGGCAAAATCTGTAAATGCTGTCGATCTTGAAGTTTTGGTTCTGCTAACCTGGTACCTAAAGATGCTTTGTTCTCGTGTAACCCTTTGCGCCCATGTAAGGTAAAGGTAAAGGGACCCCTGACCATTAGGTCCAGCATGAGTTTGATCAAACTGCGGGAGGCAGTGGAAGATAGGAGTGCCTGGCGTGCTCTGGTCCATGGGGTCACAAAGAGTCGGACACGACTAAACAACAACCACCATTAGGTCCAGTCGTGGCCGGCTCTGGGGTTGCGCCGCTCATCTCGTTTTATTGGCCAAGGGAGCTGGCATGCAGCTTCCGGGACATGTGGCCAACATGACTAAGCTGCTTCTGGCGAACCAAAGCAGCGCACGGAAACGCCGTTTACCTTCCCGCTGGAGCGGTACCTATTTATCTACTTGCACTTTGACGTGCTTTCAAACTGCTAGGTTGGCCGGAGCTGGGACCGAGCAACAGGAGCTCACCCCGTGGCAGGGATTCAAACCGCCAACCTTCTGATCGGCAAGTCCTAGGCTCTGTGGTTTAACCCACAGCACCACCCGCGTCCCTTGCCCATGTACAGATTACCAAAAGCAGAAAACACTGGGCTAACTGTGGAGGAAGGCTTGCATGTTGGAACTGCAGTGTAACTTCCCTCTCTTCTTCCAGGAGCAGATTGGCTGGCGTAATGTGACGAAGCTCTTGGTCTTCACTTCGGATGGCACATTCCACATGGCAGGAGATGGGAAGCTGGGTGGGGTCTACATGCCCAACGATGGCCGCTGCCACTTGGATGCCAGAGGGCTATATACGAAAAGCCACCTATACGTAGGTCTCTCACGTTCCTCTTGAAAAACAAAGTTAGGCAGGGAGAGAGATTGTCTCGGGAGACAAAAGAAAACAACAAGGTTCAAAGTTGGGTGATGTTTATATTAGGATCAACCTTCAAACCACAAAAAATGTGGCCAGTTTTTTGAGTTCTCTAGAACTCTTCATCAGTTAAGAAGTTACACAAGTGAAAGTCAGCTGGATAGCTCAGTTGGTTAGAGCGTGGTGCTGATAACACCAAGGTTGCAGGTTCGAGCCCCATAAGGGACAGCTGCATTGCAGGGGGTTGGACTAGATGACCGTACGGGTCCCTTCCAACTCTGTGAGTCTATGGGAAACAGAAAGGTCAGGCCGCACCCAGGTCCTGGTGGTTATGATTTTGAGATGCACACCAGCAGTATTGGAATTGAAAACAAAATTTGAGATAATGACTCAGTGCAGTTGTATCACTTTCCTGGCTACTTAATGTTGGTTAGGTGGTTTGTGGGTTTCTCCTCTGTTTCTTTCCCCCTTGATCTTGTGTGCTCCTCCCCACTTCCTCCCCCTTCTTCTCACCCAAGCACCCACCCTCCTAACACTGTGGTTGGCATTGCAAGCGCAACAGCACCTCCCTAATCGCAGTGTGCGTGCTCACTTTTACTGATGGTTGTAGTGGTTTTGCCACTACATGTGATCATAACCAGGCTTGGCTCTGAATGAGACCAGCTGGAAGAGAGAAGGGAAGGGATTGTGAGGCTAATGGGGAAGGAGGAGGTGTGTGTGAACCTGTTTCTGATTGGTTACCTGTGGGTCGTCCCATGCTTCCATTATGGCGCCCCACATTCCCCAAACAGTGCTAGCCAATGAAGTGCGGAGAATCATGATGCTGCAGAAGAGTTAACTCCCACTACAGAGGGAGAGCTAGACGTTAAGAGCCATTTTTGGTGGCAGGTGTGTTATGTAACATCACATCTTGTGTGGAGATTGGGAGTACAGTGGTACCTCGGGTTACAGACGCTTCAGGTTACAGACTCCGCAAACCCAGAAATAGTACCTCAGGTTAAGAACTTTGCTTCAGATGAGAACAGAAATCACACGGCAGTGGCACAGCGGGACGCCCCATTAGTGGTACCTCAGGTTAAGAACAGTTGCAGGTTAAGAACAGACCTCCAAAACAAATTAAGTTCTTAACCCGAGGTACCACTGTAAATGTTGTGGAACAATTCCAAGCTGGCTTGTTCAGCATGAAGAATAGTCTTGTGAATTTCCCATTTTGTGTGCTTTGAATAAAGTTGGCAGCTAGTGATTTAGAGTAGGGAAGGATGGCTTCTGTTCCTATTATTATTATTATTATTATTATAAATAAATAAATAAATAATCATTTATACCCCACCCATCTGGCTGGGTTTCCCCAACCACTTTGGGTGACTACCAAAAGAATATTAAAAACATGATAAAACATCAAAAATTAAGAACTTCCCTAAACAGGGTTGCCTTCAGATGTCTTCTAAAATTCAGATAGTTGTTTATTTCCATGACATTTCATAGGAAGGCGTTCCACAGGGCAGGGGCAACCACCAAGAAGGCCCTCTGTCTGGTTCCCTGTAACCTCACTTCTCGCAGTGAGGGAACCGCCAGAAGGCCCTCAGAGCTGGACTTCAGTGTCCGGGCTGAACGATGGGGGTGGAGACCCCCATCCTTCAGGTATACTGGACCGAAGCCGTTTAGAAACTGTCTCATAGTTAGTTAGCCCCATTGCTTGGCTCAGGCTCTGCAAGGCCTACCATCAAAGGCCCTTTCAACTGGAGGTGCAAAGGGCTGGATCTGGGACCTTCAGCCTGCAAAGCAGGAGCTAGGAGCCATTAGAGACAGAATCTGGTGTTCTTAGGAGCACAGGAAACCCAAAATTTAGCTGAAATGGGCCATAGTTCAGTGGCAGAAGGTCTCGGGCTCACTCCCCGACATCTCCAGGTAGGGGTTGTCTGAACCCAGAGAGCTGCTGTCAGTCAGTGTAGACGCTACTAGGCTGGACAGATCAGCAGACCCTACCTGCCCACAGTCTCGCCAGAGTGGTGCATGCTCTAGTTATCTCTTGCTTGGACTACTGCAAAGCACTCTATGTGGGGCTCCCTTTGAGGGTGACCCAGAAACTACAACTAATCCAGAATGCGGCAGCTAGACTGGTGACTGGGAGCGGCCGCCGAGACCATATAACACCGGTCTTGAAAGACCTACACTTGCTCCCAGTACGTTTCCGAGCACAATTCAAAGTGTTGGTGCTGACCTTTAAAGCCCTAAACAGCCTTGGTCCAGTATACCTGAAGGAGCGTCTCCACCCCCATCGTTCTGCCCGGACACTGAGGTCCAGCGCCGAGGGCCTTCTGGCGGTTCCCTCACTACGATAAGCCAAGTTATAGGGAACCGGGCAGAGGGCCTTCTCGGTAGTGGCACCCGCCCTGTGGAACGCCCTCCCACCAGATGTCAAAGAGAAAAATAATTATCAAACTTTTAGAAGACATCTGAAGGCAGCCCTGTTTAGCAAAGCTTTTAATGTTTAATAGGTTACTGTATTTTAGTGTTTTGTTGGAAGCCGCCCAGAGTGGCTGGGGAAACCCAGTCAGATGGGCGGGGTATAAATTATATTATTATTATTATTATTATTATTATTATTATTATTATTATTAAACAGTCTGACTCTGTACAAGATCTCATCCAGTGTCCCAATGGCCTGAAAGTCAAGATCTTGGCTTAAAACATTCAAAGTGGCTGATGACATAAATTCATACAATGTATTTTTCAGCATTAATACCAAGTTTTATGGAATCTGTGGCCCTTCAGGTGTTACTGAACTCCCAACTCCCATTGGTCCCAGCCAGCATGACCACTCCTGGGAGCTGGGAGTTGTAGTCCACCTGACATCTGATGGGGCACAGGTGAGCCACTCTTGGTTTAGATCTTTTTGATCTGAAGTGCAGACAGTCAAGGCTTCCAGATTCTAACCCCCACCTCCGGCTAGAGAGGTAAATGTAGAGTGGGGGAAGAAATACGATATACGATATACAATATCTTTATGGTCATTGTCCCATGCAGAACAATGAAATTGAAAAACTACATAAAAACTACATAAAACTACATAAAAACTACATAAAACATTCAAAACCCCCTAAAAACTCTGAAACCCCATTTTAAAACACACTATACTATAGAGACCCCTTATGCTGCGTTTAGAACCAGAATTGCATTTGCGTAGAAACTTTCTCAGGTGGCTAGTCCTGGCCTTTATATAACCCTATACCTTCTTCCAGAAGGCAGAAGCTGAAAGAGATCATTTCCGGGGTGCATACTATCCTGCGCTATCTCTGCTGCTTTCTTATGGCACCTGGCAGCATAGATTTGATCTAAGGTGGGAAGAGTGCACCCAATTATTCTCTCTGCAGTCTTTACAACCCTGGATAGCATTGTTTTTTCCCTGGCCGTGCAGCTCCCAAATCACACACAGAGACCATAAGTTAATACGCTCTCCATAGTGCAATGGTAAAATGCTTAGAGGAAAATCTTAAGTGGAGACTCCTTTGAATGTGACCCCATTCTTTTGTCTCTTTGCAGGACTACCCCTCAGTTGCGCACTTGGCCGAGGTACTGTCTGAATCAAACATCCAGGCCATATTTGCCGTGACTGGGCCCAGGCTTTCTATGTATGAGGTGAGTGGTGAACCGGAAGGCAGAGGAGTAGGGGAAACCTGAGGGGTGTTTGTGTGCCGCTCACTCTGACTTTTCCCTTTCCCCTCAGGAACTGAGCAGACTCATTCCCAAGTCTGTGGTTGGGGAACTGATGGAGGATTCCAGCAACGTGGTGCAGCTCATCGCAGATGCCTACAGTGTAAGGCTGAGTATGGGTAGCAAGGGGCAGAACCCCCTGGGGAGGGCAAAACAGGCCCACAGGGGCCCCCTGGAATAGAGCCAAGCCCGAAGGGGGAATGGACATTCTGTGTCCATTGAGAGCCAGTGTGGTGTAGTGGTTAAGAGCGGTAGTCTCGTAATCTGGGGAACCGGGTTCGCGTCTCCGCTCCTCCACATGCAGCTGCTGGGTGACCTTGGGCCAGTCACACTTCTTTGAAGTCTCTCAGCCCCACTCACCTCCCAGAGTGTTTGTTGTGGGGGAGGAAGGGAAAGGAGAATGTTCGCTGCTTTGAGACTCCTTAAAGGGAGTGAAAGGCGGGATATCAAATCCAAACTCTTCTTCTCCTTACCGTATTTTTCGCCCCATTAGACGCACCTAGTTTTTAGAGGAGGAACACAAGGAAAAAAAATATTCTGAACGAAACACTGGATGTATGATTTTTGTGGTGCAGGCTGTAGCCATGGACATGCTATGTGATCTGATGGTGAATGTGGGGTGACCCAATGCAAAAATCCTGAGGATCCATGTGGATCTGTGCTTTGTAACCATGTTTTTGCGCCGTTGCAGCCCCAGGCAACAGCGGGTGCATGATTTTTTTGGTGCAGGCTGTAGCCATGGATATGCTATGTGATCTGATGGTGAATTTGGGGTAACCCAATGCAAAAACCCTGAGAATCCATGGGCTTTTACCTCCCCCCTCCCAGGCAGCCTCCTTTATCTCTAGTGTCCCTTATCTCCCTCCCCAATCGCTTGCCGATCAGCTGCTTCCTTTCAACACCCCCCCTTCCCTCTTTTTTTTTTTTTTTTAAAGCATGATCTGCTTTTTGCCCCTGGGCAATTCAGCTCCAGGGACCACGCATTCACTCCATAAGACGCACAGACATTTCCCCTTACTTTTTAGGAAGAAAAAAGTGTGTCTTATGGAGCGAAAAATACGGTAATTATATTTTCAAGCTGGACAGCACCGGAGCTATGTTAGCCTGTTGCAGCAAATGAAGGTTCACATTTTCAATATGAAAAGCATGTCCCATCTAGATTTTTATTTATTTATTATAAGGTGGTGTACATAGTTCTCCCCACCCCCAATTTTATCCTCACAACAACCCTGTGAAGGTAGGATAGGCTGAGAGAAAGTGGTTTGGTTTGCACCTCAAGGTAAGCCAAGGTATGGCTTGCTGTGACTGCCTGAACATTCTGGCTTCCAGTGATGAACTTGCACCCACTTTCCTCCTCACTGGGCCTTTTAGTTCAATGTTAGGATAGTAGCTAAGCCAAGGTTTGGCTTAGCGCATTATCCAAGCCTGGGGTCATGGTTAAGGTGTCTCTAACCTTAGTCCATGGCCTGAACCAACAGGACACACCCTCGTGACTGAGGAAGAGAAACATGCAAAACCAAACCATGGCTTAGCTACCACATCACACTGACCAGGGAGGAGCAAAGCCAGGAGGGAGTTCATGCTAAGCCACGATTTGGCATAACTGTGAACACAGCCAGAGTCCCAAATTCACCCAGTGAGCTTCATGGCAATGTTGGGTTTTGATTCCTGGTCTCCCAGATCCTAGTCCAACACACCACACTGCATACAGGGCAAGAAAGACCTTTTCATCTAGGGGAGATTAGCTAGTGATCCTGAACGCAATTCCTCCTGGCCTGGCTTGCTTGCTTGAGTTACCTTGAGCCACCTGTGGGCCCACACTGATGCTACAGTATGTCTGAAGTTAAGCGAGGGTGGACCTGGTGACTGCCTGCATGAAGACTGCTGGGGAACCGCATGCAATCTGCTGGAGCTTTGCTCAGACAAAGTTTCCGTCAGTCACCTTCCGCAGCACTGCGAACTGCCTGGATGGGAAGCCACCTGTGTCTCTCAGAGCTTCCCTGGCCAAGAACAGGATACAAGTGAATAAGGGACGTGGGTGGCGCTGTGGTCTAAACCACTGAGCCTCTTGGGCTTGCCGATCAGAAGGTTGGTGGGTCGAATTCCCGCGACTGGGTGAGCTCCCGATGCTCTGTCCCTGCTCCTGCAAACCTAGCAGTTCATAAAGCACGCCAGTGTAAGTAGATAAATAGGTACTGCTGCAATGGGAAGGTAAACAGTCTTTCTGTCAGTGTTCCATTGTGCCAGAAGCGGTTAATAATAATAATAATAATAATAATAATAATAATAATAATAATAAATATTTATACCCCACCCATCTGGCTGGTTTTCCCCAGCCACGCTGGGCGGCTTCCAACAAAATATTAAAATACAGTACAGTGGTACCTCTGGTTACGTACTTAATTCGTTCCGGAGGTCCATTCTTAACCTGAAACTGTTCTTAACCTGAAGCACCACCTTAGGTAATGGGGCCTGCCGCGCCACCGCTGTGTGATGTCTGTTCTCATTCTGAAGCAAAGTTCTTAACCCGAGGTAATATTTCTGGGTTAGTGGAGTCTGTAACCTGAAGCATATGTAACCTGAAGTGTATGTAACCTGAGGTACCACTGTAGTCTGTTAAGCATTAAAAGCTTCCCTCAACAGGGCTGCCTTCAGATGTCTTCTAAAAGTCTGGTAGTTGTTTTTCTCTTTGACATCTGGTGGGAGGGCGTTCCACAGGGCAGGTGCCAAATGACCCAGAAAGCTGTCTGTGGACAAACAGCGGCTCCCTCGGCCTGAAAGTGAGATGAGCACCACAACCCCATAGTCACCATTGACTGGACTTAATCATCCAGGGGTCCTTTTTACAAGAGAATGGAACAAGAAAGCACCTCTGTTCTGTTCTGAACCAGATTTGCTGATTCTGCCCTCTGCTGGCGATGGACACTCAGTAACATCCAGCTAAGACTGTGGACACATTTAGAACATGCATACAATCTCAGAATCCTGGGAACTGTAATTTGCCTCTCAGAGCTATAGTTCCCAGACCCCCTAACAAACTACAGTTCCCAGAATTCTTCAAAGGTATGGTGTGTACTGCGTATGCTTAAAATATGCAAAGAGGAGACACTGAAATAAATGAATGAAAGTCTATTGGCTGCAATGGGTCTACTCCAGGCATAGGCAACCTCAGCCCTTCAGATGTTTTTGGGACTACAATTCCCATCATCCCTGACCACTGGTCCTGTTAGCTAGGGATCATGGGAGCTGTAGTCCCAAAACATCTGGAGGGCCGAGGTTGCCTATGCCTGGTCTACACCTATGACTAGTATTGGATATCACCCACTGGTCAGGTCTGAGGATTCATGGGCCTTGGAAGAGCCTATGAATGTAATAGTGAGCTAGAATACTAATAAGTTCAAAGTGCATTACATACCCAAATATGATTTACAAGAACCCTGTAAAGTTGTCCAGCATTATCCCACCCCGAGTGGCGAGAGTCAGCAAATGACTATGTTGGGTCTTGAATCGTGGATCTTTGGATCTTCAGCTCAGCAACTGGTGCTACAGTGTCAGAAGGCAGACACAGACACTCGCCCGAAGTCTATGCTCACATTCTCATGGCAGGTCTCCCCACAGAGCCTCTCATCCACCGTGAACTTGGTGCACTCTTCAGACCTTGCTCCTGGCATCACCATTGCTTACGACTCGCACTGTGGCGACTCGGAAACTTCTGGGCGCACGCAGGGTGGGGAATGCCTAGGCGTACGCGTCAACCAGCAGGTAAGCACTTAGATCGGAGGTGGCGAACCCAATCTAGGCCTACGTGTCCCTTGGAACTCCCCCGAGGCCACAGCCCCTCTTTACAGGCCACACCCACTTTAAAGCCTGAGTGTTCTTGAACTCTGACGAGTCCTCTTGCTTGTTTGTATGGAGTATAGTGTGTGGAGAAGCAAGCCTACTGTAGAAAGGTAAAATTTGTTAATAGTTACCTGCCCATTTTTAGCCACCACTGTCATGTGGTCCTTGGATGGTTGTCCAGAAGGGGGAGCGGCCCCTCAGGCAGAAAAGCCCTCCCCACTCCTGACC
>JAXCMG010000064.1:2743970-2804228 GCA_034642415.1 Podarcis siculus | reverse complement strand
TAAAGATGTTTAGAACAGGGAGGAACAGTAGAGGCATCTAGAACAGGAAGGGAACAGTAGAGATGTGTAGAACAGGTTTTATAGTTATAGGTCCTATTCTGTCTCCACTAATTGACATGGAGCAGGGCAGGGGAAGCCGAGGCCCTCCAGATTTTGCTGGACTCCAGCTTCCACCCCCACCCCACCCCGACCATTGGGCCTATTATTGACTGGTGGCTGATGGCAGGGAAAGCTCAGCAGCACCTGGAGGGCCACACCTTCTCCACCCCTGGCTTATAGTAATATGGATGGCAATGGCGGGGGTCGCTCTTTCCTTATCTCAGTTGCTCCCCCTTCCACAGGTGGAATTCTCGGTACGGATAAAGGCCACCACCTGCCTGCCTGGTCCCCAGAAGGTGGTGCTGCGAGTTCTAGGAGTGGGTGAGGAGGTGCATATAGAAGTGGCGACACTCTGCGACTGCCAGTGCGGAGATACGCAGCCCTATGCGCCTCACTGTTCTGGCGGCCGTGGCAACCTCACCTGTGGCATCTGCAGGTATTATTAATTAAAAATTTGAGAAACGTGACCCCCTTCTCTCCATGTGTAGACACACACACACACGTTCAGTGGTACCTCAGGTTACATACGCTTCAGGTTACAGACTCCGCTGACCCAGAAAAAGTGCTTCAGGTTAAGAACTTTGCTTCAGGATGAGAACAGAAATCGGGTTCCGGCGGTGCGGCGACAGCAGGAGGCCCCATTAGCTAAAGTGGTGCTTCAGGTTAAGATCAGTTTCAGGTTAAGTACGGACCTCCGGAACGAATTAAGTACTTAACCTGAGGTACCACTGTACATGTGCTCCTAGATAACAGGAAATTAAGATTGCAGCCTTAATTATGTATTGTGGAAATGAATCCTTTCTTCTGAATCTATTACCAGTTGTGCCCCTGGATTCTCGTATTATATACTGAAGGGGAAACGATTACTCCGTCTCTGAGCTACCCCATTGATAACTTTAGAAAACCAGACCCAGTCCCATTTCCCCCACTATCCCAAAATCAGTTGTTTCTTTTCCATTCCGGATTAGGAAAGGCCCAAACGTCCCTGCATTTCCTCTAAACCCCATGATCGTTTGGGTTGCTGCTTTAGGGCGAGAAGGCAGCTAGGATTCTGTCGCGGCTGATGCCCTTTGTCACGCTGGTACAGGTAATCCCAAATGGTAGGGGAAGGCAGGGCCAGAGAGAGGCAAGCCACAGAGCTTTCTGGACTGGTTGAAAAATAAAGAGAAGGCAGGCAGTTGGGGCTGGCTGAGGGCAGGCAAGATGGTGGGGCAGAGGCCTATTTGCTAGGCTTCTTGGGTTGGGAGTAGAAAAAACCAGGCTCAGCCAGCTTGGTGTAGTGGTTAAGAGCGGTAGTCTCGTAATCTGGTGAACTGGGTTCGTGTCTCCGCTCCTCCACCTGCAGCTGCTGGGTGACCTTGGGCTAGTCCCACTTCTCTGAAGTCTCTCAGCCCCACTCACCTCACAGAGTGTTTGTTGTGGGGGAGGAAGGGAAAGGAGAATGTTAGCCGCTTTGAGACTCCTTCGGGTAGTGATAAAGCGGGATATCAAATCCAAGTCTTCTTCTCTTCTGATGAGTCTGGTTCAGCAGCTCTGACCCACCCCACCCATGTGCTGTCTTTGCTTTTCTAGCTGCCAGGAGGGCCATGCCGGACGGCTGTGTGAGTGCAAACCAGAGGAGCTGGTGGACGCAGAAGCCACGTGCCGGGATGCGAACGACACGGGCCCAGTGTGCAGCGGCAAGGGCCAGTGTGTGTGTGGGAAGTGCCAGTGCAATGCCCAGGCGAGCGGACCCCTCTGCAAGTGTGACGATGCTGGCTGCGAAAGGCACAACGGGCAGCTCTGTGGAGGTAAAAACCTTCTAATGGTAGGGCCGCCACCGTTTTCTTTTAACCTGGCAGATGTTGGTCAACACAGTCATTAGTGGCACCAGTGGGGTTGCTGGTGGCTTTACTGTAGCCCGAGTGGGTATTTCCATAGGTTTTAAGGAGGAAAGCAGGCTGCTAATGTTGCCTCCAAATTGTCAGTAAAGTGGTACCTCGGGTTACATATGCTTCAGGTTACAGACTCTGCTAACCCAGAAATAGTGCTTCAGGTTAAGAACTTTGCTTCAGGATGAGAACAGAAATCGTGCTCCGGCGGCGCAGCAGCAGCAGCAGGCCCCATTAGCTAAAGTGGTGCTTCAGGTTAAGAACAGTTTCAGGTTAAGTACGGACCTCCAGAACGAATTAAGTACTTAACCCGAGGTACCACTGTATTTGGGGGGCGGGGGAAAGGGATTGAAGCACACACTGGAAATTCAGATTTGTCCAGCTGAAGGTGGTTAAAGTGCTTCTGTCAACTTCATGCAACAAATCCCCTTTTAAAATAAGCAAGGCTTTTTGCAGATAAGGAAATGATTAACACACCAGCTAATCAGGATGAAATGTTCATTTGCCTTGCAAGCTAAAACAGAATGAATGCTCAATTAAGACCAAACATAGTCTAACCTCGGAATAAGTTTTGTGTAAGCCAAACAGGGTGAATGCTCAACAAACAGTCCCCTGGAGGAGTCCTAATACTCAAAGGGGTGTGTTTATAAACTGCAATGCAGGAAAAGCACAGTACTGAGCACAGAATCCAGCTTCTGAAGACTCACAATTTCATTTAAGAAGAGCAACTTTCTAGCCCGCATGCTTACAAAGGTGCGCTCCAAGTGTGAGGGCAGCCAATGTCCGCTGGCATCTCAAAAGGCAGAAAGGTTGCTGAATAAGAAATATATAGATGTGGGTGGAATGGCTTTGTGAAGGAACTCTGTAATGCCGACAGACATCTCTCTTTGTACTGGTAGGCAACGGGCAATGCAGATGTGGCAACTGTGAGTGCCATCAGAACTATACCGGCAGTGCGTGCCAGTGCAGCCTGGAGACCAGTGGATGCACACAGGAGGGCGTTGTATGCAGCGGTCACGGGCATTGCGCCTGCAACAGATGCCATTGTGACGCTGGCTGGTTTGACAGTCACTGCAGCCGCTGTGCTGACTGCCAGACACCCTGTGAGGAGCACAGGTGAGATTCTGACGTGGTCTTAGGAGAGGGCCTGGCCTACTTTCTAACAGGGGGGTGGGTGGGGTGGAGGGACAGCAAGATGGCTGGCCAGCAGCTACATTTCGCAGGTATCTCTGCAACGGTGGCCAAACAGAGCATGGAGCACAGCTTACAACTGCCAGTGTGCCTTCCTTCCCCTTTTCCTGACCATTAGTTAGAAGCACGAGCAAAAAATGCTCACGGCTGCTCTTGTGCGTTGGCAGGAATTGTGCGGAGTGCAGGGCCTTTGGAACTGGGCTGCTGCGGGAGACTTGTAGCGCATCCTGCAACCAGACGGTGAATGTGGTGCCGGCCTCCGCCACCGACGAAAGATGGTGCCAGACCAAAGCAGAAGATGGCAGCCTCCTCATCTACCTCATTGAGAGGGACAGCGAGGGCGCCATCATCCTGACTGTGAATGGAAAAGAAGGTAAGTGGGCACAGGAAAGAAGGGCGGGAGAGCCTTTGCTGCAGGAAGGGGCTATTGCAGGAAGTTGCCCTGTTTCTGGGCAACTCGTAGGGGCATCGGGTTGGTCCCTGTGACAACAGGACTAGGTGAGCCTCTGGCCTGATGCAACAAGGCTCTCTGTGTTCTTAAGGCCAAACTATTTTGATGTCTGACAGAAGGCACGTTGAACTACAGCAGGCATAAGTTTCAGTGGCACCAGATTCTTCTGGAGCCTAAGTTGTAACCCAGGCTGTATGTGACTTGATGCCATCCGTTGATCCCCTTCCAAGGGCGACTCACAGCTGTCCGTGGAGGCGCAGGTTAATTCTGTGTCCAGGGCAGCTGTCTACCAGCTGCATCTGGTATGCCGGCTGAGACCCTACTGGCCTGGCCCTCTGCCACCTGAGTGGTACATGCTGTGGTTATCTCTTGACTGGACTACTGCCATGTGCTCCACGTGGGGCTACCTTGGAAGGTGACTCGGAAACTACAACTAATTCAGAATGAGGCTGTCAGACTGGTGACTGAGAGTGGCTGCCACGACCATATAACACTGGTCCTGAAAGACCTACATTGGCTCCCTGTATGTTTCAGAGCACAGTTCAAAGTGTTGATGCTGACCTTTAAAGCCCCATTTGCTTCAGCCCTGTATATCTGAAGAAGCATCTCCACCTCCGTTGTTCAGCCCGGGCACTGAGCGTCTTCTGGTGGTTCCCTCATTGTGAAAAGTGAGATTACAGGCAACCAGGCAGAGGGCCTTCTTAGTAGTGGTGCCTGCCCTGTGGAACGCTCTCCTGTCAGGTGTCAAGGAAATAAACAACTACAGTGATACCTCAGGTTACAGACTCCGCCAACCCAGAAATAGTACCTCGGGTTAAGAATGTAACCAGAGGTACCACTGTATCTGACATTTAGGAGACATCTGAAGGCCGCCCTGTATAGGGAAGTTTTAAATGTTTGATGTTTTATTATGTTTCACGCTTTATAATTTGTTGGAAACCTTCCAAGGTGGCTGGGGCAACCCAGACAGATGGGCGGCATATAAATAATAATTATTGTTACAATAACTGTTAGCAGAGTATATGTGCATGACGGTAGCAGGAGAGGGAGGAAGTCCAATAAATAAACGAGGAAGGGGCACTTGCTTCTCAGAACTCAGCTGCAGATCCTCACAACTCCTTTCTTCTAAACTGTCAGGTAACACAACCAAGAAGACATTCAAGCTGGTACTGAGCTCAGTGCTAGGCTTGGTGTTCTTTGGGCTCTTCCTCATAATAATCTACCGCATCGTCTTGGAGATCTATGACCGGAGGGAGTTCAAGCGTTTTGAAAAGGAGAGGAAGCACGCCAAGTGGAACGAGGTCAGTGCTCCTTCCTTCCCTACCTGAAGGCTGCAGTTAGTTCATGTCAGCCTCACTCTGATCTCACCTGCTCCTTATCCCAGCCAGGGAATTTCTCAGCCCTGACTGGGCTGCTGCTTCCTGGAACAAAAGTTACGTTCATTCTGTAAAAGGGATGGTGGGGCCACAACAGTGGAGCCTTTACAGCAAGCCCAAAGCTGGAAGGCTAAATGCTCTATGCATAAAGGGGCATGTTAGGCAAGTGTGAAGAGTCCCAATTTTTAACATCCCCGCTTCCTTGACTACTTTTTAGATAAGCAGACTTCAACTTCTTCAAAGTTGAGACCCAACTTTTCGCGCAACCATGTTCATAACTTGATTCAGTGTATATCCATGTCGCTGAGACCCACCTTAGCTCAGGCTGTGACCAAAGCAGCAGCTGGACCTGGTGACAGGCAATCATGTAATGAACCTAGATGCATTTTATTGTTGTTCCAAAAAATGTTAACAGAAAATGATGGAAACCCCTTTCAACCACAGAAAGTGTCCCACCATAGGAAGCTACAGTGGTGCCTCGCAAGACGAAATTAATTCGTTCTGCGAGTTTCTTTGTCTTGCGGATTTTTTTGTCTTGCGAAGCACGGCTATTAACGGTACTTTGCGGCTTAGCGGGAGATTTCTGCATGCCAAAGTCAGAGCACGCTGTCAGCAAGGTGTCTCAAATCAGATCGGAGACTTCCTAAAACTCCTGTGTCTCTGTGGACTCAGGTGCCCAAAACGCTGCCTTTCCCCCTAAGCCACAACTGCTTTTTAAGCAAAACTGCTAAGAAAATCTCTTGAGGAGAAAATCCCCGCCTGCAGACCAGGTCCGGGGACAGCAGGAAGACGCGCTGCGCCTCCCCGCTGTCCCCGGAGCTTGCGGGGCAGGCAGCGGGGAGAAGCGCTCTTCTCCCCGCCACCCGCCTTCGTCTTGCGAAGCAAGCCCATAGGGAAATTCATCTTGCGGAACGACTCAAAAAACGGAAAACTCTTTTGTCTTGCGAGTTTTTCGTCTTGCGAGGCGTTCGTCTTGCGAGGTACCACTGTACCTTGTACTGTTGGTTCATCCAGGCCAGTGGGCAGTGTTGACTGGCATACTCTCCAGGGTTTCAGGGAAAAGTCTCAGGCTGTCCTGCCGGCAGATCAAACCTGTGACCTTTTGGATGCAAAACAGATGCTCTACCACCTGAGCCATGCCCTTTTCCCAAATCGATTCCCCACTATTAAATGGAGTCTTTTGGTCAGGTTGACACTACTACCCACAGCTTCACCCACCCCAGTGTTATTTCAAGGCATATAAAACTATGGGAGGCTGAGCTCCCAAGACATGTGAGACACACACCTGGTTTGGGGATAGCAAATTCTGTAAGAGGAAGTAAGAGGCATACAACTTTGTCTACTTGCCTCTTTTGCAGGTGAACAATCCACTATACCGGAGTGCCACCACCACAGTCATCAATCCCAAGTACAACGGTGACTGAGGATTGGTGAAAGCCTTGAGCACTGTGACTGCTGCTGGATTTGGACTATGGAGAAACTGGGTTCGAATCCTCATTCAAAAACACAGGGATGTCTTCATCTCTTAGCTTGGGTCTATCTACCTCGCAGCATAATCCCAAGTAATAAAATTTAAACTTTTTTTCCAGGGGGCGGGAGGGAAGGGAACTGGATGCGATTTCATAATAAAACTGGTTAACGAATTCTTTTTGCAAGGTGTGCTTTACTTAGAGATTCCTAGTTCTGCCATTCCCTCCCCCCAGATTGGTGCAGCACTAACGGAAAACAAATCAGAAAGGAAGGGCTACAGTTATCTTTTTTCGAGCTGTCTTTTATGCAAGTAGCCATTTGGGTTCAGGAACGTTAGTTGGCCCAGTGGCAGGAGCCACTTCAAATTATATAAACCCATATATAAATGAAGTCAGCGGAAGGCACTGAGGAACCCAGTGGGCAACAGTTGTAGCTCACTAGTCAAACATAGGCTCTGCATGCAAAACAGTCCCAAATTCATTCTCCAGCTATGGCTTGGAACCCTGGAAAGAGAGTTTAGAGCAGTGCTTCCCAACCTTGGGCCTCCAGCTGTTTTTGGACTACAATTCCCATCATCCCTTGCCACTGGTCTTGTAAGTCAGGGATGATGGGAGTTGTAGTTCAAAAACAGCTGGAGGCCCAAGGTTGGGAAACACTGGTTTAGAGAATACCAACCTTCGTTGGCAAGGCAACTTCATAGAGAAGTAGTTTGTGTATTTCAGCTCTTTGGTCACTCTTGATTGTTTGGTGGATTGTGGGTAACTGGCCATTGACGGGATAATGAACTGAATCTTTGGCAGGGTTCAGATGGAGAACTAAATAGGTCACAAAAAAGGATCAGACACCACACTGTAATGGTAAAAAGATACAAGTTTATAACATTTTATAAAAACTACAGTTTAAAAGTGATCCTGCCCATGGGTAACACGCACCCTGCCCCAATTCCCTCCCCTATAGCAAAATAAGTGAATCAAAGGGAAAGGGGGGGGGAGGGAAATTTAAAAAAAAAGCCACTGGACTAGGCTAGAGCAATATGGACAAATTCATAGATCCTCTGTTCAGCCTGAAGTGCTAAGTATTCGCCCTTCCTCTGTCTGCGAATGGAAGGAGTGTGTAAAAAGCCGGTATGAAGATGTCCTCCTGCCTTCTCTGACCTCAAGCAAACAGGGCAATCCTAACCGTGTCTACTCAGAAGTAAGTCTTATTTAATTCAACGGGGCTTACTCCCAGGTGGGTGGGGTTAGGGCCACAGCTTCAATCCCCAAACCCCAAGGCCAGCAGTAGGTCTACCAAATAACCACAGCACCCTAAGGCAGCCTGTCAAGTACATTAAAAATGACACAGAATGATTTGTGCTGGTGAGTTTTGTGCACATGCCACCAGCGAGACAACCAGAATTTCAACAGGTTTCAAGCTACACCCACTGATGGTATGCTAGTTTCTCAACTTCTACGGAAGAAGAGGTATCGGGTAGAGGTTAGGGGCAACAGCATCTCCTAAAAGTTTCCCCAAATGCACGTTAATGTTAGGAGGCTTCAATCGGTGAACTCAAGTTGTGCGTACACATAACATCTTGAGGCGGTGGAGAGGGGAGCTGTGGGCACTGGTTCACTGCAACATGGCACACACTCAAAAAACACTGGATTTTCCCCCACATCCAGAAGGGGGAGATGTTGCACCAAGAGAGGTTGAGTTTAGAGACAAGTTTGCATGTAACGTACAAATTTCTGAGTTTATGCAGAGCCCTGCTTCCGCGCTACAACTCCTCCTCCTGCTTGAAATCTGCTTTGTTCTCTGCTATAGCCGCACCAACGCAAACCCCTGCCAACTGCTTTTGTTCGTGTCGCTTTCCCGAACCCCTTGCCAAGTTTAAAACTTTCTTTCAACACAACCACCTCTTTGTGCTACTCAATGAACAAACAAGATTTGTTTTGAAACCATTTCATTTTTGAAACAGTGGAAGTCAGACACTTCCCGGTCAAGTTTCACTTCTGTTCCTAGTCAATTTCACCTCCGTCAACGAAAAATGCAAGACTTCACTCATCCTGGGTGTTGCTATCAATTCACTTGAGAATGGTTCTTGTGTCATTTAAGTATCGCCTCCAAGAAGACGACAACCAAGCCTGTTGCACACACTAGCACAGCCATGCGATGCAGCACTTCCTGGATAATACCATTTCAGGAAGGGTAGGAGAAAGTTGCATGTTTTACACATTCATACTTTTTCTCTTTGACATGGTAACTCGCTGTGTGCAGGCATTCTGTCTTTTATTGGGGACGGGACATACAAGCACATCATTTGTTGCACACTTTAGTCATAAAGCTCAGAAAAAAAGCTTTAACCATGGTTTTCCTTACCGTATAATTCTGACTCCCTCAGGAGAGATTGCCTACAGTCCCATAAAAACACAACAGCCCATTTCCCAGGACTTCCCAAAGCATTTTGTTCCTCGAAGGCATCTGAAAGTTCTGCAAATCTCTCCCCTAAAGGTTTTCCTTGGAGGATACTTGAGGAACACAGCAGATAACTTTTACAAAGACAAGCAAACTCGCCCTGCAAACAAATTAATCTTCAGAGCCAAGCTGGCCGCACTTCTGTACACTGAAGTGTGACTTGCACTAGTGGATAAGCCACAAGCTAAGCCATGTGTCGACTGTACAAGGAAGATGGCTGCAATGGGAAGTAGAAACGCCCTCCTTCCCACTCACTCAGCTAGCTATGTTGCCTTTAACACCACCAGCAGCACCCTCCTTTTTTCTCGCCAGGTTCTGAGAGAAACCCCAACAGCAAAGATCATGTGCCACACAGCGGCTCATGCAAGCCATTTCCAAATCTGCACTTCACCATGTATCTGCCTGAGCAGAAACAAGCATTTCCCTTTGCTAGCTAGCTCAATGAGGAGCTGGACTGATAGCTAACCCAACGGCTGGCTGCACCGGCCAAGTGTTAACAAGCAGGCTGAAGAGTGCTCATTTGGTGGCACGCCAGCCTGCCAAGCCTCAAATAGCTTTGTGCTGTAAAAAGCCACACGCGCTTCAGAGGGATCGAAGCAATGATGGGTCATTGCCCTGTTTGGCACACAAAGGGGTCTGGCATCAAGTCTGTTCAAGAGAACCAGATGATTTTCAGACTGCTGAATGGGGAAATAAGCCGCAACACTGAGTACGCTTTTGCAATGCCATGGCGTTACTGAATTACTGAAGGATTAATGCCAGAGGATTAACCGGAAGAGAGCAGAACAGCAATGCCCAGTGTTCAACGAAAAGGCGTTTCCTGCTAGAGCAAGATTTTTCTTTTTTAAAAACATTTAGTGCTTCTTGCCCTAGGATTGTGGCACAAGAGAGGAGGAAGCCAGGAGAGAACCCCAACTTACTGTATTTCCACATGCATTTTCTAATGCACAATCCATTAATTGCTTCTGTGGAAAGCGAAATCACAAAGCCACCCGGTCGCTCAATTGTTATTCTTTTCTAAGAGAGTCAACCTTTTTGTACAATGCTTTTTGCTGGCCCCAACCAAAACAACAAGCCACAGTACCCAGAGTTACACTTAACAAATCATTCAGCACAATGAAGTGCAGAGTAAAAGGGGGCTGAACTAATTATAGCTTTGGGGGGGTCAATTTATCTAATGAAAGGAACTGGGAATGAAACACTGGTTCTCCTAATACACACAAGAGGGGGGACTTGAAAAAGCTCCCTTTCCATCTCTGCTCCAAGAGCCGAAGTAACCAGTAAGTCTTGGAAGCACCATTATGATTTGGCATAATCCTCATCTTGCACCAGGAAAGCTGGACCTGTGACCTGCTCTGTAGAAGCACAGAACAAATGGTGCTGGAAGTCCTTTCCAACAGTGCTTTTTGTTCCACTACTTAAGACAGCCTACTCCTGGGTAGTCGCTGCAATGCAATGCCTTAAAGCACAGCGTTAATAAACCACATAGCACACAAAACTCTCCCATTGGGTGCTCCAACCAAAGTTCAGGCTGACTGCAAGAGGATGAGGGAGCCTACGAAGATACACTGCCTTTTAGACAGCCACTTGGGAAATGACAAGAGAACATTTAAAAAGAAACCAACCAGGTGATTTCTGCAAGTTTACAAGTGTTTTTGAGCCTCCAGCGCGCAGCACTTACTACTAGAGCATTGCTGTACTGTTGGAGAAATCCTTCTTGATCTAAAGTATTCAGCCTCTATTTACAAACCTTTCCAGTTGCATCGGCACGTCATTTAAACTTTCAAAAGTGCTTGCTCTCTCTCTCTCTGCAACATGACCTCATGGAGGAAGCCAGTCCTCTACTGATGCATGTCTCAGAAGCTGGCTTGCAGCAAGGGATGAGTGGGAAGTGGGACCCAACGGAAACCTGCAGAAGCCTGGGAGAGGTTAACTCTAGAATGGGGGAAAGGGTAGGAGAAGAGTTTATCGCACAAAAGACACAGGAGGATTTCAGATATGGGTGCCCATTCAGAAGACAGGGGTTCCAATGGAAGAGTTCTGAACTGGCTGTTCTCTGTCTCTCCCCACACCACAAACGCAGTCACAAGCCCCCTGTGAGAACCAAAACCGATGGCAAGGGTTTGCAGACACCTGCTTTCCTTGCAGACTTGCTGCTGTTTGTTGCAACCCAGCAGCGACGACAGCACCAGCCAGGATTACATCATCTGAATTGGGCTGACTCTTAAGGCCTGCAAAAACTGGGACAGCAAAGAGCAACTGGAGACTTTGCTTCTCTCGGACAATGGCTTTCCTAAGATAGCGGTACTTTGGCCGAGGCAGCAGAAACCAGTATGAAGGAGTAAGGGCATCCTGGACTTGGTTTAGTTGTGAGCTTCGAGTACATTGCTTGTCATGGCCCTCCACATGGCCCAAGATGGATTATAGTCCCCTCCTGCCAGAGGAACACTTTGAAACCGTGGACTATCACTGACTCTTGTGGTGGTGTTGGTTTTTTGGAGGGCTGGGTGAGGAAGGATTCCCATCAGATAAAGATATGAATTGTACATGAAGCGGAGTTCAATGGGGTGGATCCTGAACACATACAGGATATATATATATATACAAGGGAAGGGGAGCAAGAGCCAAGTTTCCTGCAAAAGGTCTGAAGCACTGGAAGTAGCCAGACATGTCCCTCCAGGCAGCAGTCAGTAGCATCTCCTCTTGGAGCTCGCTGGTAGTGAACACCTGAAAGGTGGGCTTTTATGGTACCCAGGAGCACACATCACCCCACCAGCCCTTGTTTCTTGGAACCTGAGGGTTGAGAAAGGGATCCAGATCCTGCAGGAGAATAAAAAGCTCTGTAGACCTTCTGGAAAAGCTCTAATGAGACAGGCTCCTGTTATGGCAAAGCTCTGATGCCACCTCTTAGGAATCGAAACCCTTCTGTTGATAACCTGTCTCTTAAATCCACAGCTTTTGCTTCTCAGCTCTGCGAAAACAGTTTGATGCTTGATTGTTGTCTTTTTAAAATAATAATTTTTAAAAATGATTAGTAGTCTGTCCTTCTCCCATCTTGGCAGGCCCAAAAGGCTGGGCAAGAGCTGGCAGATCTGTCAATCGAGAGCATCGAACATCATAATCGGGTCTTGCAGGAGGGTGCAGCCGTTCTCACAACGCCTTTCCTGAGGCAAATGGTGATAACTCCAACAAAAAAAGAGGAACTCAGACAAAGTTTATCCACAACCACAAGGGGCTGGGAAGCCAGCCCTGGTTTGTCCTCAACTTATTTACAGTGCCAAGACCTTGTCTGAAAGTCTGTGCGCCAACTCAGCTCTGCCCCCTTCCGTAGGGGGAGGCCCAGCAGGCAGACACAAGCACAACCCCACCCCACCCCACCCCAACAAATGAACAAAATAACCCACAGATAATCCTGTTTGCTTTGCAGCTCCTCCTAGTTCCCCCTTTCTCCTGGCCTACCCCTAAAGCAGCAGCTGTGAGTCAGACGCTTTGCTGGGGCAACCCTGACACATTCGTTTGTGTCTCAGCAGCCGGTCTGTCCTGGAGAAGCTCTGAAAGGAACAAAGGAGAAGAGAGGAAACATCTCACGAGTGGCACATGGAAGAAAGAGAGGCAAGGAGAGGCTTATGTAGGGTCAGAGGGAAAGTTAAAGGCTCGGGGGGGGGGGGATACTTAAGCATGGAAAAAAGTGTTGCATTTGGAGAATAAGCCTGAAACCACAAGAACTGGATGATGAATTCAAACCAAGGTGTGAAATTTTGACACCCACCTCCAGCTTCTCGGCCTTAGGGTTGCCAGATCATAATTCTGTAGTAGCAGCAGAAGCCAGAGTTGGGAGAAACTCCTTTATCCGTTTCAGGCTTTCTCCGACAAAAGAGAGAACGCAAAAGGGAACTCCTTCCAATTCTGGCTTCCTCTCTTCTTTGCCTACTTGCCCAGGGCACACCCAGCTCTCCTCCCACCCCCAGATCCTCCTGTCTCAACCCTGCGTTCCCAGATGCTAGACGACAACTCCCACCATTCCTAGCTGGCAGGACCAGTGGTAAGGGATGATGGAAGTTGTAGGTCCAACAACATATGCAGAAACAAGGCTGAGAAAGGCTGCCCTAGATCCTACCCACAGTTTTGCTTCAGAGCCACTATCTTCTTGGACCCTCATTTCTTTAACTATGTCTCCGACACCAGTTATTTCTTCCAGTTCCCTGCTTTTCGTCCTCTCACTTCCTTTAGCTACTCAGATCTCTGGAACAGCTCTCCAGCCCTCCTCTCTCCCTTCCCACAGAGCATACAGCCCCTCATCATCGTAAGCACTGATTCAAAGCCACTTCTTGCCTTAGTTCCTTGTCTCCTCAAGCCTCATTCCCTACCTACGCTCCCTCTGGGTTCTTGCTTTCTCAGCCTGTTGCCTACTCTGTATCATTCCTCCTTGCCTCTTCAGTCCCTGACCCTTCGTTTCTCTCTCCCCTGGGACCTCTTCTGGGTCCTCAGCCTGCCCTACAAGAAATTTGGATTGCAGCTGCAATGACTATTCTCCCTTCCCCCATGTAAGCAGGTTTGCAAACAGTTCACAGTACTGTACCCTAAGTAACTGAACATTCCATGTCATGCAAGTGTAACCAGAGGCTTCACAGCCAAAAGCACAATCCGGTATAGATACATAGGGGTTTATTGTTTTTGTTGGTTATTATAATATGTATTTTGGCATTATCTATACTGCCCTGTGAGGTTCGGATGAAGGGAAGTATAGAAATAATAATATACTAAGCTGCAAACTAGAATGTGAAATCACGGTTTGAAATGGGTTGCAAACCAGGGTTTGTGTTAAGCACTACATTTGGACAGCGTAAACAATGGTTGTTTGCTGGCTTCTCCAAATCTCATACTGCTGGAAAGGTGATAGCCCAGTCTTACTAGTTCCTAACCAAGTACATCCTCTATGAGAAGGGCTTGGCTGAACTATGGTTTCACTGTATGTCTGAAACTTTAACTAGAGTTTTTAAAAAACCAAATCACAGCTAAATGTATCTGTACTGTGACATAAACTCCAACTATAGAGTATTAGCAAGGCCATGTACTGGTGCACACAAAAACAGAAGGAAAACAGAGGTGAGCTATACAGACAGAATCAGCCACAGGAAGGACAAAAGGAGCCATCTAGAGTCCTAAAGTCAGGACTGCATGTATTCTGCACTTCCACACAAATACCAAAAATCCACAGGATAGTGTACTGAGCACAGAATCCTGTTTCCTTAGCTGGGAAATGCAAGTTTCTAGTCTCTGCAATTATCAAGAAAGATTTAAATGCAAATGTGCAATGCTTTGAGAAGCCCTTTACACCCTTCCCCATAACTATCAGAACAAAATATGTAAATAAGCAGAATATGGCGCTGTTTGATTGGCATGGTTTGCAATTTGCAAAGTACAGCTACTTTTGATGCAAAGCTGATTTTTAAAAAATATATAAAAAGTGCACATAGCCTGACTAATGCCCTGCTGTCCAATTATTTGAAACCCCACATAGTCCCTCCCCAAGCTTCTGAAAAAACTGTTATCCATACATTTACTCTGTGGCTTAGAATCTTGTTTTAAAGTAAGCCCTAAAATGATAGCTTCTCAGAATTCTATGACAGGTTAGATATTTTCTGCTTACTCAAGATTTCCAGGGATGTGCAGGAAACATGTAGCTCCAAAAGCAATTAAGTTGTGCACCATAAAGCTCAGGAATGCACGCACTGTCAATCAAAACAGACTTCTGAACAGCTGAGAGTAACTTCCTGCTGCCACGATGATCTGTAATTATCTGGATATTCCCCATGCTGGGGAGAGCTGCCAGTTGCAGCCTAGTACTTTCTGCATCCTCTCAATCTAGAATCCCACCCAAGAGATCTTTTAGGAGGCGGCAGGCACCAATGCCTCCCTTCCTTTTGTGCAAGGAGGTCTCTCAAGCATCAGGCGGGGGTGCTAACATTTCCCACCCTACACAGAAAGTGACGACGGAGGCATTACCTGCAGGCAGCGCTCACACTGGTACGGCTTCTCCCCACTGTGCACACGCTTGTGGCGCTCCAGGTGGTATTTCTGGATGAAGCGCATGTCACACACATCACACTCAAATGGCTTCTCACCTGCAGAAAGGAGAAAACAGGTGCTTTTGGGGTGGGAAGCAACTTTGGCGCCTGTCTCATGGCTCCCACACCTTTTAAGCCCCAGTGATTAAAGGGGCACCATGGTCATCCCAACCTGGCTGGAGTGCGCCTTGCCCTCTGCTAAAGTTTGTGGGTCGTAAATCCTTTGACCCACTGAGTTTGCTGCAACGGCCCTGCAATAAATCTTATTGCCACTCCGACAAACTTCAGGGGCGCCCACACGCTTCCACTCGCGCGCTGCCACTCTTCTCAGTTGCCGGATAATAGCAGAGTTCACACGCGGCGTAAAATGGCTTGTCTGTGTCGACGTGGTGTCTTCAATAACTCAGCTCGACACCAGTGCCTCTATTCTAACACACTTTATTTAGAAGCATAACAAACAGAAAGAAAAACCTACAGAATCTAGCTGCATGCTTGCAGCTTTCTGCCTGTAACAAAAACGAAACTACCTTGCTCATATTCTCAGACTGCTCTCCAGAGAGAGCTCAGCCCCCACAGAGCACAGATCAAAGGAAAATGCCCGGGTCATGTGGGCAATGCACCCAGTGAATCAGAACGCTTCTGGAGTGTTAACTCTTGACTCTCCAGAACCACAACACCCTCCGCCTCACTTACCAGTCCCTGGGATGCTCCCAGAGCCCTCCTCTGGAGCCAGAAGGGGGGTAGGGGCTTTATTAAACTGCTCCGCTGAGGCTCGGGCAGCCATGCACTCCCCAGCGGAGCACTTTAGAGAAGCTGCCTGCCTGTGCGAAGGCCGAGAGGGAGCCATGTGGATGAAGTCTGACAGGCTCTGTCCACAGGGCTTTTTCTGCAGCCACCGCCACCTTTGCATGGGTGGGCAAGATGCCTCTTCCTCCTGGCGCCAGGGACGAGGCAGCTTGTTCCGGCTGTTGGGTGGCAGGGTGAAACTGCCTCAGCTCCCTCGGTGGGAACGGAGCAGTTTCACATAGGCGCCAATGCAGTTTGTTCCTCCCTTTCAACACCACGATGTTTGGGCTGGAGATACATTGCAAAGTTGAAAACCCTGATTTGCAATAACTACCCTTGGTGAGGTAGGGAGGCTAAAGGGGGGAAATTGTTGGTTTGATGTGAATGATTCTTAGACTAAGGAGAGATAGAGGTTTTATTTGTGTTAATTTGTTAATTAATGGGTCTGAGTATTGCTTTGTTTAGTATGATTTAATCATGCTGGCCACATGACCTGGAAGCTGTATGCTGGCTCCCTCGGCCAATAAAGTGAGATGAGCGCCTCAACCCCAGAGTCGGCCACGACTGGACCTAATGGTCAGGGGCCCCTTTACCTTTACTTATGGTAATATAAGCATGGTAATATGAGTACAGTGGTACCTCGGTTTACGAACTTAATCCGTTCCGGAAGTCTGTTCTTAAACCGAGGTGCGCTTTCCCTAATGAGGCCTCCCGCTGCCGGTGCCCTTCCAACATTTGGATTCCGTTCTTAGACGGACGTAAAGTTTGCAAACTGGGACACTACTTCTGGTTTTGCGGAGTTTGTAAACCGAATCGTTCGTAAACAGGACTGTTCTTAAACCGAGGTACCACTGTATTAAAAAGGTGTATCTTTTTTTGCTGTAAGTCGCTTGGGTGGCAAGCAACTTATACACCTAATAAATGAATGAAATGATAACTTTATAAGGCAAGCTTCCTCAGCGAAAGCTACCAACCGGCAGTCTCACTGCAAGAAGCAAAAGCTTAAGTCGGAAGCCCAGTGCTGGCAAGGAAGTTGCTGGCTTCCCACAATGTTCTCAGGCCTCACCAGGTGCAGAAGGATTCTGGGACCGCTTACCTGTATGGATGAGGATGTGCCTCTTGAGATGGTAGCTGCTCCGGAATGCACCATAGCAGTGTTCGCAAATAAAGTTCTTGGGGATTCGGAGCTGGAACGACCCATTCTGCTCAATCACCATGACCTGCAACCGAGGCACATACGGTTACTGCTACCTTCTTAGCTAACCTGTAATTTGCCTCCCTACCCCTGTCATTTAATAACTGGCTTAGAGTGGATTTAGAGGGGAAAGGTATCAAACTTCTGGAGCTTTTCCTGGAAGCAGCATAAATGGAAGGGATGACTTTTTCAAAATCAAGATGGAAAACCAGAGCAAATACAAGAGGAAACAGGAACGGAAGATATGGAACTGGGTGTGAACTAATTAATACCTGGTAAGTAAATAACTGCAGAATATCGTTTTAATATATGATGGCAGCAGAGAGACTATTGAGTGGACAAAGATGGAAATACATTATTGTTTAATATGGAGGAATGGTTGTTGAACTTATTGGAAACAAACTTGATATTTTTAATAAGAGAAAAACTATTACTGACATTTAATAATAATGATAATAATAACAATAATAATCAACCTTCTGGACTTTTTGTGTAAAAAAGGAAAAACGAATTAATCCATTTGGCTCAGAAGGAAGGGGAAATATTGCCTAACAGAAAGCAGATCAGTTGGGTGTCATTCTAGAGTGATTATTTTGAATAATTTCTTTTATGTAATTTCTTTTATGTAATTGACAGGAGGAAAAGCAAAAATCCTTTTTCTCTTCTCTTTTTTTGTTTGTTTTCCTTTGGTGCCTTCTTTTCTCTTTCTTAGTTTTTGTTTTTATTTAGATTTGTTTCTTTTATTGTATTATGAAAAAGCTTTAAGAATATCTTATTTTTAAAGATTTTTAAAGCAGACCACGTAGCAGTCTCACCGGCCTGCCAAGCCTCCTTCCCCTCCCTTTGTACTGCTACTACAATTCTGCTGTTACATATGGAGCCTGCTGGCAGTCCAGTCTAAGTGACACACTTCCTGCATGTGCGTCCTTCACTCAAGAGCCAGATGCACGGGTGAGGGGAATCCTTACCTCAAGGGTTTCCCTCCCAGCCTGTTTAAACTCCAAAGACTCCCAGCTGAGCAATATATCAATACACAGACTCTCTTGCGACTTATGTTGGCTGTCCAGTCCCAGAACTGAGATTACTGCCAATGACTTCAAAGTATTGAAAACGATTTCTTCCCCTTGAAATCTGACGGGAGGGTGTTCTAAAGGGCAGGGACGACTACCGAGAAGGCCCTCTGCTTGGTTCCTTGTTAACTTCACTGCTTGCTGTGAGGGAACCGCCAGATGGCCCTTCGAGCTGGGCCTCAGTGTCCGGGCTGAATGATGGGGCTATACATGGTATACATGGACCAGGCTGTTTAGGGCTTTAAAGGTCAGCACCAACACTTTGAATTGTGCCTGGAAACATAATAGGAGCCAATGTAGATCTTTTAGGACTGGTGTTATATGGTACCTCCCGAAAGTCATTCCTATGATTCCCTTTCTTAGCTTCTAGGACGCAGACACTTCTTTCCACTGTTTCAATGTGATTTATCCGCCTGCTATGTCACTGCATTTTTAAACTCACCAGTTATTGTATGCCTCCTTCCTGCTACACTTTTAATGATTTGATCAATAGAATTGTTCCTCTCTCTTTATTACTATAGTTAGTGTTCTTAATCCGGAAGCCACCTTGGGGGCTGAAAGGCAGGGGAGGAATTTCTAAAAAATAACCAGCCACTTCCAGCTGATGGAGGTGGCCCTCCAGCCTCCACAAGAATCTGACAGGCATACTGCTCCGCGTCTTTGCCAGCAGCAGGGAGATCATACTGAGGAGGGCTAGACCTTTTGCTAGCCCGTACGACTTAAGATTACCTGCCTTTTTATGAGACTTTTTGGGCTGAGACCCTTCTGTCGCTTCCTCTTCCTTTCGGCTGCGCGACTTCTCGCTTTCCTTGCGGTGATGTCCCTGGCAGAGAGGAAGCGGGACAACACAGGTCACCAAAACAACAGCAGCTCAACCCAGGGCCCTAAATGCCACGTTCCCTATCCGAGCTTTTTTTCTATTCGTCACCCACTGACACGGCTGGAAAGGGGCACAGGGGAGCACACAGGGACCAGCTGCGCAGACAAGCTGAAAGTGGGCTGGCCCCGTACCAGCATGTTTGGAGCACCCCTTTCTCCATTCTCCACCTGCTTAGGGCTTTGCTTCGGCATCATCTTCTTGCTGGCAACCGTCGGCACCAGGCAAACCCCAGAGAGTCCCTCGCAGGCCAGGAGACTCGCCTGCGGGGAAACGAAAGCGGAGAGCTAAGTACCAGACAAGGCGGGCCAGCCCAAAGCGAGAACGTGGCTGCAGCTTCTAAGCAAAGGGTGGGAAACCTCCAATCCAAATACAGCCCTCTTGGCCTTTTGGGCCCTCGGGACTCTCCCCAGCCCACATCTCCTCCTCGGCTACACACCCTTCCCCCTAGGCCACACTCTTCATCAGCCTTACTTCATCCCCCACTCCCTTGCTTTGCACCGCAGGAATGTGTCAGTGAATGCCAGTGGTGACTCTTGCTTGCCTGGATGTAAGATAGAGGGGAACAGATGTGTGAACACGCACCAGCCTGCTGTGCAATGGTGAAAAAAACCCCTGCATGTGTTGCTCCACCCACTTTGGTCTTTGGCCCTGTCCAGATAAGACTGCAGGCCTTAGGTTGAAAAACGTCGCTCCTGTTCTAAACTGTGGGCCACAATTTGACATGGGACTACGATGCCCTGCGCTGGCGGTGTATGTGTCTGTTTACCAGCAAAGGATATGGAGGAATGGCCATCTGTCATGGATGCTTTAGCAGTGTTTCCTGCATAGCAGGGGTTAGACTAGGTGATCCTTGGGCGTCCCTTTCCAATGCAACATTTCTATGATTCTACTGGCATTGAAAGAATAGCAGGCCTCCAGCTAAGACAGTAGAGCGAGGTTACTTTGCTGAGCTCCCTGAATCATAAAACTTAAAGCAACTCAGCTGATTGTCTTTCCTGGCTCTCAGAGACTATTAGATACCCCAGGAGACCAGAGTGACAAACACACACACTCTGTCTCCAAAATGGCTGGCTTTTGTAGAACCCCCTTTGCTTTTCCACCTAGAGCAGTGGGCCACACTTTCAGAATCAAAATTTGCTCACCCCACAGAAAATTTTTAGTTGATAAGAAGCACACTGGAAAACAAAAGGGAGAGCTGAATTTTTTTCATGTCTGGCAACCGATGAGCCCCTTCAGTTTCAGATGGGTAGACAAGTCTAAAAAGCCCAGGACACAAATTTTCACGGCCCTCTAGTGGCTATGGTGGCTCATTTACTGGAAGTAACATATTTAGCATTAACTCTGGAAAAGTATACTGTCATACCTCATTGAATGTGCTTCAGGTTGAGCATTTTCGGGTTGCGCTCTGCGGCAACCCGGAAGCAACAGAACGTGTTACTTCCGGGTTTCGCCGCTCGCGCATGTGCACTCAAAATGACGTCACGCGCACGCGCAGAAGTGGCGTAACGCAACCCGCGCACGTGCTGTCGCGTCTTACGTTCTGTTCAGGATGCAAACGGGGATCCGGAAAAGATCCCGTTCGCATCCCAAGGTACCACTGTACAGTGGTACCACTGGTTGCAGACAGGATCTGTTCCGGAGGTCCGGTCGGATCCCGAGGTTTCCGCAACCTGAGGACCACTTCTGCGCATGTGCAGTCTGCTTCTGTGCATGCACGCACGACAAAACCCAGTAAAATACTTCTGGGTTTGCCGCGTGCGCATCCTGAAGTTTACGTAACCAGAGGGATATGTAAACAGAGGTACGGCTGTACTTGATTCTGACCAAACTAAGTCTCCGAGAGTACAATATACATCAGAAGGCTTAGTGTGGTCAGGATCAAGCATTGGTTGCCAGATGTGAAATATATTGGCATTATTTTCAGCTCTCCTGCCCCACTACTGTATTATTTTGATACTATGCTATGCTACACTGAAATATTGAAATGTTTGATTGTCCTTGAATCTTTCCACCACACTTGCCATCCTCTCCTGCCAAACCCTTTGAGGGCCGGTGAACTAGAGGCAACTCTTGCTCAACTTGGGACACCTGTCAAGCGGCTGCTTACAATCTGTACCAAGTAGGGATGAGTCTTGCGGGTTACTAACAAGCACAGAGCTGCAGGCCAGCGAGGTTATCGCTGTCTGACATCTAGACCACAATTGCTTGATTGTTGTTTTTTATTTTAAAAAGACTTATGTCAGTCTGCATTCCTGAGTTGGGAAGTAAGCTAAAGACAGGTAGCTCAGGTTTAAGCACTTTGGTTTTGCTTCCAAGCCTAAGAGGGAGACTCAGGGCAGGGATGGGGAATGTGTGGTTCTCCAGAAGTGGCTGGATTACAGCTCCCATCCAGGACTACAGACTGTGCTGGCTAGGGTTAAAGGGAGCTGGAGTCCAACAGGTCCCCCACCCACGATTTACCGTATTTTTTGCTCTATAAGATGCACTTTTTTCCTCCTAGAAAGTAAGGGGAAATGTGTGTGCATCTTATGGAGTGAATGCAGGCTGCGCAGCTATCCCAGAAGCCAGAACAGCAAGAGGGATTGCTGCACAGCGATCCCTCTTGCTGTTCTGGGCTTCTGGGATTCAGAATATTTTTTTCTTGTTTTCCTCCTCCAAAAACTAGGGTGTGTCTTATGGTCGGGTGCATCTTATAGAGTGAAAAATACGGTTAAGTGCTGCTTCTCACCCACGTTTCCTTATTTCATATTTAAAATGTGCATAGGGAAGTGGCCGGAAATGGTGGAAACTCTGAATCTCCAGGATATCACAAGGATGAGACCTGAGCCTGATGAACTTCCAAGGACATTTTATCAGTCAGTATCGCATCAAAACCGCATGCGGCCCTCGATGCCTTTTTGGTGGCCCTCAGTAACATTTGACTCCACCTCCAGCCCTTGCACTGCCTTCCCCATGCCAAGTAAATGAGGTACTGAGCCTTGGGAAGGAGACATGAGAGCTCTGACAGGGTCCTAGAGTCCTCCTTCCTCCAGCCTAGTTAGCACTTTCCCAGCTTTGGGAAGGAGGCGAAAGGGCTCCTGCTAGAGTCTTGGGCCTCTTTCCCAAAGTCCACCACCTTGCTTAGTAGTAAAGTTTTGGGGAGGCCGAGTGAGGGCTGGGGATGGGTGTCAAATATTGGGCTTGCTCGTCTTCCCACCCACCCCACATGACATGGTAGCATGAGGCCTGCAAGTTCCGTGTCAAAGTACTCTTGCATCCCCACTCAGTATGAAAAGTTGGGCCGCCCTGATAAGACTTTTATAGCACCCTCTTCCTTAGAGCTGTGGGATTCTAGGACATAGTGATAGTTGATGGGGTGGGCAAGCGTGGGAAAAGGGGAAAATCAAATTATTCAACCAAATTTGTGGCTAGAGAAGTAAACCCGTTGACACTGGATTAGAATTCACGGTAGCTAGCCCAAAATGAGAGAACAAGGCAGTGTAGCATAGCGAACAGAGTGTTGTACAAGAACCAGGCATTCCAAATTTCTAATCCCTGCTCAGTCATGAAGCTCTAGGGGCGACCTTAAGATGGACACTCTCTCAAGGCTATATACCTGGTGGTTGTTGGAAATCAAACTCTCAAGTGATGGGGAGGGATTGAAAAATAGTAAAGAAAGCATACATGTGTATCTGCATGCTTTCAAGGCTCATTGTGAGCTCGCCTTTACTTGGTCCTTTCAAAAACAATGCTCGACAGCTTGCTGGTGTGTGCGTGCGTGTGAATGTGTAGCAATTTCCTCCATATGAGCTAAGACAGAGGCCAAGCAGTTTCAGTGAGCACCAATACTGCTTCTGGACATCCCAGTTCAGGTGACTATGCATGAAACCTCCTGTTGCTCTTACAACTGAGGATCCACCACAGGTGGCCTACAGCAGCCTCTGCACTGTAACGTGGCACGGCAACCAGCTCCCACGCCTCCCCCTGTGCCATGCCAGTGCCCTGCCACGCTTGGAATACTGGATAGGGCAAGGTGAGGGCAAGAAGAACTCCTAAGCAGCCTTTGCAGAATCGCCTCCACATCCTCTCCTCTCCCCACCCCCTTCAAATGTTATATAAGGCTCAAAGCCCTCACTGAAGCTGGACAAAAGAGGAAGCCACTTCTCTCCTGATCCACACCCCAAGCACAGCTGAGAGGAAAGGACCAGGATGGCCTGGCCACTAAGCACCTTGACTAGGGAGGGTCCAGCACTGAAGGCTTGGGAATGCATGCTAGTCACTGGAGCAGACCACTGAGAGCTCAGCTGCTTTTAGGTTTCGGAGAACGGATTATCACCGAGGGCACTTTGCAGCCACCTGCTGTAATGATGAATTCCTGTTGGGACAGGATGGGAAAACCGGCCTGTTACCTGAGCCATCGCGTTAGTCTGACAGTCCTCAATACGTAGATTTACGCCAAGTCCTTATGCTTTTCTCTCTCTCTCTTGCCCAGGAAAGAATTTTACGACTACAAAGATTTTTCAGTAAATTGTTTCTGCGTTGGTCCCGTCCAATACCTTCCACTTTGACGACATCTTTCTGGAGTCGGGAGTGCCCAGAATTTGCGCACAGAAAATTTCCCCAGCCCTGTCAAAAGCTGATGAAAGCTACAGGCTGTGCTGCTCTTGTGGATGAGTCACCCCAAACCTAAATCTCCCTTCAGGATGGGGATAGGATGCCAAGGTCCTCCTAGCACAGCTGCCACAGTATTGCTGCTGCTTCTCCTCCTCTAATTTCAACCTGTGGGTTAATCCAGAAGATAGGTTTATTGAACCATTTATTTATTTCAGAATGGAGAGAGAGAGAGAGAGACAGAGAGAAACACATTGATCAAAGATGCTTTGAAGCAAGCAAAAAAATATGCATGACTCAATATTACCATGCAACAACAGACACACATACAAAAGATGAACAGTACCTATTAAGCAAGCACAGGTAAAATCCATCACACAAAAAATGCCCAAGAAACCAGTCTTCCTCGCTCTCAGCAAGCCTTCAGCCTTCCTCTGCAACAAAGATATGGCTGATCATCTAATGATCAGGAGGGAGTTTGCTAGGCGGCTTCTTTTGACAGGGAGACACAGCGACAGGGATGCCATTATGGAAAAGGCTGGAGGCCCACCAGCCTTCTTCTGAACATCTACCAATCAGTTAAAGCAAAGCAAGGCCTCATCTGAATATCTTAAGACATGAGATTGTTGGGGAAGACAGGCAGGTTAAAAGTAAAGCACCCTCCCTACACCTAAGCGAGAATTTCAGGCAGTCACATTCTATGGATGCCTGCAAAAAATGGCTGTTGCTGCATCAGCATTTGCAGCAGGGAAAACTTGATAGGGTGTGTTCACAGACAGTTCACCACTGGTTTAACTACTGGGTGTACTCCTACCATCAGACGATTCACACATGGCCAGTAGTGGTTTAGTACTGTTTGACCTTGAAAGGTTTAAGGGAGCTAGGGTGAATTAACCACTTCTATCCTCTTGAGTGGAAACAGTTGGAGTGTGTCCCCCAGAACGCTTCTTCCCGCAACCCTTTGCTCATTAAAAGGACTGTGACACTACTTAAGTTCTCAGCATGGGGACAAAGTGGAAAAGAACAGCACGAACAGTACAGAACTGAAAGACTTTACTGCTGGGAGTAAACTACTGCTGTTTTAAAAGGTTGATTAAAAAAATGATGTTCCTTGCTAGTATTCTCTGGCTTGTACAAATTGCAGACCTCGGTTGGCAATCATGTTTTGGATTTAGGGTTGTGGCCAATGCTAGTCCTACTCAGAGTTGACCCACTAAAATTAATGCAACTAAGTTAGCCATGGCTATTAACTTCAATGTGTCTACTTTGTGTAGGACTAGCACTGGGTGCAACTCCTGCAATATTACGGCAGGAAGTTTTTAATTTTTGACTATTTGCTATGTTTTTATATGTGCTGTAAGCCGCCCAGATGGGTGGTGTTGTGTTGTTGTTGCTGTTAAACAATATATGATTACAATAGTGTATGGTGTTTCATTTTCCTGTACCACAAATGGTATAAATAAATTTCCGCTTCCTCTTGTCAACCCCACTTTCAAACGACGTAACCACTTTCAATTCACATCTCATTCATGCAAAAAACCTTGTGTGGTGTCTTGAACTGCTGTGCTGGTGCCAACGGCTGGGGAAATTTGCTACACTACTGCAACATCTTGATCTACAACACAACACTAGTATAAGAGCCTTTGCACCTAAACCTATTCACATAAAAAAAAAAACCTTGCACAGCAAGATACTAATCTACAGCAGTTAAGCAATTGTCCAGGTTTGCAAAGCGAGGGCAGATCCACATGTTACTTTTTGCAGTCAAGGGTTCACTTGTTTGACCGAGCAATCTTTATATAGGGACATCTTCAGAAATCATGTGTGAGCACATTATATACATTCTCCTATAAGCAATGGATGCCTGGATCAAATTCCCATGTTCAGTGATTCACAGTGAAGCAGTTCATTTACAGGACAAGTGTCCACTGCTATCCAATTTATGAAATCACCGTAGCATCCAAATCCAGCTAATCTCTGTGGTCTCAAAACTCCTAAATACTGGCGCACACAGAATTATAATTATCAAAGCATAATAAGAAATAAAATTTTAAAATAATTTTGAATCCTACAAAGCGCTACTCTTAAACGTAACAAAACAGTAAATTGCCAGCTGAAACATCTAATGCTTGACATACAAGGGTGAATCTAGAGTACAGTCAAACCTCGGTTTTCAAACGTCTCGGCTGCCAAACAATTCGGAAGTTGATCGCCGAAAACACAGAAGTGAATGCTTCCATTTTCGAACGCGCCTCAGAAACTGAATGGCTTCGGTTTTCGAACGTTTTGTAAGTCAAACGGGCTTCTGGAATGGATTATGTTCAAAAAACGAGGTTCCACTGTAACTGTGTAAGTTAGCATTACCGTAGTAGTGCACCTATGACACTGAATGGCTATGCATGCCTACGTTAAGTAGCCAAATAACTATCTGCAATGTTTTACACAGAAAAATAAATATTAGCAGCACACAAGATGGCAAATATACATCGTGTGCAGAGAGAAAATGATACCACAATAACCTGAAGAGCAAAGGGCAAGGTGAAACACAAGCTAGTTCTAGAAGGTAGTAATTTGCTTCGTGAAAAATGCCTAACACATTTCAACCAAAGGTACTTCCGTGTACATTGAGGATATTTTTACTGTGGAACAGGATAGATTGAAGACACTTTTCTCCTGGAGGAGGACCTATGGTTGTGAAGTATTGAGCAACCTTCACAAAATAAATAACTACCTTCTAGTACCAGCTTGAGACCTACCTCTTCCTTTGCTCTTCCTTTGCGTGGATGACTAGCACCTCATGTCCAGAAATCCCTCTGCGCTCAACTGAAAAATCTCACGTAGTTTGGACAGCATTTTTTATGGGAGCCTGTCTTCCTATGCATTTGTTCGGGGCAGTATTCAAAACTCCCCTTGTTCTAGGCGCATTTTGCGACAGGGAATTTCATTATAGCCGGCAGTTTCTGAGCTCTGGGCACAGTACTGCACCTAAGATTAAAACTGCAGTGTGGAAGGAAAGGAGGACCTTTTTCTGCCTCCCCACTTCCAGCTACTCCCTGAAGACTGGAGAAGAGACCCTCTTAAGAATATAAGGGGTGGGCGGGCAGGGGAAGGACTAGACCAGTGTTTCCCAACCTTGTGCCTCCAGCTGTTTTTGAACTACAACTCCCATCATCCCTGACTAGCAAGACCAGTGGCAAGGGATGATGGGAATTGTAGTCCAAAAACAGCTGGAGGCACAAGGTTGGGAAACACTGGACTAGACCATATGAAAAATGAACATACTGTAATATTTTAGCTGCAGTTTATTCCTTTTCAGCTTTGTAATCTTGTTATTAAAAAGCACGCCTAGACATTCTGTTGTTGCGCCCATAACCTAGGTTTAAGGTGTCATTTAGCCCCTAGATTTCATATCTGTTTCTATCACTGGTTCAGGGTGGGAACACCATAAAAAGTTTGAGGACCTCAGGTATAGGCTAATACTACCAGCAAACTATTTTATTAGAAAGGTTCTTAAATCTTTATGTAAAAGGGCAATTGCTTTTATTTTATTAGACCAGCTGTGTGTTTATGCTCAGCTGCAAGTTGTTGAGATCCTTAAACAACATTAAGTAACACCCTTTATAGTTCTGTGCAAGAACTCCTTAAGTGTTTTGCTAAATTCTGTTGCTGTGTAAGGATTAACATAAAACCTGCATAAAGATTATAATGTTCAAAATTTTTAACTTACACTTCACCACCAACATGCATACTGTTTGGCGTCATAAGCAAAATTGCCCTAACAAGCTCACAACCTAAATTCTGTTGCAAATTTCAGGAGGTGAGGGAAAGGAAATGAAGAAGAATGAGAGAAAAGGGAGCAACAAGGAACAAGTATCTGGAAAGATAATTAAAAATATTTAGAAGCTGCTGTGTTTGGCATTTGACACTACAGAATCAGACAAGAGCTCTGTGGCAAAAGTGGGCATCACAATTTGAGAGGAATTAAGTCCTGGGAAGCCATTTCAAACAACCTGTCACACATATGGCTCTTTCTGTGACAAGCCCCACTCCTTTACACACTCACCAAAACCCAGCACATGGCATCCTATGTTCTAATCGACATATTAATTCCTGCATGGAAACTCTACTCCCACGTAGAAATCTAACATTACTGAAGCAGCCCTAGCCTTGACAACCTCTGATGCCTCACCAGGTTATGTGAATTAAGGAAGCAGAGGTGAATTCTACCTCTGTACAACCCCCCCCCCGTTGCTTGGATAAAACCTGGGATATGGACACGGGGAACAATATCGCTTCCTATTGATGAGGTGCTTAAGAAGCGCGAGTGTGCGCACGTGTGTCAGCGTTATTACCCGCCTCCTGCACGAGATGTCCTGCGCTCTTGTGGCAGATGCAAAAATTCAAAATTTGAGTCGTTGCTCGGCCATCAATTTTAAGGGACAAGGGCCTCCCCATTCCAAAAAAAAATCCCTTCTCCTTATTGCAAAAGAATAAAAATATAAGTGCACGAAGAGTTCCGGGCACCGACGGGGTGCGGGCAGGTGCGCAGCGGGGAACCCAGCGAGCGAGAAGGTCGTGCGCAAAACAAAACACACACACACAAAAAAAACCACCGTGCAAGCGCCACAGCAGCCGCGCACGCGGGTTGCGCGTGCCCGGGAACAGGAGGGAGAACCGGCTCGCCCCGAACGGGCTCCTTGCAGGGGGTCCCGCCGGCGGCTCCGTCGCGCCGGGCCAGCCTCGCGCCCCCGCCCCCTAACCCTCCTCACGGAGCCCCCCAAGGCCGCACCTGAAGCTCCACTCCCGCCGTTCCGGCTCCCGCTTCTCCCGGGGAGGCAAGTTCGCGCCCAGGCACCTCCGGCCGCCGAGCCCTCCCGGCCTCCACAGCCGCCCGCCGCCGCCGCCACCCCGGAAGCGGAAGCGCCGGAACCCGGTACAGACGCACAGGGCAATCACTTCCGGTGGGGGGGTTTGATGGCTTCGCGCACGCGCATTGCCGGCGCTCCGTGGTTGTGCGCCTGCCGCCGCCATCTTGGTAGGGGCAGGAAAGAGAGGCAAAGGTGAGGGGCTAGAAAAGCAAGGGATGAGGGAAAGGCTCGTTTAAGGTATACGTTACCGGCTCCCCCTCGCTTTCTAAGGTGTTTCCGAGGAGGTCTGCTTGAGTTGTCTGCCGCAGGGGATGAAGCAACCTGTGGGCCGCTGTTGGACTCCAGCTCCCATCAGCCGCGATGGTTGACGGGAGTTGTAGTCCATTGGAGGGTCACTCCCCCCCCCCATCCCCGATTCACTGGTGGGGGGTCGCCTGACAGAAGCCCCTTGGTCCTTCGCTGAATTGTCAAATCAGAGGCGCCTCTGTTCAAGCTCCTTCATCCTATGATTTAGGAAGTGCTGCCTCCTAAACCAGAAGCTGGGTTAGACCAAGAAGAAAGCACTCTGTGTATGCTTAGTAGCATCCTGTTCTTTCAGCATTCGGAGCTTCGATTCGCAGTCGGCCACGGGCATGGCCTGCAATGACCAGATGCGAAGGAAGGAAGGCTTTGCCTTGTACCTTCCACTTCCACAATGGTATGATTCTGTGTTGAAAGTCCTGCATTGCAGGGGGTTGGACTGACCCTTGGGCACCCTTCCAATATCTACAACTCTAGGATTCTTTTTTATTATCACCATCCAATTAGTTACCACACTTTATTTCAGAAGGATTCGGGGGGAGGGGGCTATCCCTGACATGCTCTCCTGCATTACTCAGCAAGTATGAGGAACCTGTGGCCTTCCAGATGCTGATGGACTACAAAACCCATAATCTATGAGCAATGGTCAGGGATGGTGTAGTCCAGGGTTTCCCAAACTTGGGTCTCCAGCTGTTTTCGGAATACATTTTTAGTAATGATGGCATCTTGAGTGTACTGATGCATCGTGTGCAACCTTCATTGTCCCCAAAAGCATCCCTGATGCCCAACTCTTACCTGAGCTATCCTGCAGTTGCAAGAAGGGATTGTTCGCCCTTTGTTCAGGGAACTGTTAAAAACAAATAGATATACACGTAGGGTGATAGTCAATCAAATAATACTTGGAATAGACTCATCAAAATCATTGGGCTCAAATTCAGTATTATTTAACTGGATAGCACTCTTATCTTTTTAACTGTGAGAGTGAAGAATGACGCATGTTCTAATCTAGAAAACCCACCACTTTGTCACAACTTTAAAACTTTGTTGTTGAAATATCCCTGCCTTAAGTGAACTGTGAGGAAGGAGAACTAGTACATAATTTGCTATAAACACAAGTCTAGGTGCGGGACAACAGTAACAGCCAATAACAATTTATTTTATGGCTCTGCAAGTCAGATAAGGCTGAGGACATCCTGTGCTACAGGACACAAACTTACAAGAATTGCACAATCCTCCAGTTAATTTCAATATTCCTTACTCCAGGGCTTCCTCACCGTCAGCTGGTGAAGCTTTTCACTGCATGGAGGGAAGAATCATATTGCTATTATTTTTTATTTTTGTTAAATTTGTTAGTCAGCATATCTTGTTCAGGGCAACACTAAGCGACTTACAACCAAACAAATAGGGATCCAGTTGCTGATAAAGCTCAGGCCCAGAGCTGGCAACCCTATTCTCACATACTGCCCTTATTAGATGAGAATAGGAGATGTAGAAAAATTATAGTCACACACAGCTAATGCTTCTATTGGCAAATATGGTTGCAAGTGCTTTGTTTGGCATCTCAAAAAGCCCTTAGCAGGACTCATCCTGAACTTTTAGGGCTAAGCAAAACAAAACAAAACAGCACGAAGCAACTCAGTACGTGAAATAAATTGCTTTTCTGACATGAGAAGCACACCTGCCTGGTTCGTACGTGTAAATCTCCACCCCCATGGTGTACACCAGGGGTTGTCAACCCACTAGGGAGCGTTTCAGGATTCCAGGTGGGTGGTAGGGGGTTTTACGGCAGAAGCTGAATCCATCGAGCACTGGTGGGCGGTAAGGAAATTTTACCATCAAGAAAGATGCATTAGTGGGCGGCAGGTATAAAAAGGTTGCCTACCCCTGGTGTACATAAAGATACTTGTCAGTGTATCACAGGTTATACTGCCTTTGTACTTTGTCCCTGAAATCAGTGGAGATCCGTGCAGGATTGAGCAGGTAACCATAGCAATTGGGCGTAATGTCTGCTGTCCTCAACCCCCCCCCCCTCCGTCACATTCCAGTGACATGGGGAAATAACCTCTGCAAGGTGATCTCTGTGTGTAAGAGTTTTCACAGCTAACTAGCGCTGGGTTTTAGAAGAGACCGAAGGAGTGGATTTAATGCTCTTTCTGGAATGATCCTTCTGAGGAAAGCAAGGAAGTCGTCCTGAATACTATCTGGAGAGCAGAGGGCTGCTGGACGCCAGGAGAGTCACCAAAGAGAAAAACCAGAGAGAAACAGCAAAGAGGTCCGGTCAAACGAGTGGCACTTTGGGTGATAAAACCGTCAAGCTACAACCAGGGCCAGAGGGAGGTGGCTCTAGTAATCATTAGGGTGGTATAGAATGTGATGGTTGGCACAGAATTTATAATCCTGAAAATATCAATTTCAATTTTTTTTAAAAAGTAAGTGTTTAACCTTTGTGGCTGCAAATATACGCTTTAAAGTGGAGTGTGCACTTGGAGCAGGGTAAAACCTTACTGGTGTCTGCCATTTTTAGACGATAGGGTGAGGCGAACTTATCTGAACTGTAATAATGCAAGAAGGGGAGGGATATTCCTTTAACGCTACGATTCTGTTACCTGGAAGTAAGTCCCATTGAATTCAGTGGGACCTGCTTCTGAATGAAGTTGCCTATGATTGCACTGTAAATTAGCATAGACAAGAGTTGAGGGAGCTAGTTCCTTTTTTAAAAAGTACTAACTTTCCCCAAGGGACGCAGGTGGCGCTGTGGTCTAAAACGCTGAACCTTGGGCTTGCCGATCAGAAGGTCGGCGGTTCGAATCCTCACGACGGGGTGAGCTCCCGTTGTTCGGTCGCAGCTCCTGCCCACCTAGCAGTTCGAAAGCATGTCAAAGTGCAAGTAGATAAATAGGTACCGCTCCGGCAGGAAGGTAAAGGGTGTTTCCGTGTGCTGCTCTGGTTTCGCCAGAAGCAGCTTAGTCATGGTGGCCACATGACCCGGAAAAACTGCGGACAAATGTCGGCTCCCTCGGCCAGTAAAGCAAGATGAGCACTGCAACCCCAGAGTCGTTTGCAATGGGACTTAACTGTCAGGGGTCCTTCACCTTTACCTTTAACTTTCCCCAAGCAAAAGTTAAGAGTCATGTTTCAGATCAGGAACGTGGTATAGATTGCAGTAACTCGCTGCAGTGTATTCTGGGATATATAACACAGCAATGAAATGATATACCTTTTATTTATTTGTTCGTTCATTCATGTAACAGAAATTGTATACCGGTTCATCATAACTATCTAGAAATGTTTTACAAGATTTTGAGGGTGATCTGACTTATTGCTTCACGTTGCCCAAACCTGCAGAGACCTGCACAGGAGGTGTGGCTGACAATGGCAGAACATAATGCCCTGTTGTGTCCTGCCTTGGATAAGGTGGCGGGTGAAGAGTTCCTGCAGAAAGCATTCCAGATCATGCTTGAGGAAGGTGTAAGGAAAGGGATGGATGCTTCTGAAAAGGTAAGGCTTTCTTTCTTTTTTTAATAAATTTTTGTTAATTTTCCATTGAACATACATACATACATACCTTACACAAATAAATCACATATTTATCTTAAGTTCTGCTGAGCTTCGGACTTCCCTCCATTCCTTTGGTAAGTATCATATAATTTGTAACATCGCACATTTTGTATGTTTTACTTTATCTACCATATGCTGTTAGAGTTATTCTAACCCTGCCAGTGTCTTTAAAGTTTTACAGTTGTCTCTTATATACATCAAATATTTACTCCAACTTTCTTGAAACTTCTGTTCATCCTGGTCTCTTAGTTTTCCTGATATTCTGGCCAGTTCTGTATAATTCATCATTTTAACCTGCCATTCCAATATAGTAGGTATAACATCCGTTTTCCAGTTCTTGGCCAACATAATTCTTGCTGTCGTCGTGGCATATAGAAAGAGACTTTTATCTTTTTTAAAAAATTTCCTTTCCTGTCAATCCCAGTAGAAAGGCTTTGGGCTTTTTTTGGAAAAGTATATTTAAAGATTTTTTTAAAGTTCATTGTAAATTGATTCCCAGAAGCCCTTCACTTTACCACAGGTCCACCACATGTGGTAAAGGTCTCCCTCTACCTCTCCACATTTCCAACATTTCTTGTTTTTCATTCTGTACATCTTTGCCAGTTTTACCGGCGTAAGATGCCATCTAGAGATCATTTTCCATAGATTCTCCTTCAATGCCGTACAGGCCGTAAATTTCATATTTACATTCCATAATTCCTGCCACGCTTCTAATTCAATATTATGTCCAAAATCAATGGCCCATTTAAGGCTTTCAGGGCTCATTCTCACAACATAATCTTGGTAGTTGTTCTTATGTAATGGTGTATTTATCGAGTGCTTAATTACTGGCTTAATTACTGGCATAACATGAGGATGGGACTATGTCATTTGGCTTTCAAGCATTTATGTGAATGCCGCCTGAACTTTTCAATACGAACTGGCCAACCTGTTTCCTTCCTTGTTAGGTGTGTGATTGGAAGGAACCTGAGGAGCTGCAGCAAATCCTGGACCTGGATCTAAAAGACGGAGGGGAGCCGCAGGAGAGATTGCTGGACCGCTGCCGGGATGTTATCAGATACAGCGTGAAGACATGTGAGTGCCTGGCACCAGTGTCTCGTTTGTGCAATAGCATAGTTCCTGCATGTGGAGTAATATGTAGTTCCTGCTCTGGTTAGGTCTTGTTTCCATGGCCTGAAGCAGCAAAACGGGATGCTTCTCATGTTATGTGACCTGATAACAAAGCTGACTATTGCCTCCAGTGTAAAGACACATGGATTTAAAATAGCCTATATATGCACAGTAGCCCAAAGGCGATGAAAATTGTGAGCCAACGGTGTGTGGCTAAAACACCCTGGAATTCGCTGTCCTTGTACACATGAGGTCAGAATTCAAGACAAATATCTCTGGTTATGTAAATATGTCCTAAAGGAAACAGCACGTTCTGGCATCTTTTCAGCAAGCAGAGACAGCAGAGCTCCTATGATCAGAGGCAAAGTACAGTGGTACCTCGGGTTACAGACACTTCAGGTTACAGACGCCTCAGGTTACAGACGCTTCAGGTTACAGACTCCGCTAACCCAGAAATAGTACCTTGGGTTAAGAACTTTACCTCAGGATGAGAACAGAAATCGCACAGTGGCGGCAGGCGGCCCCATTAGCTAAAGTGGTACCTCAGGTTAAGAAGAGTTTCAGGTTAAGAAGGACCTCCAGGACGTATTAAGTTCTTAACCCGAGGTACCACTGTAATAAGTGCTTCAGAAAACAAGCGTTTTCTAGGGTTGGGTGATATATCGTCCAAAACTGGTTTGAAGTCCATCAGTTTCATAATTTTTGACCTGGCAATACATTGCGAACCATGATGTGTGTGTGTGTGTGTGCGCTATGCAAAAATCACGATGCGGGGAAAAACTGTGAAGCCAGCCAATGCCTCTACATAGCTCCACCCTTATTTCAGACATTGCGATACATCGGTATATCGCGATGTTTAGCTGGTGATATATCACGATGTTGAAAACCAGATATTGCCCAGCCCGAATGTCTTCCTGCTGTACATTTCATTCATGCCCTGTGTAAAAGAGAGTGTTCCCCACACAGCACTTCCAAAAAGAGAATTGGTATGATGTGATCGTGCTGTAGACTGATCCAAAGTAGCTTCAGTTCAGCATAGCTACACACTCTCTTTCTCTTTCTTTCTCAGGTCACCCGCGATTTTTCAACCAGTTGTTTTCTGGACTTGATCCCCATGCTTTGTCCGGACGGCTGATCACAGAGATGCTCAACACCAGCCAGTATGTGTTTGCACTTTTCTGATGAAACCATGGCATCAAAATAGGTTGCAGTGGCTCTCTTGGGCTCAGTATGGATTATAGTTTTAAAAAGAGCTGAAAATGGTTAGATTGAGTAGATTAGGGTGTTGCTTCCTAGGATCTACCCACATATTTCTTTTGTCCTCTCCGATCAAACAGGGTTTGCAGGTTCTTGAAAGGCAGAACTCTTTACCAGAGGCAAAAGTGGTCTTAGTGTACATGCAATCTTTTCCAACTCTGAAATACATGTCTTTTTATGTATATATTTCTATCCTTATCCCTTTCTATATACAGTCGTACCTTGGATCCTGAACACATTTTGGCTCCCAAACATCGCAAACCCAGAAGTGAGTGTTCCGGTTCGCGCATGTACTTTGGAACCTGAACTTCTGACGCGGCTTCTGCAGCTTCCGATTGGCTGCAGGAGCTTCCTGTAGCCAGTCGGAAGCCATGCCTTGGTTTCTGAACATTTTGGAAGTCGATCGGACTTCCAGAATGGATTCTGTTTGACTTCCAAGGTACCACTGTATCTCTATCTAGCACTTTTGGGGGGTTAAAAAAATTGAGGTGCCAGTGTTCGTATATGACTAGAAGGGCCATGGGTATCTGCACAAAATGGCTGCCATGGGCAGCAAAAAAGAGGTTCGTGGTACTCTGTAGCGGTCAGTACCGTCACAAAAGCCCCTCCCCAGTGTGGTGTTGTGGTTAAGAGCGGTGGACTCGTAATCTGGGGAACCGGGTTCGCATCTCCGCTCCTCCACATGCAGCTGCTGGGTGACCTTGGGCCAGTCACACTTCTCTGAAGTCTCTCAGCCCCACTCACCTCACAGAGTGTTTGTTGTGGGGGAGGAAGGGAAAGGAGAATGTTAGCCGCTTTGAGACTCCTTAGGTTAGTGATGAAGTGGGATATCAAATCCAAACTCTTCTTCTTCTTCCCCCCTTACTAATTCCATCCTTGATCCTGGAAGGAAGAGAGCATAGCAGTTTTCTAAGTGAGCCACCTCCTGTGATGCAGGCAAACTACATATTTCTGATAACGCAAAGTTGTGGGGTAGAAACATGACACCGTTGTAGTCACATATTCGCATCCATGGCAAGGAGCAACTATTAAGTAAGAGCAGCCCTAGGTAAGCCCTAAGGTGGTGATGTTACAGGACAGGACATCATACTTGCACTCCCCCACCCCGCCAAGCTAAAGAGATAGATGTTGGCTGTCAGCACCCATGCAGTTCCTCATATCTGGTAGTTTGTTACATATATTCTGCACGCTGCATTACTTAAACACCACACACTTTTCAGCGGGAATAAGTAGGACTTACGAGCAGGTAAACATGCACGGGATTGCACTGTTGGGCTCTGTTGTGGAGGCATGGCGTTTTCAGAGCACTCAAAATTCAGAGTTTTTGTATTTGGGGAAATGGAGTGCTTCCTCCATACTTCAGAGAGCATGTCTGTTTATAGTGTAATTACTGTATTTTTCACTCTATAAGACGCACCAGACCACAAGACGCACCTAGTTTTTGGAGGAGGAAAACAAGAAAAAAAATATTCTGAATCTCAGAAGCCAGAACTGCAAGAGGGATCGCTGTGCAGTGAAAGCAGCAATCCCTCTTGCTGTTCTGGCTTCTGGGATAGCTGCGCAGCCTGCATTCGCTCCATAAGACACACACACACATTTCCCCTTACTTTTTAGGAGGGAAAAAGTGAGTCTTATAGAGCAAAAAATGAGGAATGAGATTGTCAGAATAGTTCAGTGGTAGAACTATGCCCAGGTCATTTTGTGAACCATTTTACTTTCTTTTGTTTTTGTTTTTTCATTTTAATAAAAAAAATTTCAGTGGCTGTGTGCGCAGCTAAGGGGTGAACTTCTCATCTATTAGTCCAGTATAATTCCTTGGATACCTGATAGGCCTCCCAATGTCCCTCCAACCATTCGCCGACCACTCTTTACTTCCTAGGCAGCTTTCCTAGGTGAAACTCCCCGATACCTGCTTGTGACTTACAATTGCAGGTATATGACTTGGACCAAAACGTCATCTCGCCTTGTGTTCTAGGTACACATATGAGATCGCCCCTGTGTTTGTATTGATGGAGGAGGTGGTTCTGAAGAAGCTGCGGGAGCTGATTGGCTGGGAAGAAGGGGATGGGCTCTTTAGTCCTGGTGAGTGATATTCCTTTCTGCATGTTCTAGGTCAAATCTGCAGCAGTACCTTTACAGAGGGCTGTATATTGTCCACTTGAAGCAGATTTAAGCCCACCTGGATAATGGTCTGAAATGATGGGATTTGTAGTCAAATAACATCTCAAGGCCACCACGATGGCTATGGCTGCCTCTGGTCTGCAACTTGTTGCACCGAAAACAACTTGGAGTTTCGCTTTAGGAATCCCATACTAACCTTGATATTTGACATTATAATTGCCATTTATAAGTGAAAGCAGGCAATCTTCATGCTTTTTCTTCTCTGCTGCTTCTGACTTTGCATGGATTCTTGACTACTTGCATATTTTATTCTGGTTTTGCTAGTAATGGGGATGGCTAAGCAGCCGGTCAAGTGTTTCAGTGCTTCCCTATCTACTGGAAATCTTCTTTCATTCCTCCTCTGGCTTCTGAGATTTTAGAAGCCATTGTCCATTTGTAACCTTCACAGACGTAACAAACAGCGCCTGCTTTGTAACAAAAGACGCCTGCTTCTTGGGAGAAAGGCGATGGCAAACCTGGACAGCACCTTAAAAAGCAGAGGCATCACCTTGCCAACAAAGGTCCGTATAGTTAAAGCCGTGGTTTTCCCAGTAGTGATGTATGGAAGTGAGAGCTGGACCATAAAGAAGGCTGATCGCCGAAGAATTGATGCTTTTGAATTATGGTGCTGGAGGAGACTCTTGAGAGTCCCATGGACTGCAAGAAGATCAAACCTCTCCATTCTTAAGGAAATCAGCCCTGAGTGCTCACTGGAAGGACAGATCCTGAAGCTGAGGCTCCAATACTTTGGCCACCTCATGAGAAGAGAAGACTCCCTGGAAAAGACCCTGATGTTGGGAAAGATGGAGGGCACAAGGAGAAGGGGACGACAGAGGATGAGATGGTTGGACAGTGTTCTCAAAGCTACAAACATGAGTCTGACCAAACTGCGGGAGGCAGTGGAGGACAGGAGTGCCTGGCGTGCTCTGGTCCAGGGGGTCACGAAGAGTGAGACACGACTAAACGACTAAACAACAACAAACCTGCACAGCCATGAAGGCTAGGATCTTGCTCCCTTGTTGATTTTTTTTGTTGGTTTGTTTTAATGGAAGCTGAAATCTGCACCTGATGATACATTCTGCATCTTTGCTGTGCTCCTACAGAATTACGGCATAGACATATACCTGGCTATGAGTGCATTAAATGGCATAGAAATAGAAATAAATAACCTTAGACCATGATCTCTCTGGGCTCTTTTTTTGCAGGAGGCTCAATCTCCAACATGTATGCCATGAATGTGGCACGATACCACCGCTTCCCAGACTGCAAGCAGAAGGGTAACTGGGCAATACCGAAACTGGCAGTGTTCACTTCGCAGGAGGTATGTTATTCTCCTGAGTTGTTTGTTTGTCTGTCTGTTTGCTTCCTGATATTTGACTGTGCTGCAGCCTTTCCAGAGGCCACCCAAATGGAGTGAGGACTCCCTGGTCCTGAATGGGGTAACTGTGCCACTGAAGGACCAGGTGCACAGCCTGGGAGTCATTCTGGACTCACAGCTGTCCATGGAGGTGCAGGTCAATTCTGTGTCCAGGGCAGCTGTCTACCAGCTCCATCTGGTACACAGGCTGAGAACCTACCTGCCCGTAGATTGTCTTGCCAGAGTGGTGCATGCTCTTGTTATCTCCTGCTTGGACCACTGCAATGCGCTCAATGTGGGGCTACCTTTGAAGGTGACTCGGAAACTGCAATTAATTCAGAATGCGGCAGCTAGACTGGTGGCTGGGAGTGGCTGCCGGGACCATATAAGACTGGTCCTGAGAGACCTGCTTTGGCTCTCAGTACGTTTCCGGGCACAATTCAAAGTGTTGGTGCTGATCTTTAAAGCCCTAAACGGCCTCGATCCAGTATACCTGAAGGAGTGTCTCCACCCCCATCATTCAGCCCGGACACTGAGATCCAGTGCTGAGGGCCTTCTGGCGGTTCCCTCACTGTGAGAAGTGAGGTTACAGGGAACCAAGCAGAGGGCCTTCTCGGTAGTGGCACCCGCCCTGTGGAACACCCTCCCATGAGTTGTCAAGGAAATAAACAACTACAGTGGTACCTTGGGTTAAGTACTTAATTTGTTCCGGAGGTCCGTTCTTAACCTGAAACTGTTCTTAACCTGAAGCACCACTTTAACTAATGGGGCCTCCTGCTGCTGCCACACCGCCAGAACACGATTTGTGTTCTCATCCTGAAGCAAAGTTCTTAACCCGAGGTACTATTTCTGGGTTAACGGAGTCTGTAACCTGAAGCGTATGTAACCTGAAGCGTATGTAACCTGAGGTACCACTGTATTCTACTTTTAAAAGATATCTGAAGGCAGCCCTGTTTAGGAAAGTTTTTAATGTTTAATGCTGTATTGTGTTTTTAATATTTGATTGGGAGCCGCCCAGAGTGGCAGGGGAAACCCAGCCAGATGTGTGGGGTATAAATAATAAATTTATCATCATCATCATCATGGAACTCACAGAACACAGTTTCAAAAACCTGCCCTAGTCCATAGTTAACGCCATTCCCATTTCCACTCTGTGTGCTTCTCCTTTCTTGCATGCTAGGACAAGTGAATGGTTGTTTGAGAAAGCTACAGTCAAGCAATGTAGTTGAGATCATAGAATCATAAAATTGTAGCATTGGAAGCGACCCTCTAGCGTCTAGTCCAACCCCCTGACAAATAGACATTCTGTTGTGGCAACCATAACCTATGTTTAATTTGATGCCTAGTTTATGTGTCTGAGTTTCTATCACTGGTAAAGATTGGCCACCACTTCTCCAAATGGATACACAGCAAATTTTATGATGGCTTCTGTATTTTCCCAGACAAGACCAGTTCCAGCACTGGTGCATATGTGTGGGTGTTGTGACTGTGGCTTCAGCCTTGCCCAGACCTCAAACCTGAGGTCTCCTTGGAAGTGGAGCAGGGGGAAGACTGCTGTACACGTTCTCAGCTGTAGGGCCTTTGCTACAGCTACGCTATCCTCAGGCTGTTATTTTAAGATTACCCAGCCCTGCATCACCTAGAAGTGAAGAAGCCAAGTTACTGATTAAGTCTGCCTAGCGGAAGGATTGAGAAATCCCAGTGTTAATGTTAAGTTTGGATTAGTGAAGGATTAAACCAATATTCTAGTATAATGTTTTATTTCAATTCTGAGCTGCTTACTAGTGGTTTCGCTCTCCCCTGCTGCTTCCTCTTTACCATATACTTCTTTTGAATAAATTATTTAATTGGATTTCTGGGGCGGACCAATATCTGCATGCACTCAAGGGCTGCTTAAGCTCACACATGGCTTTGGCTGCTGGGGCAACACTGGGAGAGCAGAGACAGGCAAAAGTTGTCAAGAAGGAGCCTTGGAATGCAGCCAGCTGTTCCCCTACTTCTTTCCCCTGCCCTATAATTTTTATATTTATATTTTATATTTATATTTTAGTGTATTTTTGGTTTCTATGGAAGCTGCCCAGAGTGGCTGGGGAAACGCAGCCAGATGGGCGGGGTACAAATAATAAATTATTATTATTATTATTATTAAATTTTCTGTTTTACATTTTAGAGTATTCATTTAAACAATCTTAAAGGATCAATGACTTCCCTTCTTCTCTCTCCATGGTTCATTTTGCACAAACAAAAATCCCTGCATATTTTATATAAACTAAACCATTGAGTACCTTGGTTTGCATACGATTTGGATTACAAACACGTCAAACCCAGAAGTGTGTGTCCCGGTTTGCAACCTTTTTTTGGATGACAACCCATTCATTTATTTTTTGATTATGAACTAAAAAATTTGGAGGCCCCATCAGTGAAAGTTCGCCTTGGGTTACAACCTGTTTTGGTTTACAAACAGACCTCCGGAACGGATTATGGTTGTAAACCAAGGTACCACTCTACAGTGGTACCTCGGGTTAAGTACTTAATTTGTTCCAGAGGTCTGTTGTTAAGCTGAAACTGTTCTTAACCTGAAGCACCACTTTAGCTAATGGGGCCTTCCGCTGCCGCCGTGCTGCCGGAGCACAATTTCTGTTCTCATCCTGAACCAAAGTTCTTAACCCGAGGTAGTATTTCTGGGTTAGCGGAGTTTGTAACCTGAAGCGTATGTAACCCGAGGTACCACAGTATTCCATTATTACATCCATCAAAATTTATTTACACTGTTGGATTTATCTTAATGCTGCCCATGTTTTCAGGTGTGCACAATTTCCCCCCATATAATCAATAAACATTTCCCAATCTTCTTTAAACGTATGTTCTTCTTATTCTCTTATTCTATATGTTAAGTCTGCAATCTGTGCATATTCCATCAGTTTAACTTGCCATCCTTCTTCAGTTGGGGCCTCGCTCATTTCCCATGCTGTTCCCTGACGTCTACATACTTTGCCCATTTTGAACTTACAATGTATTGTTGAATATTTTGCTGATATTTGCATGTGGCATTTTAAGGATTTCTAGCTGCCTTGAGTATCATAGCAGTCATTTCCATATTTGTATCTATTTATACCATATGCAAGCTTTATGCTAATACGTGGTGTCCTCGTTTGTCCTATAGCGTGGCCTGTTTTCTGGTGATGTGCCACCCTAGCTTAATTGTGCTTGTGTTTGTTTATAAAATCCATTGATTGCCTGTTGTTGAGTTTTCTTTAAAAAAGCACTCTCAACGGAATGTATTAATCAATAACATTAAATAATTATTCGGGGGGGGGGGGAGCTGCATGGAGCTAAGGGAAATCACTTCAAATGGACCCCAAATGATCAAATGGTATTAGACCAGGGGTCAGCAAACTTTTTCAACAGGGGGCCGGTCCATTGTCCCTCAGACCTTGTGGGGGGCTGGAGTATATATATATTTTTTTTGGGGGGGATGAACGAATTCCTATGCCCCACAAATAACCCAGAGATGCATTTTAAATAAAAGGACACATTCTACCTCTGTAAAAACACACTGGTTCCCGGACTGCCCACAGGCCGAATTTAGAAGGCGATTGGGCTGGATCCAGCCCCCGGGCCTTAGTTTGCCTATTCATGTACAGTGGTACCTCAGGTTAAGAACTTAATTCGTTCTGGAGGTCTGTTCTTAACCTGAAACTGTTCTTAACCTGAAGCACCACTTTAGCTAATGGGGCCTCCTGCTGCCGCTGTGCCGCCGCTGCACAATTTCTGTTCTCATCCTGAAGCAATGTTCTTAACCTGAGGTAATATTTCTGGGTTAGCGGAGTCTGTAACCTGAAGCGTATGTAACCTGAAGCGTATGTAACCCAAGGTACCACTGTATTAGACAGCTTCCAATAGAGGTACTATCAGTCCATGGTGGCTGATGCCCATTGTTGCTGCTAGGGCAGAAGCCAGGAGGCCAACAGGAGGTGGCGCCAGAGAGCCCATGACATGCAGAGCCAACCAATTCTAGGTTTGTCACCATCTCCCTCCCTGCTAAGTTCTATAAGGGCAAAATTGAGACTGCAGAGGTGGGACCTGATAGGCAGTGCCACCCAGTGGGCTGGTTGTTAGAAGACCCACAGATGGATGTTTGCCGAGAATAGGCTATGGTTGGTGGGCAAGTGTCTTATTAAGCCCAAATGGACCAGCCTCTGCTAGTATCCTAGGTCAAATCTGTGTCTAGGGCAGCTGTTTACCAGATCCATCTGGTATGCAAACTGAGACCCTATCTGCCCGTAGACGGTCTTGCCAGAGTGGTGCATGCTCTGGTTATCTCCCGCTTGGACTACTGCAATGCGCTCTACGTGGGGCTACCTTTGAAGGTGACCTAGAAACTACAACTAATCCAGAATGCGGCAGCTAGACTGGTGACTGGGACCACACAACACCGGTCTTGAAAGACCTACATTGGCTCCCAGTATGTTTCCGAGCACAATTCAAAGTGTTGGTGCTGACCTTTAAAGCCCTAAACGGCCTTGGTCCTGTATACCTGAAGGAGCGTCTCCACCCCCATCATTCTGCCCGGACACTGAGGTCCAACACCGAGGGCTTTCTGGTGGTTCCCTCACTGGCAGAAGCCAAGTTACAGGGAATCAGGCAGAGGGCCTTCTCGGTAGTGGCACCCTCCCTGTGGAACGCCCTCCCACCAGATGTCAAGGAGAACAACAACTACCAGACTTTCAGAAGACATCTGAAGGCAGCCCTGTTTAGGGAAGCTTTTAATGTTTGATGTATTACAGTATTTTAATATTTTTTTGGAAGCCGGCCAGAGTGGCTGGGGAAGCCTGGCCAGATGGGCGGGGTATAAATTATTATTATTAGTAGTAGTATCCTCTAATTCCCTCTTTTTCTGGCTTCTCTTCCAGTGCCATTACTCCATCCAGAAGGGAGCGGCTTTCCTGGGAATTGGCACAGACAACATCTACCTTGTTGCTGTTGATGAAAAGTGAGAGCTTCCATCGGAAACCCTTGTGAGACTTGACCTGGCCCGGGTCTCCTGGCACTGCCAGTGGACCAGCTCAAAAAGACCGTATTTTTCACTCTATAAGACACACCAGACCACAAGGCGCACCTGGTTTTTGGAGGAGGAAAACAAGAAAAAATTATTCTGAATCTCAGAAGCCAGAACAGCAAGAGGGATCGATGTGCAGTGAAAGCAGCAATCCCTCTTGCTGTTCTGGCTTCTGGGATAGTTGCATTCGCTCCATAAGATGCACACGCATTTCCCCTTACTTTTTAGAAGGGAAAAGGTGAGTCTTATAGAGCAAAAAATACGTAATTTGCCCTGAGACATGATACTTACCTACCAAATGCACCTTTAACAGATGCCTCCCCTGGGAAATACCCAAGGACAGAGATACCATTGCTTATCTGTGTTTTTCTTTTTCTATTCTTTCCATATTCCCTCCCCCTTCCCCAATACTTAATGGAAAATTATAACCCCATAGACAGGTATACAGTGATTTCGCAGCTAACATAGGAGCTGATAATGGGGGATAGAATTTAGCACCCAGAAAACCAAAGATTTATTTTCATTTCTCTTCTAGTCCTCAAGACGACGGCAAAGATGTTTCCCTCAATTTCTTTCCAATGACCAAAAGTTCCGAAAAGGTTAAGATTAAAACTAGAGTGCATTAAAACTAGAGTTGCATCAATAAGTCCTTAAGCCAGTGTGTCACTTTGCACTTTGCCTTTGAAACAAAGTTGGCAGAGATTTAAAACAGGCCTCCCAAGAGGTTGAATGGATCATCCTTGAGTGGTTGATCTGCACAAGCTAATGCGGAACAGATATATGTGGATTTTGCCATTTCGGATTGCAGGTAGGGTATCTTTTTCTCATTGCTTCCCCTTAGGAAAAATATCTTCCCGGACATGGAAAAGCAATGCTTCATAGAGAGGGCTAGCCTAAAACGCCTTCCCCCAAAGGCAATAGTTTTCTCTTTTTTCCCCCCTCAAAAAATTTATTAGTTTTCACAATATTATAAACAAACAAACACACAATACAAACAAACAAAAATCATAGCCTTATTGAAAATTACAATTATTAACTTTGTTAAGTGACTTTCTCGCTTCCCTTTGGTTGAATTTCAATGCATGTCCTTTTAACAGTTTTCAAAATCCCAATTTTTATGAAATTTAACTTAAACATTAACATCCTTAGATCTTCACCTTATGGAATTAAATATATTAATTAAACTTAACATAAATAAAATCCTAAGCCCATTAAGTATCTGCAAGCTGTTTTCAGTTAGTTTAACATAGCAAATTAAACTAAATAATCATTAAATTTATTCCACTCTTCCTGATACTACTCCTCCTTCTGGTTGCGGACTCTTCCGGTTAGGTCAGCTAGCTCCGAAAAATCCGTCATCTTCACCTGCCATTCTTCTGTTGTTGGTAATTCTTGGGTTTTCCACTTTTTAGCTAACAAAATACGAGCAGCAGTTGTGGCACACAAAAATAATTTAACATCTTTCCTGGGCACAAAGGCACTAGTTTTCTGTGTGCACAGGGAATTTTGAAACAGGGAGGCGTTTGACCACGAGATTCTATACCTCCTGCAGCCTGAAATAGCACATCCCAGGGCAAACATGCAACACACGATTCTGCTCCTTGCATAGGTTGGTTCTAGAGGTGGATTGTCTCAAGGCTCACTTCTGCCACTGCTTTCTTTGTCCTTCAGGGGAAAAATGATCCCTGCTGATCTGGAGAAAAAGATCAACCAGGCCAAATCTGAGGTAGGTTTCCTCTGGACGGTGAAGAGGGCAGAACTGAGAGCACAGGACATTTTCCTTCATAATGCTCCACTCTTTTTCTGAGGACTTTCCTACTTACACCTGAAGGAGCTTCTCTACCCCCCATCGTTTAGCCCAGACATGGAGGTCCAGCTCCAAGGGCCTTTTGGTGGTTCCCTCACTGCAAGAAGTGAGATTACAGGGCCTTCTCGGTAGTGGCGCCCGCCCTGTGGAGCGCCCTCCCGTCAGATGTCAAGGAAACAAACAACTCTCTGACTTGGGGAAGACATCTGAAGGCAACCCTGTTTAGGGAAGTTTTTAATGTTTGATGTTTCATCGTGTTTTTAATATTCTGTTGGGAGCCGCCCAGAGTGGCTGGGGAAACCCAGCCTGATGGGCGGGGTATAAATGATAAATTGTTGTTGTTGTTAACAGAGGTGGCTAACCTGTTAGCAAACATGATCAGAGAGAGACATACAATGGGGGGGGGGATTTGTGTTGTTGGGAGACACAGCATCCTCGCAATGTTCGCAGGAAATCAGCCCTAGCCAACCCAGACTGCTCTGGCTGGGGCTGATGGGAGTTGTAGTCCAAAACTTCCGGAGGGCACCAGATTGGCAAAACCTGCGCCAGCTATATTTCCCGTCTGCCAATGCCTGCTCCTTATGTTCTTCTTTTCCAGAGGGCATTCCCCTTCTTTGTCAATGCCACCTGTGGCACCACCGTCCTGGGAGCCTTCGACCCCGTGGCTGAGATTGCGGAAGTGTGTACAAGGCACAAGGTCTGGCTTCACGTTGATGTAAGTGTGGCACACTGGGGGTTTGGTGCCCTACAGATCCTTGGGGATGGCAGGAGGTGCCTGTTATAAGTGTGTGAGAGAGAGAGAGAAAATGGGGAGGTGTGTGTGTGTTCTGTGTCTTTTAAACCCTGAATGCCACCCAGACCAAGGACAGAAGATGGTCCTTAGAGACAGGTGGTCCACTTCTGACATATTGGCAGGTGAGGTGGCTTTCCTATCACGGTCCCTTGCTCCTCCCTCCCTAAAACCTCTCCTGAAGTAGCATTCAGGGAGTGGACAGGAGCTGCAGCCGAAAGGTAAAAGCAGCTGTTTCTTTCTGCACGCACAGAGCAACCTTTGTGTACATACACAGGTCTCTTTGGATCTTGACCAGTGATTCATGTCCACGGAATTGCTTTCTGGTGTCATGTGCAAAAACTAATGTCACGATCATTTCCCCCATGCAATTTTATTTTTTTGGTCCGAGGGTGATCTCACAATCCTGTTCCTTTCAGGATGTAGTTGCAAGATTGGGCCCAGGCAGAGGTGCATCAGGTAACCCTCCTAGGATGAATTGTTCTGTCATGTCTCTGCATTAGAAGCAATTGCGTGCTGCAGATGCAGGGACACAACAGACTAACCTGCCCCTATTGAGGACAGACCAGAGCAGTGAATCAGTTGTGCATAGATGTAGCAGGCAACCTGCTTTGTAGGGTGATTACTATTTAATTATTATCCAATAGGCAAGAGGGACAAAAATCAAGGCGGGGGGTGGGGAGACTGGGAAGAAGGGTTGGATGTATTCTTCATATCTGTGATCATTCCAAGTAAGTCCAGCATTTGGGTTTGGGGGCAGAATTCAGTGTCTTGAGATGCTTTCATCTGGAGCTTGTGATTGCCCTCAAGTTTCTAGCCCTCATAGATGGGCCCTTAAAGGTAAAGGTAAAGGGACCCCTGACCGTTAGGTCCAGTCACAAAGGATCTGGGGTTGCGGCACTCATCTCGCTTTATTGGCCGAGGGAGCTGGCATACAGCTTCTGGGTCATGTGGCCAGCATAACTAAGCCACTTCTGGCGAACCAGAGCAGCGCACGGAAACGCTGTTTACCTTCTCGCCGGAGTGGTACCTATTTATCTACTTGCACTTTGATGTGCTTTCGAACTGCTAGGTTGGCAGGAGCAGGGACCGAGCAAGGGGAGCTCACCCCGTCGCGGGGATTCGAACCGCCGACCTTCTGATCGGCAAGCCCTAGGCTCTGTGGTTTAACCCACAGCGCCACCTGCGTCCCCTAGACAGGCCCTTAGAAATGCCTTAACTGTTGGTGGCATAGGGGCAGTTGTGGGCCTGTCCCACAACTAGCTCTCATGCTCAGTAGATATGCCACGATGAAACAGATCAAATGCATAAACGGGAGTAAGACTCCCATTCCACCACTGGTCAGCTATCGCTGGAATTATGCTCTTCAGGTATTTTCAGATTGGGATTTCTGACCACACGAGCACCTCGTTGACACACTTTGCCCGGATGGGTTCTTAATGACCGATACACCTCTGTCACTCTCTTGTAGGCTGCGTGGGGTGGCAGTGCCCTCCTCTCGCAGAGGCACCGGCACCTTCTGAATGGGGTCGAGAGGTAGGCAATATTTACTCTTGAGTGGGGTTTGAGCTGTATACCAATGGACCGGTGATGCAAGGGCTGGAAATGTGAGTGGATGGGCTGGTGAAGCAGCTCAGCATATACCTGAGCAGCCAGTCTCGAGTCAGCAACTTTATATGGGACCAGCCAGGAGGAATCCCTACATACTTAATCCACTGCTGATTTAGAATCATAGACTGTAAGGGACCCCTAAAGCAATCCATGACAGATGGCAATCCAACCTCTGTTTAAAAACCTCCAAGGAAAGGGTCTACAAGAGTACCACAAAATGGTGGGCAGTTCCCTTGCCTGGCAAGTGGGCACAGAGAGCCCTGGATCCTGCCATAACAGGTCCCTGGTGCCCTGTGACAGGTTGTATGTAAGGCTGCTGGTTCAGGGCCAAATATCTCAGCAGCCCAATAGCTTTCAGATAAGACACCTGCCCTGGTAAGCCACTACTTGTCATTGGCCTGATTCATGTCCTTCATTGTTATGTACTGAGTTGAATAGAATCCAAAAGGCAGCAGTCTGATTGGTCCTAGAACAATAGGGTCCAGAATGCAGCAGTCTGACTGGTCCACAGGAGCCACGCAATCCAGCTCCAGGTGGAAGTGAATCCGCAACTTGATTGGCCTACAGGTGAATCCCAGAATTAGCCAATCGTGTGGGGCCCATTGTGTAAATAATGTATATAAAGCAGACATTCTGGGGGAACTTCCATTCCTCCTCACCACTATGAGCTGAATAAAGAGCATGAAATCCACTCTCCACTCCAAGTATATTTCATTCATAATATTACTGTCAAGTCCAGGGCATCATTTTGCAAAAGGCTGCTCCTGGGGTCCAATTCCAAGATGGGTCAAAGGAACTGGTGCCAGTAACAAGCCAGGCTGGAAGTCAGGCACTAGATCAGGCAAACATGCATTGGGCGGGGAGGGGGGTCAAAAGCAGTCACAGATGGCCTGGAGGTCAGAGATGGTGCTGGTCTCATTGAAAGAGGCATGGTACAGCCTGGCGTGGTTTCTAACGTTTATGAAAACATTAACATACACAAAGCTGTTGAGTTTTTGACCAAGAAAGGCATATGTTTTAAAGGTTTAGCAAAGCTTCATTTTTTAAATTTAAATGAGGCTAATAACATCCAGACTCTGCTGGCAAGATAAGCCAGCATCTGGAAGGCTTGATATCTGAACAATGAACAATGATGATGAAGGATGAAACTTGGGCTCCTTAACTCCCTGCAAAAATCTGCAAATGAACAAAACCAAAAAAAGAGAAAAGTTTTAATTTATGACCACAGCATATTGTTTCCCTAACCGAGTTTTTGTCAATTGTTCTCTCACCTCCCCCTGTTATTTTAACTTTCACTTGTGTGTGTGTGTGTGTGTGTGTGTGTGTGTGTTACAGATAGGTGCCAGACACTTAGGGTGAGTGAATGTTGAGCATGACAAGTTGGTTTTGATGGAAAGTTTTTATGTATCTACATTCGCTTATGAATTCAACTGACCATCTTCATGCTACGGGCTCAGATGGCAGTGCCCACACCAGTTTTGTAGCACAGAGTGCACTCTTAGCTGACAGAGTCTTGCCTGGGAGACCAGAGTGCTGGTGGCACCACTCCTGCCTGAAGACCTCCACCAGCGCCTTATGGTTACAGTGGATGTCAACAGCCACATACAGTATATGTATTGATCATTCCAAACAACTGTGAATGCCTAAAGAGCCATTGGTGAATGTTGATACTGTTAGCATTTGCCTGAGTCAATGGAGGAATAAGTAAAACAATGGAGGAATAAGTAAAATATATATTTGGGGCATTCTCAAAATTCACCCAGGGCTGTAAGCCCTGACATGTGAAAGTCAAACTGACAGACATTTCCTTCTGGAAAAGCCTTGTTTACGTTGCAATATTGGATTTTCTTCTCCCCCAGTTCGCTCCCCCTTCCCACAACATTGCTTTGCATTTTCTTGCATCTTAGAATAGGATACGTTCCATGTCGAAACAAGCTGTGATAACTTTGTTCTTCTGTTTCCCTACACAGGGCAGATTCTGTAGCTTGGAATCCCCACAAAATGCTTATGACTGGGCTGCAGTGTTCTGCCTTCCTGCTCCGAGACAACTCCGTAGGTATTTGGGCTGGGGATGATTCAGCTTAAGGAACTGGCTTAATGTCACGTGAGTGGCAAGGAAGGGGAAAAAATGAGGAAAAGAGATGGCTGGGAGAAAGGAGAATCCCACCCACATTTTGTTGGAATGTTGAGGGTGGCAGGAGAGGATATATTATTTATTAATATCCTTCCTAACTTGTGCTAGCAAGTTTCTTTACTTAGCAGAGTGCATTCCCCCTTTACACAGCAGAAAACTGGTTGCAAATTCGTGTGAGTTTCATAACAGCAACAACAATTTATTATTTATACCCCGCCCATCTGGCTGGGTTTCCCCAGCCACTCTGGGCGGCTTCCAACAAAATATTAAAATACAGTAGTCTATTAAACATCAAAAGCTTCCCTAAACAGGGCTGCCTTCAGATGTCTTCTAAAAGTCTGGTAGTTGTTTATCTTTTTGACATCTGGTGGGAGGGCGTTCCACAGGGCGGGCGCCACTACCGAGAAGGCTCTGTGCCTGGTTCCCTGTAACTTGGCTTCTCGGAGCGAGGGAACCGTCAGGAGACCCTCGGCACTGGACCTCAGTGTCCGGGCATAACGATGGGGGTGGAGACGCCTTCAGGTATACTGGACTGAGGCTGTTTAGGGCTTTAAAGGTCAACACCAACACTTTGAATTGTGCTCAGAAACATACTGGGAGCCAATGTAGGTCTTTCAAGACCGGTGTTATGTGGTCTCGGCGGCTGCTCCCAGTCACCAGTCTAGCTGCCGCATTCTGGATTAGTTGTAGTTTCCAGATCACCTTCAAAGGTAGCCCCACGTAGAGCGCATTGCAGTAGTCCAAGCGAGAGATAACTAGAGCATGCACCACTCTGGTGAGACAGTCCGCGGCAAAAAGCAATTCAATCTGGCTTGTCCAGATTGAAATGTGTTCTAATATTTCCTGGTAAGACCCCTTGAATCCCTCCTAAAGGAATAAAGACACCACAGACCAGTGTGCCATTCATAAGCAATAAAAAGAAAGTTGACTTATGATCAGGCAGAGCACAGTGTGATCCCTGAAGGCAGGCTTTAGGCTTAAAAGTTACAAACATATACAAAAAGGTTTACCCATAAGGGAGATGACCTGGGGGACTGCTTGGCTGGCAGCCAGCAGTTCAGTCCAGGAAGTTCGCAGGACGAAAGGAAGATGGAGGAAGAGAGATGCCTTGGCCTTTTACCTGGTCCGCAAAGGTCACGCCCACCCACTAGTCGCTTGCAAGGAAGGATGCTCCAGCCAGGAGTAACAGGAAGTTCGACTGGCTGGACCAACATCCCCTTGCATGTCCACTCTAGGAAAACAAAGAATGTTGTATTTGACTGCTCCCAGTGGATTACATGCCAAACTTTGGGCTGTGGCCCCACACACCACTCGTTTTGTCCCCCCACTCACAACCAGCTTGAGAACTTGACAGATGACCCCCGAGGAAATATGGCCCTGTCCACTTCTGCCTCCACCCAAAAGTCAAGGTGAGGTCTGTGAGTATGTACGCTGTGCCAAACAAAGGCACCAGGCAAGCCTCCCTGGGGAGAGCATTCCACAAGCAGGGTGCCAACACGGAAAAGTCCCTCCTCTCGTGTTGATGCCTTCTGGGCCTCTCATGGAAGAGACATGCGAAAGGGGGCCTCTAGAGAATGATCAAAATCCATTTTAATGGACCTGGCGGGGGAAGGCAGGAATATGTTACAACAGAATGTAGGAACATGTTTTTTAAAAAAATTCTGTTTTGGCTTCTCCTCCCTGGCAGGGCCTGCTGCAGAGATGCCACTGTGCCGAAGCCACTTACCTATTCCAGACCGACAAGTTCTACAACAGGACTTACGACAGGGGGGACCAGACCATCCAGTGTGGCCGCAAAGTCGACTGCTTCAAGCTGTGGCTGATGTGGAAGGCCAATGGCACCAGGGGTTTAGAGCAGAGAGTCGACAGGGCCTTCGCCATGACCAGGTGTGCCTTGTGGGGTAAGGGTGGGATCGGGGTGGGTCGTCTCCCTTTCAACTTGTCCTTTCTCAAAGCCAAGGGAATCGGGATGACACCTCCAGTGCCTAGTTGCTGGCAGGTGAATGTTACAGAGCTCATCCCAGTTCCCTGGCTTTCTCCTCCTTCCCTCTGCTAGGTACCTGGCTGATGAGATCAAGAAGAGAGAAGGCTTTCAGCTGGTGATAGAGGTAAGATGTGCCTGAGCTCCAGGACTCGACAGGCCTCAGTCTCAGAATCTGTATTTGGTGGTAGGGCTCAACCCTAGGACACAAGAGGGCGCCCCTAGGCTTGCTGAGACTTTCACTATTCTTTGACTAGTCTTTCACCTATGAAGCAATGACAAACCTAGACAGCATCTTAAAAAGCAGAGACACCTTGCCAACAAAGGTCCGTATAGTTAAAGCTATGGTTTTCCCAGTAGTGATGTATGGTAGTGAGAGCGGGACCATAAAGAAGGCTGATCACCGAAGAATGGATGCTTTTGAATTATGGTGCTGGAGGAGACTCTTGAGAGTCCCATGGACTGCAAGAAGATCAAACCTCTCCATTCTGAAGGAAATCAGCCCCGAGTGCTCACTGGAAGGACAGATCGTGAAGCTGAGGCTCCAATACTTTGGCCACCTCATGAGAAGACTCCCTGGAAAAGACCCTGATGTTGGGAAAGATTGAGGGCACAAGGAGAAGGGGACGACAGAGGAAGAGATGGTTGGATAGTGCTCTCGAAGCTACGAACATGAGTTTGACCAAACTGCGGGAGGCAGTGGAAGACAGGAGTGCCTGGCGTGCTCTGGTCCATGGGGTCACGAAGAGTCGGACACGACTGAACGACTAAACAACGACAACACCTATGAAGGTGTCGTTTGTAATGTTGGACCAATGATTCCTCAAGCCCTTAAGCAGTGCAACTGTCTTTGTGGGGAGACCTTTACTAGTCCTCCTTGAGGTTATTTTGGAGAAGGCAGGAACTGAACTCAGAGCACTCCGCATGCAAAGCACGCACTCTTCACTTGGAGCTGCAGGCTGTTTCGTCACCTGCAATCAACCATCAAACTGCCAAACAAATTTGAGCTTTGGCATCTTTCTTTGGTGTTTTGGGTGAAACATGCCCACCCGCCAGACACCAGGCATCCTATGCCACCAAGCACGGAGATCTAAACCTTATAAAACAGGTCACTTCTATCTATAATTTTTGCGCTTTGCAGCAGTAAGATCCGAGGTCACCCTGAGCCTGGCTTGAACTCTCAAGGCACCTGATGATTGACAGGATAAAGATGCACCCCTGCAGATAGGGGGTGTATGCTATTGAAATATAAGCCAGGGCTCCCAGAACTTCGCGCTTCACAGGGGATGGGTGTGTAGGAGAAATATAGTCCTGAACACTTCTCTTAAGATGTCTTGTCCCTCTTTCCTTTTAGCCGGAATTCATCAATCTGTGCTTTTGGTATGTGCCTCCCAGCCTACGCGGGAAGGAGGGATGCACAGATTACTGTCTGAGATTGGGCAAGGTAATAATAATAATAATAATAATAATAATAATAATAATTTTATTTATTTATTTATTTATTTATACATACATACATACATACATACATACATACATACCCCGCCCATCTGACTGGATTTCCCCAGCCACTCTGGGCGGCTCCCAACAGAATATTAAAAACACCAAACATTAAAAACTTCCCTAAACAGGGCTGCCTTCAGGTGTCTTCTAAAAGTCAGATACAGTGGTACCTCTGGATCCGAAACGGGTTCTGTTCCGGAGCCCTGTTCGCATCTAGAAGCAAACATAACTAGTGACGGCACGTCTGCACACACGCGCGTCGCTTTTTGCCGCTTCTGCGCATGCCCGTGACGTCATTTCGAACGTCTGCTCATGCGCAAGTGGCTAAACATGGAAGTAACGCGCTCCGTTACTTCTGGGTTGCCACGGAGCGCAACTCAAACACGCTCAACCCGAAGCGCATTCAACCCGAGGTATGACTGTAGTTGTTTATTTCCTTGACATCTGATGGAGGGCACCACAACCCAAAGGCCCTCTGCCTGGTTCCCTGTAACCCCACTTCTTGCAGTGAGGGAACTGCCAGAAGACTCTTGGAGCTGCACCTTAGTGTCCGGGCTGAACGATGGAGGTAGAGACACTCTTTCAGGTATACTGGGCCGAGGCCATTTAGGGCTTTCAAGGTCAGCACCAACACTTTGAATTATGCTCGGAAATGTACTGGGAGTGTTGAGAATCCTGTGCAGCCTTTCTCAACCTGTGGGTCCCCAGATGTTGTTGAACTACAGCTCCCATCACCCCTAGATAGCTAGGCCAGAGCTCAGCGATGATGGGAGTTGTAGTCCAACAACATCTGGGGACCCACAGGTTGAGAACTGCTGCTGTAAAGGAAATGGTCCACTCTGACAGGAGGCCGTGGATATTGTGCATGTGCTCGTTCTTCTAAACTGGGGTGGGTGGGTGCTGCGTCCCAGTGTCCAACCAAACTCTGAGACTGGGTTCCTTCTTTGCCCGGGTTTAGGTGGCTCCTATGATCAAGGAGCGGATGATGAAGAAAGGGTCCATGATGGTGAGCTACCAGCCCCTCGGCAACAGAGTCAACTTCTTCCGCCAGGTGGTGACGAACCCTGCAGTCACCCAAGAGGACTTGGACTTCTTCCTCGACGAGATTGAGAGGCTTGGAAGAGACCTGTAGCAGCTCTGCTTCCCTTCTCCCTGCGGCCCACTTCTCTGGACCCTTTAGCAATGCAGGTGGGACTTTACACCTGAAATCCAGGAGCATTCGGTTTTCTTTCTCCACCGCCTCCCTCTGCAAACCTTACAAGCAGCAGCAGAAGCTGCAACTCGCCAGGGCCTCCTCTCATTCTCACCTCATCCTTCTTCACATAAACATCAATGATATCTGGAACACCACGCCACAGGGCCTTCCTTCTTCAGAAAGGGGAACAGCCGAGGCTACTACAAGCAGCTTATGGAAGTGGAAGGTGAGACATGGAGGAGGAAGCAACAGTCAGCATCCAAGGCCCACTGCAGAAGAACAAAAAGACCCCAAAGACCTGTTCTCTGGCCTGCTTACACAAACCTTGCTTTCTCTTTCCTCTTTTAAAATGAGAATTTGATTAAAAATCTGTTTTCATTCCTCTTTTTCTAGTGTTTTTTTAATTAAAACAAACAAACAACAACAAAGCAATGCTTCATGAAGCACCCTTGGTGACCTTGTAGAGTTTGATAAAGAAAAACAGAAAGGTTCCTGCCTCCGAGGAGCTTCCAGCCTAAACTCAGTGTTGCATTTGGGTCTGATGCACGTAAAATACAAGCTGGGAAACTTATCAAGCACTAAGAAATCAACACATGCCTAAATTTGAGCCTGAGGTCCAAGACAAATTCCGCTTGGCCTGCAGAATGCCCCTGGTGTCTCCTGTTTAAAAACAGAACCAGGAAGTGGTGCGGGTGTGTGTGTGTCTGCCTGAGACTCTGAAGCAAGCCACAGCCACCCACAGTAGATATTGCCAGGCTAGATGAGCAGGCAGGGTTGGGTGCAACCTTAGTCATAGGGTACATCTACGCACAGGAAAAAAATGTTATAAATAAGTAGAAATTAAATCGTTATAACAAAAGAAAAAGAAATGCTATGTAAAAATCCACACAGATTTTTTTTTGCTCTCCAGCGCCACCTGGTGTTGCATGTTTATAACACATTTTTTGACTAATGTAGCTGAGTCCATACTCACAAGTTGAAATTAATGAATGTGACTTCCATAGATTAGGGGTGCCATATTTCAAACAGTGAAAATCCAAACAGAAAAGTTGTTGAGCTTTTTTGGCACTACCATACATGGGCTGCCATATGTCTGTATTTCCGCCCAAACACTGATTTCCGCTCAGACACTGCTAGAGACAAAAGTATACTGGATATGTTCGGAAAATCCATTAATTTAAACACAGTCTTGACCTTTGGTTTAACGCAACTTCCTCACCCCTTTTGCCCGCTTTCAAGGCCAGGATTGAGAGAAGGCTCTCAGGTGCCCTGCTTTCCTGGAACGGTTGCGATTTTGGGGGGATCCAGCTGCCATTTCTTTCATTATAGGGCAGCAGTTTGTTCGCTTGAACATTAAGTTTTGAACAGGATTGGTTAATTAGTGGCTCCCTGTTTATTAAACAGCCACGTTAGTGCTATTTCTCTCCTTATATTCTCTTCCAAAACTGCCCATCAACGCTCAGAACAACCAACACTATTGTATCTTTGTGGGACCAGTGCCCATGTTTTGTGCCAAGTTTTGTAGAAAGCTAACAACCTGCTGGCCTTCCAGAATGCTCAATACAGTGGTACCTCAGGTTACATACGCTTCAGGTTACAGACTCCGCTAACCCAGAAATAGTGCTTCAGGTTATGAACTTTGCTTCAGGATGAGAACAGAAATCGTGCTCTGGCAGCGCAGCGGCAGTGGGAGGCCCCATTAGCTAAAGTGGTGCTTCAGGTTAAGAACAGTTTCAGGTTAAGAACGGACCTCTGGAATGAATTAAGTACTTAACCCAAGGTACCGCTGTACCAACTTCTTGAGCCACTAGGAGTCACGGTCGGGTGTTTCTTTTGAATAATTGTGGGTGGGATGATAAGTGTTTTGTTGTGTTCTGAGGTGTGGTGGAGCATTAACACTGCATGAGAGCACTGAGCAGTTTGGAAGCAAAGGAGGGGGGAAAACACAACAGACATGGAGAGGGATCCAGCAGAGGAAGGTTTGGGAGGAAAGGTAAGTAGCTCAGTCTTTTTTATTTACATATTTATCAAAAGCATAACAATGTCAGCTGGTGAATATTCCATTGCAAAAAAAAGAGAGAAATGAGAAATGACTAAAAGGAAGACACCTAACTCAGGTGGCGATATATCTTGTTGCAACTCATAACTGTTGTCTTCGCATCCAAAAAAGAAAATAGTTTCCATACAATACAGAGACCCAAAATGTTTCTACCAGAGAGGTCACAGAACCCACACAGTTTAGAGCCCCGTTCCATAAAAATTGTAGTGCCAGCAAACACCATATTGAGGCTGTTTTCCTGTATCCCTGGTGTGAAGACGGTTGCCTTGCCATGGCTTATTCTCCTGGTTCTGTACTTGTATCATGTCCTCAAGCCATCTTTATCTGAAGCAGGTCAGTAGACCTTCCGTTGAGAATAACAAATTTGCAAGACTAGGCCCTTAGAAGAGCTCTGAGATAACAACACCAGCCCCTCAAGCTGAGCTTATTACAGTGGTCCCTCGCAAGACGAAATTAATCCGTTCCGAGAGTCTCTTCGTCTTGCGGTTTTTTCGTCTTGCGAAGCACGGCTATTAGCGGCTTAGCGGCTATTAACGGCTTAGCGGCTTTAAGAAAAAGGAAACAAACTCGCAAGACGTTTCGTCTTGCGAAGCAAGCCCATAGGGAAATTCGTCTTGCGGAACGACTCAAAAAACGGAAAACCCTTTCGTCTAGCGGGTTTTCCGTCTTGCGAGGCATTCGTCTTGCGGGGCACCACTGTACATTTATAGCCACAGGTTTTCTCCAATGAGCTCAAAATGGTGTACATGGTTCTCTCCCCCCCCCCCATCTCATTTAAGCCCCACAGCAACTCTGGGAGGTAGGTGAGGCTGAGGGGCAGTGACTTGGCCCAAGGTGAGCTTTGTGGCTGAGTGGAGATTCGAACACTGGTCTCCCAGGCCCTACTCTGACACTCTAACCACTAACACCACACTGGCTCAGTTAAAGATCTGTTTGATTGCTCTGTGATAATGATAATAATTTTATTATTTATACCCTGCTCATCTCGCAGGGTTTCCCTAGCCCAGGGGTCAGCAAACTTTTTCAGCAGGGTGCCAGTCCACTGCCCCTCAGACCTTGTGGGGGGCCGGACTATATTTTGAAGGGGGAAAAAATGAACGAATTCCTGTGCTCCACAAATAACCCAGAGATGAATTTTAAATAAAAGCACGTATTCTACTCATGTAAAAACACCAGGCAGGCCCCACAAATAACCCAGAGATGCATTTTAAATAAAAGGACACATTTCACTCATGTAAAAACACGCTGATTCCTGGTCTGTCCACGGGCCAGATTTAGAAGGTGATTGGGCTGGATTCGGCCCCTGGGCCTTAGTTTGCCTATCCATGCCCTAGCCACTCTGGGTGTCTTCCAGCACATATTAAAACAGAGTAAGAATAAGCTCCTTCATAAGGATGACCCGGTATAATGGCAGCCAGGGTGTCTGTTGCACTTTCAGAAGTATTATAATGGAATCGCCCTCCAGAGAGGTTCCATTCTTAGAGAAGTCCCTCAGTCTATGCAATCTCTGCTTCTTCCAAATGAGCCTGAATCCATCTTTGTTGAAAAAAGAGGGGTGGTTGTTCAGTTCTGTGGCTTGGCAGCAGAGTGCACTCAGCAAGGTGTCTAGCACTATTGTGCACCAGAACCAGTGTTAGAAACGCAAATATATAAGCTAGGCGCCAAATGGCTCCTTAAATCAGGGTTAGAGTTGCCAAAACAGAATGTCTAGTTGCCATTTTTTTGGGCAAGACAGCTCTAAAGTCTTATTTTTCAAAGGATGCACTGACTGTGACTGATTATCAGTTAAGCATCTGTCTGGTTCAGATGACAACCTTGAGCTAGGTTAAGAGCTTTGAGACCTTAAGGAAGAAAAGTCACTTGATCCAGGGACAGTCCACATATATATTGGCCTATTCCGACCCCCTTTTCTCAATGGTGACAGGGGCCATTCATAACGTAGAAATATTCTTCACAACTGTGACCAGGGCAGTGCAACAGGGTAAGTGAGACAAGTTACAACAGTTAGCTATAAAGTTGTTCACTGCTCCTGCTCAGGCTGCACGGGGAAAGTTTTTTGGTTCCTGGAATTAATACGGAATGAGCAGATAAAATATAACTGATAGAATTCTACAGGATGGGGTAATAGTGTGTGAAAACAGTCAAGATCCAATGATCCCCAGGTATGCACCTTCAGGTGGTGATGTCAGGTGCCATCCTGGCGCCCAGGTATCTCCACTCGGTTGCAAGTGGCCAATAGGTAAAGGTAAAGGTACCCCTGACCGTTAGGTCCAGTCGCGGACGACTCTGGGGTTGCGCGCTCATCTCGCTCTATAGGCCGAGGGAGCCGGCGTTTGTCCGCAGACAACTTCCGGGTCATGTGGCCAGCATGACTAAGCCGCTTCTGGCGAACTAGAGCAGCACACAGAAACGCCGTTTACCTTCCCACCAGAGTGGTACCTATTTATCTACTTGCACTTGACATGCTTTCTAACTGCTTAGGTGGGCAGGAGCTGGGACTGAGCAATGGGAGCTCACCCCGTCGTGGGGATTCGAACCGCCGACCTTCCAATCGGCAAGCCCTAGGCTCTGTGGTTTAGACCACATCGCCACCCGCGTCCCTGCACGTGGCCAAAAGTCAGGTGCAAAATGCGCATGGCACTTGGCTAATTTCGAAGACCCACCCCACACAGCTCAGTCATATGAGCGTAAACATCGGTCAACCTAAATCATTATAATCTGTCTTCACTTGCGTTGGGAAAGGTATCTGGAGAGCCTGAGTTGCTGGAGAAGACTGTTAGGGGTCTTTTGCCTTTCAAGAACTCAGGAAAGCATATGTGTCATGGTCAAGATTCACTCCATCCTGGCTGAGAATAAGGTATAAATTGGCTGCAGTGGCCTTCCCTCCCTCCCGGTTCCTCCAGTCCCAAAGCATGTAGAAAGCTTGCATGACCATGTCCTTGTGATTCTCCTCTTCGATCTGCTCCAGGCGTGAATTTTCCGCCCCCAGGAACTCGATGGCAATCGTCTTCCATTTCCTGCCCAACTTCTTGGCTAGCTTCATCAGCTGCTTCTGCGAAACCTGCCTGGGTTGCACTGCAAAATAGCAGGAAGGAAGGAAGATTATGAGAGGCAGAAGAGCAGAGCTAACATGGTGCTTTATGTTCGCTTCATTGGCAAGACGGGACTCCTCGCAAGCTTGCTAAAAATGATTTGCCTGAGGATGAAAGCCAGGCAGCCAAACAGGAAAGCTTCCCAACTGAGATTTTTGCTGTGTCCTTTAACAATGCCTCCTTTTTATTCTTTGCTTTATTGTGTATTCCTCTGGGTATTTAGATGTTTATAACAAAACAAGCAACAACCAAGATACAAGGCAGTGGCTAGGCGAGGAAAACGCTTTACGAGCCTTTAAGATAAGGATAAGGTACCGTATTTTTCGCTCTATAAGACAAAGTTTTTCCCTCCTAAAAAGTAAGGGGAAATGTGTGTGCATCTAATGAAGCGAATGCAGGCTGCGCAGCTATCCCAGAAGCCAGAACAAGGAGAGGGATCGCTGCGCAGCGCTCCCTCTCACAGTTCTAGCTTCTGGCTAGAAGCCAGCAAGAGCCGCGCAAGTGCAAAAGCCAGCAAGAGCCGCGCTCCCTTTATAGAGCTGCGCGGAGCGTGTGTGCGGCTTTTGGGGGCTTTTCCCAGGGGAGGGAGAAGGGCAACCCGTCAGTGATGGGCTGCCCTTCTCCCTCCTCGGGGAAAAGCCTCCAAGCGCCGCACACACGCTCCACGCATACAGGCTCTGCTCAGCGCTCCCTTTAAAGAATCCCGCCCCCTTGCATTCCCCCTCTAAAAACTAGGTGCATCTTATGGTCAGGCGAATCTTATGGAGCAATAAATACGGTATCTGCTGCCCTTCAGATTATTGTTAGGCTGCAACTCCCAACACCCTGACCATTGTGCCATGCTGCCTGGTGCTGATGGGAAATTACACTATTTTTTGCCCTATAGGACGCACCGTCCCATAAGGCGCACCTAGTT
>JAXCMG010000064.1:2698294-2743870 GCA_034642415.1 Podarcis siculus | reverse complement strand
CTGCTTGCGGAGAGGTCCGCGAAGCCTGGACGTGCTGAGCTCAGCGCACGCAGGCTTCAGCATGCAGGCAAGTCTACGCTAGCAGCGGGACCCCAGCGCTGGGCTCCCGCTGCTTGTGGAGAGGTGTGCAAAGCCTGCATTCGCCCCATAGGACGCACACACATTTCCCCTTCATTTTTGGAGGGGGAAAAGTGCGTCCTATAGGGCGAAAAATACGGTAAGTCCAGCACTATCTGAGAGGGCCAGAGGCTCCGCCTCCTGCTTTAAAAGCTGCACCACGAGCCGAAATCAACCTGTGAAGTTCTTCCCATGTCAGAAAAGTTATCCCATGTGAATTCCTGCTTGTTGTGCAGATGTTAAAGGTGCAGGATCCTTGCCAGATAATATGAGCTGGAATTTCTAGTGAGGGTTCAGACCTGTTGTGGAAGCTCACCCACTCATCCTGGTCTGGGGCTGAGTCCTAGATTTAAGTTGGATGCTAGAATTTTTTTTATCTGTGTAGGTGCTGGAACAAGGGTGCGCCCAGGGCATTTGAGGAACGTTCCAGGAAGTGATGAGGGGGTGCAGGCAAAGCACACACCTCAAAATCTCCAGTTGGACTATCCTTTCCCTCCCCACCCTTCCACTTCCTGCCCAGTTGGAAACCAAGATCCCAGTAGAGAGGGAATGGGCTCATCTGCACAGGAGTTTAATGTGGATATGATGCTACTTGGGTCTCTATTTATTTACATCTACAAAACGTCCTCTTTATCTAAGCAGCAACCTGCAATTCCTGCCAGATCCGGGAATAATTTAATAAGGGAAGAAAATCCAGTGCAAAAATTGCATGTTACCTGGCTAGGTCCACACTGGAGCACAGTGTCTGCCTCTGTATGTATGTGTGTGAGTAGTTTTGCTTACTCTGAACGTTTCCTGGAAGTTCCTTGTGCGATTCCAGATGTTGCTGGACTTCAGCTCCCATCTGCCCCACCCAGCCAATGATCAGGCATGAAGAGAGTTACAGTCCCACAAACATCGGGGGGGGGGGGCAGGGGGCGGGGAGGCCTCAGGTTCTCTTCCCCTGCCCTAGACAAAATGGGAGTCCTGGACCATAGGACCCAACTCCCCCCAATAAAACATTTGAGGGGGCCGGGCCCTCCCAAAGTTGAAGCACATTCAAATAGTTAGCTTGCAGCATGTCATATGATCGATTATGTGGGGTGCTGTGGGGCGGGGCGGGGCTAACCCGCCCTCCCCAATATTTTATTCAAGTTGGCACCCCTGTTCTAGACAGCAAAACCTCTACCCCCCTCCCTGCTCCGAGCTCTCCCTGTGGGTTCGGGCTGTGCCCACCTGTACAGTACTCACCTGGAGCTGCTTCCACGAGGTCTACCGGGGCTTCCATGGCAGGGGTCCCCCTTCCGCTCTGGGGATCGCCCCCTGCTACGTCGCGTAGGAGGTTCCGCAGAAGATCGTTCCTGGGTATCTTTCCCAGCGCGTGGGCGGCGACTTCTAATTCTTTCCCGGGGAAATAGCGCGCAAACAGCTCGGCTAGCTCGACCGGCGAGACTTTCTCCAGCTTCCCTCGAGGGATTCGGGCAGATCGGTCCGGGATGGATTCCAGGTAGAAGACGAATTTGCGGAACTCTTCGTTCGTCAGATCCTCGAGGATCTGCAGCAACCGCTCTCTCGCGGCCGCCATGGAAGGAGCGGGCTCCCAGTCCAGATAAAAACACACAGACACACTTATCCAAGACAAAGGACCACGCGGGAAACCCCCTTCCTAGTGACGTGAGCAGCAGAGGGCGCGCGGAAAGGAGGGCTGCAACAGGGCTGCTGCGCGGCCGCTTTCGATTTGGTGCAACGGGAGATGCAGCCTCGTGTCCAGGAAGTTGGGGCGGGGCGGTGCCAAGGCTGCGGGGGTGGGAGGGTTTTTTTCTTTTTTTTTCAGGGGAGCGGACTAGGGTGGATTTTTTTCAGGGATGGGCAGAAAGTAGGTGGGGATGATCTCCGGATGATTTGTAGTGGTAGATGATCAACAGAGACTTTTTCCCCCAGCTCTTCATCAGCGTCTTGAGCAGCAACAAGTAAAAGCAACCCCCCCCCCCCCCCCCAGATTGGGCTGCTGAAATCAAGAAAGCAATTTCTGTCTAAGGATCTGCACGCGAGCTCCAGTTCCGGAGCGGAAAAGAATTGCGGGGGAGGGCTGCAATTTGCGCCCTTTGCGCTCAAAACGCACCAGGTTTAATGCGCGGGGAGTGACCTCAGACTGGACTCGCAAGGGGTGCCAACTTGAATAAAATATTGGGGGTGGAGGGCAGGTAACCCCAGCCCACATAATCACAAAACACACACATACCACTTGAATGGCAATTCAAGTAATGTTACGTAAGATGCAAAGTGTGTTCATCAGCAGCCCTCTCTGTCTAAGCCTGGCGGAGGGAAAGGTAAAGGGACCCCTGACCATTAGGTCCAGTCGTGGCAGATTCTGGGGTTGCGGTGTTCATCTCGCTTTATTGGCCGAGGGAGCCGGCATACAGCTTCCGTGTCATGTGGCCAGCATGACTAAGCCGCTTCTGGCGAACCAGAGCAGCGCACCGAAACGCTGTTTACCTTCCCGCCGGAGCGGTACCTGTTTATCTACTTGCACTTTGACGTGCTTTCAAACTGCTAGGTTGGCAGGAGCAGGGACCGAGCAACGGGAGCTCACCCCGTCACAGGGATTCGAACCGCCAACCTTCTGATCGACAAGTCCTAGGCTCTGTGGTTTAACCCACAGCGCCACCCGTGTCCCTGGCCGAGGGAAAACCAGCCTTTAAAATAGTGTTCTACACTGGATTGCCTGGTAAGGTAGCTGAGCTGAACAGGAAGGACCTCTTTTTGAACTTACACCAGCCTCGGATCAGCCAGTTTCAGCCCAGCCAACTGAGCCCCAAGCAGCTGTGGCAGTCCATTCCAGGCCACATTTACCAGAAAACAGCTGATAGCCAGGGAACAGATTCTTTTAAAAAATGACTACACAATCATGTAATTTTAGCAGGATGTCTGGAAATGCTGTATATCTTTAGCTGCAAAGGCATAACCTTTTTGGTTATATCTTTTGCTGTATATCTTTAGCTGCAAAAGCATAACCAAAACAAAAAACAAAAGGTAGTAATTCACATAATATATGAATGATGCAGAACTCCACATTTCTGAGAGCAGAATCCGAATTAATTGTGTGCACAGAATTTTATTTTTTAAAGTAGAAAACAGCTATGAATAAACTGAGTAGGCAAACTTTGAGGTATTACATAGATGCTGGAATCAAGCAACAACAGTGGACAGGTAAATCACCTTCTTGCTATGCTGGGGAAAGGATTAGTCAGTCAATGCTGGGTACTTGAATTTGAGTCAACAGCAAGTATGGACAACCTAACCCTCCTCTGAAGATGTTGGGCGCCGACTCCTCTAATGGTCAGAGTGCAAGTCCAGGAAGATCTGTTTGGAGCAAAGGGATGGGGAAGGTGGCTTCTCAAAGGTAGTTGGTATTGACCTAGGAGCGGCAGGACCAAGAACGTGGAGTCACTATCCCCCAGAAGGTCCTCTGAAAGGCAGAAAACAACAACAAACATCACTGAGGGCCAGAATCAGAAAAGGAAAGGACTTCGACAAGACAAAAAGGTATACACGAAGCCATGCCTTTCACTGGTGGTTAGATCTAGGTCGATACGGTGGCAATTTATGCTAGTGCACGGAGTCACACTTTATAAGCCCATTTCCTTATATTATGAGCATTATGGCATAATATAATGAAATGGGCTCTAGCCCAGGAACACTTACATCATAATACATTTGGCAGGGAGTTTCCAGGCAGGGTTTTAGTACTGAAAGCAGGTCATTGAGCTATCTCAAGGTTTGACCACCTGTGAAATAGCCTATATTGTTTGCTTTGATTCAAAGGGTTTCCCCAGGGTCTCGGGTAGAGAAGGTTTAATTGGAACAGAACGGGGTGGGGGGTGTTACAGTATTTCTTAAGGGAAGAGTACAGCGGTACCTCGGGTTACAGACGCTTCAGGTTACATACGCTTCAGGTTACAGACTCCGCTAACCCAGAAATAGTACCTCGGGTTAAGAACTTTGCTTCAGGATGAGAACAGAAATTGCGCAGCAGCAGCGGGAGGCCCCATTAGCTAAAGTGGTGCTTCAGGTTAAGAACGGACCTCTAGAACGAATTAAGTTCTTAACCTGTACCACTGTAAATCCAAATTGACTGGGCGTGAATGCAGGCTAGCATTTTTATGGCAACAACATTGTGTGGACACAGCAAAAACAGGTGCATGCAGGAGGAACGCCAATCCCACAAGAAACACCTGCCTGCAAGCAGACTTATTATTCAAGATGCTGCAAGATTCTATGTGGATTTTGCCATTTACTGATGTGCTTGGAAACCATGTTATTGATAATATGGCAGAACAGCACAGGGTTGTGGAGCCTTTATGTGTGCTAATCGGTGCTAATCAGGGTTGGGGACTTTTGATCCCTGATAGCAGGGCTGGCCCTGCTGTGAGGCAGCTGCCTCAGGCAGCAGATGGGGAGGTACAGGAAGTGGACAGAACTGGGAGTTCTTCAGGCAGCAAAATGCCTTTGGCTGTGCCTTCTGCAAGTTGCTACATGGGAGGGATTGAGGGCTTGTTCTACACCCACAAGCCAGTCTGCATGCTCACCTCTTTGAGCGGGCAGTGGATTTGGGCATACCACTCTTGGCAGTACAGGCAGACCTGGATTCCTTGGCCCACATACAGGAATGTCCACATGATGACGTTCCAAACGGGGCTTGTTCTCTTATCATTGAGGATGAAGTTAAAGATCACTGCGAAGAAGACCAGGAGAAAAGGTTAGTTGGGCACAGTCCAGACCACACTGGACCAAAGGTATTTCTCACCTGCCAGTTTCTGGGAACCTCTGCGACAGAGCAGCGCCCTGGTCCATAGTGACATAGGAACGTGAATCAGATTATTGGTCCATTTAGCTCCATACTACCAACACTGAATGGCAGCAGCTCTCCAGGGTTTCAGATGGGGCATTCCCTGGAGATGCTGGGAACTGAAGCTGGGACCTTTTACAGGCATAGCAGATGCTCCAAACCACTGAACTATGGCCCTTATGCCACCCTTCGTTCCCAGAACTTGGAGGAATAGCAGTTCCCACTTCATGCAGAGCTGAAACTAATTTGGGAACAGAGCATATTATTCTAACTTGCAGGCATTCAGATGTGTCATTATATATCAATAACAAGCTCCGATGTTGAGCTATGGCAGCTTTGCAACCCAAATGGCTCCTGAGAAGCATGAGGAAGGTATCAGCAGGCTCAGGGGAAGGCCAAAGTCTGAAGAAGCAGGAAAAAAATATTTTTTTGGGGGGGGAAGCTTTGGGGTTATCTCCCCCTGCTAAACACCAGCCCAATGAGGATAGCACTGAGCATGCTCAGTGGCTGCAAACATTGTGTGTCTTGTAGGTGGATGTGAAAAACCTGGGAAGGAAGGGGAATAGAATGGAGTGTCCTGGAAAAAGTGCATGGCATCACTGACTGAGACTCTGAACAGGAGCACTCCAGATTGCACTATCCTTAGTTCAATAGTGAACTTGAATGCTTGAGCGCATTGTCACATTTGGAAGTGAAACGGGGCCACCCAAAATGTATGGCCATGGTTTCGAAATACAAACTTCTGCATAGAGTGGTACCTTGGGTTATATATGCTTCAGGTTACATACGCTTCAGGTTACAGACTCCGCTAACCCAGAAATATGGGACGCAGGTGGTGCTGTGGGTTAAACCACAGGGCCTAGGACTTGCCGATCAGAAGGCCGGCGGTTCGAATCCCCGCGACGGGGTGAGCTCCCGTTGCTGGGTCCCTGCTCCTGCCAACCTAGCAGTTCGAAAGCACGTCAAAGTGCAAGTAGATAAATAGGTACCACTCTGGCGGGAAGGTAAACGGCGTTTCCGTGCACTGCTCTGGTTCGCCAGAAGTGGCTTAGTCATGCTGGCCACATGACCTGGAAGCTGTACGCTGGCTCCCTCGGCCAATAAAGTGAGATGAGTGCTGCAACCCAAGAGTCGTCCGCAACCAGACCTAATGGTCAGGGGTCCCTTTACCTTTACCTTAACCCAGAAATAGTGCTTCAGGTTAAGAACTTTGCTTCAGGATGGGAACAGAAATCATGCACGGCAGCAGCAGGAGGCCCTATTAGCTAAAGTGGTGCTTCAGGTTAAGAACAGTTTCAGGTTAAGTACGGACCTCCGGAACGAATTAAGTACTTAACCCGAGGTACCACTGTACACTGGAGGTCCAATGAGTAAGTGAAAATGAAAAGCAATGTTTTTTAACCATCTGAAACTGCCTGGAGGGGGACCTGGAGTGTGAGCAGGGGGTGGGGGTGGGGGCGAAATAACAGCCTATGGGATGAATCCTGGAGGGGAAGACTGGTGCATGTAATGTGTGCATGAGGTTAAAAAGCTCCCTTGCACCATTTAAGAACGTAAGAAAACAATGTCTTTTCTCTTTCGTACTGCAAGAATTTGACGGTGCTCAAGTCTGGGGTGGTGTGGTTTCTGCTCAGATGGATTTCTGAGGCAGTACTGACCTCCAAAGAAGGCAAAGAGGGTGAACATGACAGGGTAGAAGAAGCCAAAGCACACGGTGAAGACGTATTCGTGGGCGACTGCTGAGACGATGAAGGCAAACAGCATTGCCCCAACCCGGGCCCTTCCTCTGAGGAGCTGGAAGGAGCAAAGTGCACAGGTCAGTTGCAGGTTTTGTACATGAAACAGCCCATGTTGTGTTCACTCTCTAGTGAAAAGTGAAGAATGGAAACAGCTTGCCAGGTGGGGTGGAGCCGCGACACTTAACTTCCCGACAGGTGTGCTGTTGTTGCTTACTGGGAGAGGAGTGAGGCAGCAGGGAAGTTGTCGTGGTGCAAATGCATCAGCAGGAATGGCAGATTGGCGCTTGCACCGCCTCGCCCCTCCACTTCTCCCTCCCTGTACGGAGAGGCACCTGGTGGGAAGCTCTGCCCCTTTGGCAAACTGCTCCAGGTGAGGAAAGACACAGAGCAGTTACAGGAAGTACTTCACCCTTACTTACACTTTGGAAGTACCGTATTTTTTGCTCTATAAGACTCACTTTTTCCCTCCTAAAAAGTAAGGGGAAATGTGTGTGCGTCTTATGGAGCAAGTGCAGGCTGTGCAGCTATCCTAGGAGGCAGAACAGCAAGAGGGATTGCTGCTTTCACTGCGCAGCAATCCCTCTTGTTGTTCTGGCTTCTGAGATTCAGAATATTTTTTTCCTGTTTTCCTCCTCCAAAAACTAGGTGCGTCTTATGGTCTGGTGCGTCTTATAGAGCGAAAAATACGGTACTTCCCTCCCAGAAGTTATTTTATGGGGGCAAGGAGTGGCATCCCCTAATTTGCAAAACCCCCGTCCACAAAGGTACATCTGGAACCTTCATTTTGTAGTTTTCTTCGTATGCGAAAGATCCTGGTCTTTGGCATGTGCAGTAAAAAAAGACGTATCCGGCAAACACCCTCCCTATTGTCCTTTGGGCACCTGTTTCTTGTTTCAGAATTTTTTGATTAAAGTTTTCGCAATACGATAAAATTATATCTAGAACAAATGAATTCAGAAAGAAAGAAAGAAAGAAAGAAAGAAAGAAAGAAAGAAAGAAAGAGAGGAAGGCAAAGGAAGAAAAAAATATTCTAATTGTTATATACTGAGTTGAATAGGATCCAAATTGCAACAGTCTGATTGGTCCTAGAACAATAGGATTCAGAAAGCAGCAGTCTGATTGGTCCACAGGAGCCACCCAATCCAGCTCCAGGTGGAAGTGAATTCGAAACCTGATTGGCCTACAGGAGAATCTTGGAATTAGCCAATTACGTGGGGCCCATTGTATAAATAATGTATATAAAGCAGACATTTCAGGGGGAACTTCCATTCCTCCTCACCACTATGAGCTGAATAAAGAGCATGAAATCCACACTCGACTCCGAGTAGATTTCACTAATTATACCCTAATCTTCAATCCACATTCAAATAAGTGAGTGTTTCTAGCTCCCACTTGGGAAGTTTTCCTTTTCCTCAGTCTCACACCCTTGAAAACATCCCCTGGTTCATTTGTCGCCTGTTGAAGACACCCCCCCAACAAACCTTTTTTTTTTTAAGCGGAGAGTGACCTTCCAGGTGTCACTTGTGCAGTAATATGGAGGAAGCATCACAGAATAACTAATAATGTGAACCGATGTGTGGACGGTCCACTATAAATCCACCACTAATGCACTCTTACTGCACCCATGGCATGTTGCGGGGGGGGGGAGCAGCTTGGCAGAGGGGTTGTTAAGTTGTGGGTGAACATATCAGATGACACAGCGATTCTTCAGACAGCTCTTGTTTATTCACAGGCCAGAACAGAACTGAACTGAAGCGTTCAGCCAACCTGCTTATATAGAGCTCAATTACAAAGCAACAGTAACAATTTTCTGTAATAATCCAATCCCTGAGCGTCACTTTCAATTCCTTATTTGCATATGTGGACCTGAGTGAAAACTATCTACAGTATCCCCCTGCTGGCCCAGGGTGAGAACTTCAGTACATAACAGGGGTCCTTTAGGGAGATCCTAGAGAATGAAGCCTGTATAGTTTGGGGCAGTAAAGGAAGCCCTGGGGTGGAAGAGGGGCAAAGAAACAGAGGATTGAGCTCCCAGGCCCAAAGGAAGTGAACAGTGCAGCACACCTGTTTCCTCCCCCAAAAGCCTTACCTACCCACACAAGTTCTTGATAGATGTAGCAGTAGAGCCAGTCATGTACAACCACATTCCACGTCCGGTAATATGTAGAGAATGATGTGGAATTCCACCAGTCCTGGGATAGAAAGAGGGAGGTGCAATCGTGAATCTGGATAGCTATGTGTGCCACACTGTGCATCATCGCCCCCCGAAAGATTTTGGGCCACACATGTTCAGGCAGCCTGCAGGAGAGAAGGTGCTCCATGGCCAGTGTGCCCTGTGTGGCCAGTTCCTTTGACAAATGCTCATCTTTGCCCACTCTCTATAGCCTGCTCTATCAGAGTTGAGTCTGTGCCGGGGTCAGCCATAAGACCTAAGTTGGATACTGCCACCGAATGTGCCTGTACATGAAACAGTAATAGAAAAAAGTGCATCTGCGCATGTACAGCAGGCGTAGGGAACCTTTGCCCTTCCAGATGTTGTTGAACTACAACTCCCATCACCACCCGCTGTTGGCTATGCTTGCCAGGTGTTATGTACTGAGTTGAATAGGATCCAAAATGCAGCAGTCTGATTGGTCCTAGAACAATAGGATCCAAAATGCAGCAGTCTGATTGGTCCTGGAACAATAGGATTCAGAATGCAGCAGTCTGATTGGTCCTAGAACAATGCAGCAGTCTGATTGGTTCGCAGGAGCCACCCAATCCAGCTCCAGGTGGAAGTGAATCCACAACCTGATTGGCCTACAGGAGAATCCCAGAATTAGCCAATCCCGTGCAGCCCATTGTGTAAATAATGTGTATAAAGCAGATATTTTGGGGGAACATGCATTCCTCCTCACCACAATGAGCTGAATAAAGAGCATGAAATCCACTCTTGACTCCGAGTATATTTCACCAGGGTTGATGGGAGTTGTAGTTCAGCAACACCTGGAGGAACAAAGGTTCCCTGCGTCTGCTGCACAGAATGCAGTTTGCCACCGTCTAGCAACCACAGCCTGTCTCCACAATTTGTGGGGCTATAGACAAGGGCTTCTGTGGCTGCTAGTCACCTCTTTGTGTCCCCCTACCCATTCTCTGCTGCAGTGCCTCAGTAGCAGCTAGGGAGCCCTCTTGCAAAACCATACCCTGGCTTTTCTGCTCCAGACTGCCTCTCCTCACATTTCTCTGCTAGCACCCCTGCCATAGATGGCAGTCTTTGATGCCATGAGAATCCAACTCTTGCCCTCAACAAAACGGCTGTTTGGAATGGATTATGCAAAACTGTTTTGCAGCCAGAATGCTAGTTGTGCTGTGTCAGTTGAAAAGTTGTTCAGGTATAATTGGCAGATCGATTTTTCAGAAGCTAAACAAGCCTGTTCAGTGTGGCTACTAGTGACTGAGCACATGATTTTGCCATGCGCTGCTCTGGTTCGCCAGAAGTGGCTTAGTCATGCTGGCCACATGACCCGCAAGCTGTCTGCGGACAAACGCTGGCTCCCTCGGCCAGTAAAGCGAGATGAGCGCCGCAACCCCAGAGTCGTCCGCGACTGGACCTAATGGTCAGGGGTACCTTTACCTTTACCTTGCCTTTAATTTCAATGGCTTTTTGTTTGTTTGTAACCAGGGCTTTTTTCCCGTACATCTCAGGCGGACGCCATTGCCATTATAAGAGAACAAGGAAGGAGTTCATGGTGAGTTCCAGCACCTCTTTTTCTAGAAAAACAGCACTGCTTGTAACTATGAAGGCAAAATTTGAAAGCTGACATTCCCAGGAAGCCAAATGACCCGCCATGTGTGTCTGATGGGATGGAATATAAGCAGTCCAACCTCCTCCCTGCCCTTCCCCTGCCAATCACCTTGTAGAACATCCGGTCAGCAAAGCGCAGCATCTCAGCAAAGGCATTCAGCCAGCAGTGCAGGAAAGCAAAAAATGCCAAAAGCAGCAGAAAGGTCCCTGTGAGGAGAGACATATGGAGGAGGAAATGAGTGTACAGATGGGGGGGGGGGACAAGAATCATGCAAGGGATGTGTAAGATTGCAGTACAATCACTACTGGTTTAGGCTGCATTGGATCAGTTTTGACCACAACGGAGTATATGAAGCACTTGCAATTTTAATCTTTGCCTCTTCAGTAGGGGCATGACCTACCATCATTAGAGACAGTGTTGTGTAGCGGTTATAGTGATGAACTAGGGTTTGAATGCCCACTAAGCCATGAAGCTCACTGGGTGACCATGGGCCGGTCACAGCCTCTCAGCCTAACCTACCTCACAGGGGATTAAATGAGGAGAGGGAGGACCATATGGGTCACTTTGAGCTCCTTGGAATCTAAAAGCATGAATAATAAATAATAAATACATACAGTGAAGGAGAAGAGGAATTCAGCATAGTGCTATGGCAATCGTTCCACCAACACAAGCATTTCAGCTTGCAAGTTAGAACAATCCATTCAATCTTCACTCTGTGTGCTGTTCTGGGGGTTCTCCTGACCAGCGGTTCCGGCTTGCCCCCATGGCTGTGGGTGCCTGGGTCTGTGCGCCTTCACCGGGGTAGGGCATGTTCGTGTGACATCATCATGCCCCCTGGCGTGCTGACGTCACTGACACACATACAGTGGTGCCTCGGGTTACATATGCTTTAGGTTACAGACTCTGCTAACCCAGAACTAGTACCTCGGGTTAAGAACTTTGCTTCAGGATGAGAACAGAAATCGTGCTCCGGCGGCGCGGCAGCAGGAGGAGGCCCCATTAGCTAAAGTGGTGCTTCAGGTTAAGAACAGTTTCAGGTTAAGAACGGACCTCCGGTACGAATTAAGTACTTAACCCAAGGTACCACTGTAAACCTCTGACTACTGGAAGTCAGGAACAAACAGGAGAAGGACATTACTGGTCACTCTCGGAGGGTGACAGTAGATAAGGGAGAAGGCTGAGGCAATGTGGGTGGTTAATGGGAGGGATTAAGAGGCGGGGGGGGGGAGAGAGAGAATGAAGCCGATCCCACAGGTCACTAGATTTCCTACCCAACAGCAACTCAATATGACTTCACTGCTTCCCACCGTTTTATTTTCTGGCGGACCTCCATCCCCCATGCAAATCAGAGCTGCTGCTCTGCTCACCTACCTGGTAACGTTGCGTTGAAGATGGAGAGCACCAAGGTTTTGGTGCTGAAGGGCTGCTTGCTCATGTTGTTGAAGACAGGGATGCAAAGGCGCTCCAGGATGAAGTACCCGTAAAACAAGGACCCAAGAACCTGCAGAACAGAAAGGGGAAAGTTCCGTCCCACTGCAGTGGGTGTGTCTTAGGCTCAGAGCTAGTGTCAACATCTCCTTCAGGACTTGCTCTAAGTGGCTGGATCTCCTTGCCATTTTAATTTCCCATAATGCTCCCAAAGAGCACTGCCCTGAGGCATTGTGGGACATTAAATTGGCAGCCTTCAGCCACCCAGCTTGGAGTGTTGCTGCTGCCTGTGCCACCACTGCTAGGTAAGCCCATGTGGGGCCACCCACGAAAGGGACCTGTACCCAGGATTCCTGAAACTTGGAACCATTCATCTTAGGTTCATGGGGCTATCCCGTGACCCTAAGAACCCTCCTCATCCACAGAGAGGCCAGATGTAATGACCAGCCAATGGAATTATTGTTTTGCGTCTCTCACCTTAGCAAAGTTATTGATGACGTACCTCCAGCGCACATAAGGTGTCCTACAAGGAAAAGAGAAGGCACTGTGTGGAGGTTTCCTCCTTACAGGAGTACCGTTCCCTCTCTTTGGGAAGAATGATGGATATACTACTCCCCAAGACAGGTGTGGGAAGCACCATGGAATCTGAGGGGGGAGTGGTGTCATCACTGAGCGACCATAGCCTTCTAGCATGAAACTCTCCTCCTGATCGGATGGAATTAAATTTTAAAAGCCCTAATAAAGACCACACCAGAAAACCTATACTAGAATGGATTGCATTAGGATTTCTGGTACTTTAAAGGGAAGTCTAACAAGAGCAGATACTGGACTTACAGCGATATCAGATCACACCCCTATAACAGCCAAGGAACAACTACATTTTAATAACCGCGAAGCACCAATTTGCTGCTTAAACTCAGCACTTCTTAAGGACTCGCTAACAAGAGAAAGAACAGAAAAAAGATATGAAGGAATTCTTTGAAAACTGTAACCAGCAACAGCAGACTCCTGCTTTACTTTGGGATACTTTAAAAGCATCAGGGATTCTGAAGCTCTGCCACTTTTCCTCCCTTTCTGACCCAGGGTGTCCTTGTCCCGGAGTTAGAGACCCTGGAAGGCTTTAAAGAGTAAAATAGGAGGATGGAGAGGACTCGCCTTGGGTAGCTCTCTCTGTAGATCAAAGTGGGGCAGAAGAGGAAATACAGGTATGTTGAGAATTCAGGTGGACGCCCTTTTCCTGGAAATGAAAAAGAGAGAGGAGCAGCTGAGGGCACTGTGAAGCAAAGCACTGTGTATTGTACAATGAGAAAAGGGATAACTTAGTAGAACTTGCTCTGGCATGGTACACTCAGCGCAGACCGTTCCATTTTCTGCAATGCCATTTTAGCATAAAATACCCAGGGCTTTGAGGGACACGGGTGGCGCTGTGGGTTAAACCACAGAGCCTAGGACCTGCCGATCAGAAGGTCGGCGGTTCGAATCCCCGCGACGGGGTGAGCTCCCGTTGCTCGGTCCCTGCTCCTGCCAACCTAGCAGTTCGAAAGCATGTCAAAGTGCAAGTAGATAAATAGGTACCGCTCCGGAGGGAAGGTAAACAGCGCTTCTGTGCGCTGCTCTGGTTTGCCAGAAGCGGCTTAGTCATGCTGGCCACATGACCCGGAAGCTGTACGCCGGCTCCCTTGGCCAATAAAGTGAGATGAGCACTGCAACCCCAGAGTCGGTCACGACTGGACCTAATGGTCAGGGGTCCCGTTACCTTTACTTACCCAGGGCTTTGTGTATACTGTGAAGGATGTAACTGTAGAATCATTGAACTGAGTGCAAAAAGCAAAGTTTCTAGCTCTCATGATCACAAAGATATGCTTTGAAGTGTGAGGTCAATGCCAATTATTCAGAGAAATTGCTGAATAAGATAGCCTATGCAATGATCGGGGGGGGGGTGTGGATAGGGGAGATTATGCACTCAGTGGTAGAAACAGAGAGCTCTTGTTTAGCTTTGCACTGAGCGGGGATTTCGTTTGCTTTGCAGTAGCAGGCAGAGGGAGGTATATGTAGTAACACCCTCTGGCATTTGACTCTCCTGGTCCTGAAGTCCCACCACTCTTGATGGAAGGGCTGGCACAGATGCCACCACCCAGCAATCAAACTCACCATCTTGGGACACAGCGCAGAGGATAGGAGGCACAGATTCTCGCAGGAACGCATGGCTCTTCATGAGGAACCGGATCTAAGCAGGTGGGGGAAGCAAGCACTGAAACAGGGGGAACAATTGAGTAGGTGCTGGGTGTGTGGCTCCCTTGACTGGGGGACTGTGGCAGGACCCAGAATGGCACACTTCTCTTGCTGCCCCGGTAGCTTGCCAGAGGAGGGAACGGCAGGTCTGCTTTTTCCTGCACCACCACCGAGATAGCCAGAGCGTGGCACTACAGCTTACCAACTTACTGCCCCATGACCCAGAGGGCCAATAAAGTTGTGCTGATGCTACAAAACTCCTTGCCGTGGCCTGGATCTTCATTCTGAGCAGCTTATTGGACCGGCACAGACTGAGCTGCCCTTGGATGACTGGCCCCCAGTCACCACTTGGCTATGTATCATCTTGCTAACTTGCTAACTTTCCATCTCAATTGCCTGCTTTGCTTGCCTCCAGGCTGCTGACCACACCGTCTTCCCACAACATAGGAAGCTGCCCCTTATGCAGAGTCAGACCGCTTGCCCATCTAGCTCTCAGAACCATCCACACTGACTGAGGTCCCCCCCAGTATTGAACCTGAGGCCAACTGTAAAATATCAGGTTGCTTAGAAAGGCTTTTAATAAATAAGTAAGAAATGTGCCGTTGTGGTTATGTGTTACTGATAATGGTGATAGCAGCAACAAGAACTTGCTGCCACTCAAAAGCAGCTGCCTGAGGCAATTACCTCTACCTAATAGGAGGGCCGGCCCCAGCAGATGTGTATGCCTTTAAACCAAGAGCAAGATTGTTCCATGACCAGATGTCAGATGTGTGGCACACCTCCAGCCCATATATAGAAATATACATCTGTACCACTGCAGGTGTTTATATTCTTCACTGCCTGTTCACATGCCTGGAACCTCTGCTTTGGGCATGTGGATGTACCATTTCAACCCCCAATGACACTGTTTGGTTTTCCCTTAAGCAATGGAGGCTGATATACTAAGGTGAATGGGGCAGTGTCCTGCCAACCTCAGTCCACCTTTAGCCTGCCTCCATCTGCCTCCCTTCTTAATCTCCACCCCCATTGTTCTGCCCGGACCCTGAGGTCCAGCACCAAGGGCCTTCTGGTGGTTCCCTCATTGCAAGAAGCAAAGCTACAGGGAACCAGGCAGAGGGCCTTCTCGGTAGTGGCACCTGCCCTGTGGAACACCCTCCCATCAGATGTCAATGAGAAAAATAACTACCTGACATTCAGAAGACATCTTAAGGCAGCCCTGTTCAGGGAAGTTTTTAATGTATGACATATTAGTGTATTTTTGGTCTTTGTGGAAGCCGCCCAGAGTGGCTGGGGAAACCCAGCCAGATGGGTGGGGTACAAATAATAAATTATTGTTATTATTATTATTATTACTTGCAACCAGTCCAGGAGGCGGCACAGCCAGTGGCAACTTTCTGCTCCTAAACCTCACTGCGCTTGGAGAATCCAGCCGGGAAGAGAATGGGGAGCAAAACTAGCTTTAGTTGGCTCTGTTTGTCACTGGCTCTCTGACTCCATTTACTGTTGGTCTCCTTGCCTTCAGACCTACCAGTACCAATGGGGGGAAAGCCACCACCGCCCTTAACCTCCCCCTTACAATGCACCCCTCTCTCCCTTGAATGACCCTGATGCACCACCCCCTCCACCCACCAGACTGCTTGGGAGTTTATCTCCCTTGGTGATGACGATGTCACAGTACTGCACCTGCTCCAGGATGACAATGAAACGGGAGGCAGGCCCCAGTTTGTAGCTGACTACAGTATGGATGGGATAGAAGCCCAGGGCAGCAGTGTGGCAGAGCAGCAGCGCCACAACCACAGCCGCCGTGAAGAGCTTGGGGAACCGGACAGTCCTTAAGCAGCTAGTCCAGATCTGCAGGGCCTTGTAGGGGACCACTAGGGTGTAGAGGAACATGCAGAGCCAGGCAAAGAGCGCCACGTGCAGCTTTCCGAAAGCAAAGATGAAGAGCTCGAAGTCCAGGACGAGGCTGTGAAAGATGGAAAGGCAGCCACTGAGGACACAGCAACCAACATTGGGAGTCATTCAAGCGGGTAAGCGACAACAGGTTCCAGTTAAAGAGGGGGGACTGTGAGTTGGGTCTCAAGCCAGGGGCATTGGAAATCACAGCACACAAACCTTTCCGCTGGACAGGGGTGGGGAACGTTTTCCAGCCTGAGGGCCGCCTTTCCCTTTTGGGCAACTTTTCAGGGGCCACCTGCCAGTAGTAGGCGAGTCAAAAGTGAGCAGAGCAGCAAGCACAGATGTTTACCTCTGTTCAGTGGGATAGTTTTTGCACACACATGCACACACCTGTCTCTATCCTCCCTCCAGATGGATGGATGGCCATCGTTCATGGATGCTTTAGCTGAGACACCTGCATTGCAGGGGGTTGGAGTGGATGACCCCTGGGGTCCCTTCCAACTCTACAATTCTATGATTTTAGGATTCTATTATACCAGGTGTGCAAGAGGCATTGTCACAGTTCAAGGGCAAATTCCAGCCAGGCAGAAACACCCAGAGAGGGCGAAAAGCAGGGCGCGGCTCAGAAATTGTGGGAAGAGCTCCATGGACTTGATACAGAGGGTTGCATTTTGCTGCAAGTCCTCCTCCCTGCTGCCCTCCACTGTTCTACCATGCAAAGCACAGAGGAGTCTCCCTATGCAGCCCCGCCTGTCCCCAGCCCCATTGCTGAACCATACCGTCCTTCATCAATGAAATCCACAACAACGGTGCTGACAGCGAAGACGCAGAGCATGGCCACGAACATGTGGTAGATGGTGCGGAAGTGCTCTACATCCAGCAGCTCGCTGCAAAAGAGAAGGGGAACAGGTTTGCCAACGCGTGAGCTCTAAGGCAGTGGTGGTGGCCTTGGTGGGGTTCATGGAATGCATGCATATGCAGCCCGAGTCTGAAGCAGTGCGATAGAGGTCCTACTTCTTTCCTAGCAGGTGCCTCTTGTTTTCAGAAAAATGACTTTGCCCCAGAGGTATCTAACATGACCTGGTGTGGCGTTTGCCCTCCTAGGTATGTGACATCATACTGGGTTCATAAGGAAAGGGTTAACTAATTGTAAAATGACTAACCAATAGGAACCCAAGGGGAGGAGTTAGAGTTGTTGAGAAGTTAGTCTGGAGTTAGTGAGGAGAGAGAGAGGATAAGTCTGTGGGTTGGACTAGTCTGATGTGAGAGAGTGAGAGAATCTGTTAAGAGGAGTCAGTCAAACAGCTGAGATAATCAGTCAGAAGGTATTAGGAAGGTATAGGCCGGTAAAGAAACTAAAGTTAAGAAACTGTCCAGAATATTATCTGAGAAACCATAAACTTGTTAATACTTATAAAATAAACTTGTTTATTTGGTTCAGTTTAAACAACTGTCTGGACTCAGTGTGTACCCGAGAATAACGGGTTGGTGGCAGCGGGGAAGCAAGCACAGTGGTGGCACAGGGATCAATAGACCGTTAAATGTCCGGGGATCCTGTGTGATCGCCACACCTGGGCATGCAGTTCTCTGCATCAAAGGTGGGGAACCCGTAGCTCTCCAGATGTTACTCCCATCAGCCCCAGCCATGCTGGCCAATAGTCAGGAGTGATGGGAGTTGCAGTTCATCAGTGTCATGGACTGGTTGGACACAAAGGAACGGTGTTTAAGGCACCAGCTGGGGACCCACCAAAGGAAGAAGGCTCAGAGTCTGTGCAGTTGTGGAGGGACAATGACGAGTGGTCAGAGGGAGAAGACTGGGAAGAGGTGGTGTCGGAAGTTGAAGAGGTAACAGGACTTGGTGAGCTTAGTATCTCTGTGGCGGAGAGAACTCCAGAATCAGAAGTCGAAGCTGGCGAGTGGGAGGAGGGAGGCTGTGAGGCAGAGGTGAGTCAGGCCGGTGAAGAGTCATGGGTGTCACCCCTTCCTGCTGCAACAAGCTCCCCTCCTGCCCAACTCCCAGAACTAGAAGAGGGCTGAAGAGGGTGGAGCAGCAGCAGACTGCACACAGGCACAGTCTCTGATTGCTTGGGGAAAGCCCTGGTAAGGAGGGGACTTAGATAGCTGTGGGGAGGCGGGGTCTGTCTTTCTTGGAAACTTGATGAGCTGCTGTGCTTATTTGGCCTGACTGTTAGGTACTGAAGTTCTGACCCTGGGCCAGCAGGGGGATACTGTAGATAGTTATGCAAATGAAGGATCGAAAGTGACGTTCAGTGATTGGGTAGTTTGTATGCAAATGAAGGCTCGAAAGTGACGTTCAGTGATTGGATAGTTTTAGAAAGTTGCTACAGTTACATTGTTCTGGAGCTCTATATAAGCAGGCTGACTGAGCTCCTCAGTTCAGTTCTGTTCTGGCCTTTGAATAAACAAGAGCTGTTTGAAGAATAGCTGTGTTGTGTGATATGTTGGCCCACAACTTAACACTGACACTCAGGCAAGTCTGTGAAGACCGTGCTTTTTGCTAATTAAAAGTTCACTCCGACTTTGAACGGTGTGGTCTACTGCCAGTTTCACTCTAATATTATTGAGTCACCAGTAACTCATCCAAGGACTTACTGGGAAGTTACATATATGGCACAAGAGGGCCTCCCTCTTAGTAGTCCTCTTTTTATTTCAAGAGCAAGCAAGAAAGCAGGACATACTCACTCAAGCAACGACTGCCGTTCGACAAACACTTTCTGCTTCTCCTGCTGTGAGCTTTTCTCCCTGTAAGGTTCCCAGGCAGGGAATGGTTAGCATGATCTCTTAGACCCCAGTTGTTTCTGGGCAAGGAATTGGGAACAGCAGAAAAAGAACATTACTTAATTGCTGCAGGGGGTGGCGCTGTGGAGGGATGTGGGTGGTGCTGTGGGCCACAGAGCCTAGGACTTGCCGATCAGAAGGTCGGGGGTTTGAATCCCCGTGACGGGGTGAGCTCCCGTTGCTCGGTCCCTGCTCCTGCCAACCTAGCAGTTCGAAAGCACGTCAAAGTGCAAGTAGATAAATAGGTACCACTCCAGCGGGAAGGTAAACGGCGTTTCCATGCGCTGCTCTGATTTGCCAGAAGCGGCTTAGTCATGCTGGCCACATGACCCGGAAGCTGTACGCCGGCTCCCTCAGCCAATAAAGTGAGATGAGCGCCACAACCCCAGAGTTGGTCACCACTGGACCTAATGGTCAGGGGTCCTTTACCTTTACCACCCCTATTCCCCTCTCCCTCATCTTATATGCATTAGCAACTGATGTCAAAATTGGGGTTTGGCTTTTGCTGCCCAGCTCCCCATGGGACTCTGAGTCCCCTAAGTCCCTGATCGGTCAGAGAAGAATGGATGGAGGCAGGATCCAGTGGAAAACAAGACAGATATTTATATTTCTGTTGCTACAGAGTTGCCTCCCCTCCTTCCAAGGATGGGAAGACCCTGAACAAAAGTGTGCAGCAACCTTTAAAGACTTTTGGCGTTGCCAAACCCCCTTAGCCAAAGACCACCAATCATCATACATACATCATAGGAGGCGGTCTACAGCAGAAATCCTGTCTGCCAGGATACCTGATAATGGCTGCTGATTGCGTTACCTGGGCAGCCTGGCCATTATTTTGTGATGTACTTTAGTTCCTGAATCCAGGTCACAGGCTCACCCTATTGATACACAAGTACGCCCTTAAGACAGGATTTGTAAGCGAAAAGACAATGGGAAGGCTTTTCCCATTTGCCTCCCTTACTGCAGAGGAATATTTGAGGTTATTGGGGGAGTTAAACTAGCTACAAGATTGCTCTCCCGCACATATGTGTGCGTTTATGAATATTTACCGTATTCTGTATTTGATACCTTAGAATTCATATAACACAACCCTCCAACTTGGCTGCCATAGGCAAAGGCTGCGTACACATTGCTGGCTCAAAAAGCAGCCAGGTTGTTCATGTTCTCAATTCGGATCGAAAGTGGTTTGAGGGAGAACACATCAAAAATGCAGTGTTTCATAAGAAATGTCATGACAGACAAGGGTCATGGCTAATCAACATCATGATGTTGTTTTAAAACACTTAGCACACATTTTCAGTGCTTTAAAATATTTAGGGAAGCTTTTAATATTTGATGCATTACTGTATTTTAATATTGTGTTGGAAGCCGCCAGATGGGCGGGGTATAACTAAATTTATTATTATTATTATTATTATTATTATTATTATTATTATTATTATTAATCTCTTAGGAGCAACTTGAAATCCTGGGGGTACCTTTCCATCCATTTAGTTTGCAGTTTACCAGTTCCTGGGATTAGATAATAGCATTTCATTATCTCGTTCACCTTCACAACAACTCAGTGTACAGGCAACTTCCACTTTGTCACGTTTCAAGGAAGGGCATACGATCTTTTTTGTTTTGTTTAGGTACTCATTTGAATGAAGGTTGAATTGTTTGTGGCCACTTTGTTTTCCCCTGACGTTATTGTGGGTTTCAGCTGCTGAGTGTTTCCAGAGGACTTGCTGGGTGAGCATTCAACACTGATTTGTTTTAAGGGAGATTAGATGATATTGTTAACCAGTGCATTTCCCCATTATCGCAAAAAAAGTCCGATCTTTTCATGGAAGTGGGTTTGTTAAATGATACCTCCCAATCAGCTACGAGTGCAGAACCTGAATCTGCCAAATATGTGTTTGAATCTCTCCTGAAAATAGCGGAAGTCCGAAAGCGCCCCTAGTTTGCTTAGACTTTGCACCTGTATTTGCTTGTTGTTGGGAAAGCAGAGGTTGTAGTGGAGCTGGCTGTTAAAAAGCCTGGTTACCTGCTTGCTTGCTTTGCTAAGCCGTTCCTCAAACGAGGGGGAAAGGAATATGCTGCTTCTTCCAATGCTTTGTCCAGCAGCTCATTGAGCTGAGTGTGGACCTGTTCCAGGAGCTCTGACTTCATCGCCTGCCAAGAAAACACCAGGAGATTAGCCCTCTCCCTTGCCCACCCTCGCCCTGGAGCTTCCCAGAATGCACAGACGTAAAAGACAAGTTATTCTCACACCACCCTCCACTCTCCCCTTAATTGGGGTCCTACTACCTAGGAAAAGGGACGCAGGTGGCCCTGTGGTCTAAACCACAGAGCCTAGGGCTTGCCGATCGGAAGGTCGGCGGTTCGAATCCCCGCGACGGGGTGAGCTCCCGTTGCTCAGTGCAGCTCCTGCCAACCTAGCAGTTTGAAAGCATGCCAGAAAGTGCAAGTAGATAAATAGGTACCACTCCGACAGGAAGGTAAATGTGCTGCTTTGGTTTCGGTGTTCTGTTGCACCAGAAGCGGCTTAGTCATGCTGGCCACATGAACCCAGAAAAACTGCCTGCGGACAAACGCCGGCTCCCTCAGCCTGTAAAGCGAGATGAGCGCCGCAACCCCAGAGTCGTCCGCGACTGGAATTAACTGTCAGGGGTCCTTTACCTTTTTACTACCTAGGAAAGACCCACCCTACAACCCCAGGGCTTTTTCCTCATTCCCTTCTCTGTTATCCTCTGGGAGTTTTTGCCTTCTTTCAGGTGGTGATAAGTCCTGCTTGACAGAGGATGGTCCTTTGTTTGAAGGAGTCCTCTGTATGAAGTCCTGTCCAAACCTTGCTTAAGGATAAACGGCCGCAGGAAGGGAGAGCAAGGAACAGGCCCCTGAATTTGCTTGTTAACAGTTAGCATCACCCAGACAGCAGAATGACCAAGCACGCAGGTCACCTGCTCACACTCTTGCTCACTGCTTTTAAATGCAATTAATTTAAATTTAAATTATGGACTTATGTTGAGGACTGGGTGATATCTGCTTTTCAACATTGCAATACCTTGGTTGATGAACACCTTGCAACTCGAATGTTTTGGATCCTGAATGCCGCAAACCTGGAAGTGAGTGTTCCAGTTCACGAACGTTCTTTGGAACCCAAACGTCTGACGCGGCTTCCAATTGGCTACAGGAGCTTCCTGCAGCCAATCGGAAGCTGAGCCTTGGTTTCCAAACATTTTGGAAGTCAGACTTCCGGAATGGATTCTGTTCGACTTCCAAGGTACGACTGTATATCACCAGCTAAAAATCATGATATACCGATATATCACGATGTCTGAAATAAGGATGGAGCTATGTAGCGGCATTGGCTGGCTTCACAGTATTCCCCACGTTGTGATTGTTGCATAGTACACACACACACACACACACACACACACCACACCCCTTTAATTGCAATATATTGCCAGGTCAAAAAATATGAAACCAGTATCATAATATGGATGTAAACGATAACACCAGCTCTTGGGAAAGCTTTGAGGGCCTGACCACCATTGAATTCCCACAAGTTAGTTACTGAATGACACTCTGGCTCTGAGCGACATCCTAATGGTTGGTTCATGGCCTTACAGAAGAGGTGAGAAAGCTATGGCCCTCCAGATGTTACTGTGCTTCAGTTCCCATCAGCATCAGCCAGCATGGTCAACAGGTAAGGGAAGATTGAGATTACGGTCCACTGGAGAGCCACAGGTTCCCCGTCCCTGGCCTTACCTGACTGACTGCTCTCCTCCCCATGCAAAAGGGCTAGGAGATTACCGGTATCTGCCTCACCCTGGGCCCTTTCCATCCCAGGCAATGCTTCTGAAACTAGCTGTTGTTACCTCCATGTGCCTCTTCCACTGGATATGAGCAGTGATGATGTCCAGGTGTTTGGCGTCTCCTAGATAATTAGAGATGGCAAGGGAAGATGCTCAGGAACACAGTGGTCCGATGGACACCTGATAGCTCACTGCTGGAATCATAGTCAGGTACCTTCGTCCCACTGCAGGGTTTGCATGTGGCCAAAGTTAGATTGGTTACTGTAGTAGAATTCAGCAATAGTGCCAAGGAATGCTTGATAGCACAGGTGGTAAAATGGTGGGGTGGTGAGAATCAGACTATTTCTAATAGCTGGCAATTCCTATTTCTTTTCAGAGCTGTGAAAGGATCAATGGCTAACAGCATAGTTCAATGCATGTCTATGCAGAAGTAGCCCTGCTGAGTGCAATGGAACTTACTTCTAGGTAAGTGTGCATGGAACTGCAACATAATTTGTTTTTGTTTAACTTACTGAGAGAAACAGATAAACTGGTTTGTAGGGTGTTAACATACCCAGTTATCTGCTTGACATTTCCCCCATTTTCAGATAATGGAAGAGTTTGCTAGGTATTGTCCAGAAACAGGGGGTGCTTCCAGTCAGTTACCATTTTGGGGTGGGACTCAATCACATACAGGCAAATTTTGGTTCTGCAATAACAGTTTATTTGGCACACTTGCACAACAGACCTGATCGTCTCCAACCCCCCAACCCCCAAATTTGACTTTTTACAATAAGGAAAGTGACATGAAAATGCTTGGTGTAAGATCATTTAACCTCCCCACATTTTTTAAAAAAACTTTTGTTAATTTCCCAGTAGGAATACAACTATTAATATTACACTGAACTTCAAAGAGAGTTGTCTTCCTTCCATAACCATGTCAATAAATGTTAAGTTCCCATCATTGGTAGTGTTACTAAAAGTTTCATATTAACATATAGTTTCTTGCCTTTTTCTTACATCGGCTACAACTTGATATATCTGGCTATATTTGGTCAAATTTTATTAGACCAATTTTAATTTTTAACAGGTTAAAGGCACATCTGTGATTATTCCAACTTTTCATACTGTCAACATTAAATTTTAGTCATGTAATAAAATGAGATGATGTATTTAATGAATGCAGCCTAGCTTTTTGGTGGTCTTTTGAGACAAGCACATTTTCCTTGCTGGTTTTATACGCTGAATCATGACATTTGGTAACTGACTGGAGGCACCCCCTGTTTCTGGACAATACCTAGCAAACTGTTCGCCCATTTCCATAGCTCAGCCAGTCTGCCACTGCTGAACTCTCTTTGCCTTCCTCCCAATGCCACCACTTCCTTAATGAACAACAGGTGATAACAGACTATCATTGCTAACCAACCCATGTCACTCTCCAGGCCTGAGGGGACCTCTCAGCACTACCACTCTCCTGGGATGCTCTGCCTTCCTTCCACCGCAGTTTCTGAGCTTAAAAAAAGGGGGCACATGTAAAGTAAGGGAGGTTCCTTTGAGTCAGCGGCTGCAACAAAAGCCATTGGCTTGAAAGCCCAGCCCTTAACTTTCCCCATGGGTCCCCATGCAATTCCCAGTCTTTTTCAGCAAAGCTGTCTTAGCATTCCTTTGCAGCATCATGCCCCAGGACTTTCCCTGAGATGCTATTTTTCTAGAAAAAGAGGTGCTGGAACTCACCCAGAACACCTCCCTCTTTCTCTTAGAATGGCAATGGTACCCACTTGAGAGGTGCCAGAACTGAGTTATTGTGAGTTCCTCCTGGGGAAAACAAAAGCCCTGCTCCTCACCATTTGGTACTTGTTGTGGCGCTTCTTCTTCCTTTTGGGCGTTCTCCTGGGATCTCCTTTGCCTCAGGTTTTCGGTGCCCAACTCCCTAGGCTCCATGTTAGGACTGAATTTTGAGCCCCAATGGTTCAATTTCAGTTCTGCAGTCCGGCCAGCTGGTCAGATGACTCACTGGCGGGAGGGGAGTAAAGTCCTCATCTGAAATTGCAAATCATTAGTGCAGTGATAAGATAAAGCCTTATCAGGCTTGAAGCACTTGGAATCACATAGCCAGACCTCTGCACTCAGACTGAGAGTTGGTGGGTTCTTAAGAGGGACATGTTTCTGTGGCTTCTGATATCGAAGGTGCTCTTTTTCACCCACGCACCCCAAATTAAGTTAAAGATTTTCTAAATTAAGAGGCACATTTAGGGCAGGTCCACACCATACATTAAATGCACAGTCAACACACATTTAAAGCATGTGGATCTGCTGCCCTTATTCTTTGGATCTGGGGAAAAAAAAAATCAATTTTAGAATGTACAAGTATGTGTATTGTTCATTTACAGCATTAATTATACCACCCCACCCCCTTTTTAGCTTAAAGGGCTTTCAGAGCAGCATACAAAATTGAGTTCTACGACAATCACTATCCTCGAGTTCACGATCTAAAAAGACATGGCACATGAGGAAAAAGGAATGGGGAGGGAGGAGGGAAAAGCAAGCCCATGCAGAAATTCTTAAAGTTACAGCTGATGTGTCAGGGGCCGTTCTGGCCATTTTGCGCTTGCTAAAGAGCAGTCTTCACCATAAGGTCCTTCTGCAAATTACAGCAAAGTAGAAATGCAATATTAAAAGCAGTTAGAAGCATCGTCAGCGTATGGGAGAAGCTATACAGTGGTACCTTGGGTTACATACACTTCAGGTTACATACGCTTCAGGTTACAAACTCCGCTAACCCAGAAATAGTACCTCGGATTAAGAACTTTGCTTCAGTATGAGAACAGAAATCGTGCTCCGGCGGCACGGTGGCAGCGGAAGGCCCCATTAGCTAAAGTGGTGCTTCAGGTTAAGAACATTTTCAGGTTAAGAACGGACCTCCGGAACGAATTAAGTACTTAACCCGAGGTACCACTGTACAATGATGAAGCTAAAAAGGCAAAGCAGGAAGGTTTTGATTTGTTCTGAGTTCACAACTGGCCTAGCAAAATCAAGCTGCCTTCTGACCTTTTGACCACTAGGTGGCAATAAAACCACAATATAGTCAAAATATTATTTCTTTTGTGGATCAAGGGTTTCTATATAGAAAGGTACCTTTTATACTTTGGGACACAGATTCATAAGAATTGAGGGTTGCACAGAGCTGCATAAGCTTAGTTCTACTGGAAAAGTTTATTTTTTTCTTTTTGAAGAGTGAGGTACTAATACATATGTAAATGTTTGGCTGGTATTTCACTACTGAAATACTGGAGGTAAAGGGGTGACTGACTGCAGCAGAGGAGCTCATGTTTTCTGTTCCAAACTACAGAGGAGGAGAATGTGTTGCCACAGTCCAGAGCCTGGACTCCAGAAAGCCAGCCCATACTTTTAGCTGTTCAATTATGTTTAAATGTATTTCGCTGTGGATAGACAACAACTGGTTTATGCAGTTATCTTAAGGGATGTATGACAGCAGGGATGGGGAGTCTGTGTGCCCTCCAGATTTGTTGGGCTATTGGCCATTGGCATGTTGGTTGGGGGCTGATGGGAGTAGGAGTCCAACTACATCTGGAGGAGCAGAGGTTTCTTGCTGGTTGTACATGCTGACAGCAGAGACCGTTTTCTCTCTTTCCGCCATCCCGTCTTCCGCATTCTGCCCCTGCTATCTTCCTCAAAGCACTCCCATTGTAGATGTTGGGGATGCAGGTGGCACTGTGGGTTAAACCACAGAGCCTAGGACTTGCCGATCAGAAGGTTGGCGGTTTGAATCCCCACAACAGGGTGAGCTCCCGTTGTTCAGTCCCAGCTCCTGCCAACCTAGCAGTTCGAAAGCATGTCAAAGTGCAAGTAGATGAATAGGTACCACTATGGCGGGAAGGTAAACGGCGTTTCCGTGCGCTGCTCTGGTTTGCCAGAAGCGGCTTAGTCATGCTGGCCACATGACCCGGAAGCTGTATGCCGGCTCCCTCAGCCAATAAAGCGAGATGAGCGCCGCAACCCCAGAGTCGGCCATGACTGGACCTAATGGTCAGGGGTCCCTTTACGTTTATTGATGTTAGCTGTTTTTGTATAGGTAATGGTTGATGATCCATTAAATAGATAAGAATTTGCTACCCTTTCATGACAACCCCAAATCAGCAGCCTGACACTTGCTGCGTAATGGCAGGACTTTTTAAAACCACCCCATGGCTGTTTGCCATCACACCCAAGCTGCATTCACACCATAGATCTAAAGCACATTTAAAGCACATGGCTCTCCCCACAGGTCTCTTAAGTCCACAGAGTGAAGTTGTGCCTATTCCTCTGTGTCTTTTGCCGCTATTTCCTGGTTCTTTGTTTACGGAAGTCTGTGGATTCTTCTGTGTTAAAAGCTAGCTCATATCTATAATAGTTCAGTTTGCGTTGGTAGCCAAATATATAATGTTATGTCATGTTTTCAGTCAAACATTTTCCTGTCTTTGGTGGATGTGTGGGTGTGTCATTCTTTGAATATTACTTTGAAAAAATCCTCAGGCTTAGACATTGTTTTATAATAAGCAGCACTGCTTGCGAATGGGGGAGGAAATTAATTATCAGAGTACAGTATGACTGGGGAGACCAAAATTCAAATCCCCATTAAACCATGAAGTTCAATGGATAACCAGGGGCCAGTCTCTCTCTCTCTCTGCCTAACCTACACCACAGGGTTGTTGTGCGCATGCAATGGGGATGGAGAACCATGTAGGCTATCTTAAGTTCCTTGGAGGAATGCTAGGATAGAAATGGAATTACCGTATTTTTTGCTCTATAAGACTCACTTTTTCCCTCCTAAAAAGTAAGGGGAAATGTATGTGCGTCTTATGGAGCGAATGCAGGCTGCGCAGCTATCACTGTGCAGCGATCCCTCTTGCTGTTCTGGCTTCTGAGATTCAGAATATTTTTTTTCTTGTTGTCCTCCTCCAAAAACTAGGTGCGTCTTGTGGTCTGGTGCGTCTTATAGAGCGAAAAATACGGGTAATATAGCAATAATGCAAATTTCAGTCTTGGTTGCATGTACGTAAGTAGAATTCTCTGTGCTCTTGGAGGAAGAGGGGTTTTGTCTCTGTTCCTGCTTTTAAAAAGTTCATTCATTTCAATAAGTCTACTCTGGTTATGATTAACAATGCATGTCAGTCTGGGTTGTATTCAGGGTAGCACAAAGTAGAGCTTTGTGCAAGTGGATCGACATCCACTTGTGCAATGAGACTTCCCCCCTCTCCAGCACCCCCCCTCCAATCTAGGTCTGTCCACAATACTCCTGAGCAAATTTGGAGGGAGAAGAGCAGGGGGGAAGTCTATTGCACAAGCAGAAGTCGCTCACTTTTGCATTTACAGTGGTACCTTGGTTCTCAAACACCTTGGTACTCAAACAACTTGGAACCCAAACACTGCAAACCCGGATGTAAGTGTTCCGGTTTGCAAACTTTTCTCGGAAGCTGAACATGCTCCATTTTGAGTGTTACGCTACAGATTTGAGTGCCACACTTCCATTCTGAGTGTTACGCTGAGGTCTATCTGTTTTCATTATTTATTTTGCGTTTCTGTGGCTCTTTTTGTTTTGTTTTTGTGACTGTGTGGAACTCAGTTCAGCTACTGATTGATTGTTTGATTGTGTGACTGCAGTACATTGTTTATTGCTTTCATTTTTATGGATCAATGGTCTCGTTAGATAGTAACATTCATGTTAAATTGCTGCTTTAGGGGTTGTTTTTAAAAGTCTGGAATGGATTAATCCATTTTGCATTACTTTCTGTGGGAAAGCGTGCCTTGGTTTTGGAATGGACTTCCGGAACGGATTAAGTTTGAGAACCAAGGTACCACTGTATTTAGTCGAATACTGCCCCCTAGTATTTTATTTTATCAGAGGGTTTCATAAATAATAGTTTCGGAAAGTTGACCAACTATGCATTGTCACTCCAAAGGTATTACAAAACTAATGAAAAGTCTGACATAAATTGTGTTGTATCAAATGTTTCTGTTTTCTTCACCCATACTTTGATTCATACTCGTGATCATGATTTTTCCAGAAGAAAATAAACATGGTGTAGTGATGACCATTCTAAAATAAAATAGTGTTTATTACTCTGGTGAATTTTTACACTTTATTTCCTTGAGTGAATAGTTCTTGTAATTCTAGGTCCCATATATTTTTCGACTGCAGAAACAGTGGGAACTATTGATTCTTTCCATGCAGTAAATATCCTAGGATCCATCAGTAGTTCTAAAAGTAAATTATAGTGATTTTCCTATAGTCCCATTCAGAATAGCCTCTGGGTGGTATATCATTAAGTTATAGAGTAGATTCATTGAAATCCATGGACTTAAATCCATTTATTTCAGCACAGTAGATCTACTTTAAGTGGCACTGGCTATCACCCTCTTCTTCAAATGTAATATGTAAGTAGTTGTTGTAGTAAAAGGTAAAGGTAAAGGTACCCCTGCCCGTACGGGCCAGTCTTGCCAGACTCTAGGGTTGTGCGCTCATCTCACTCTAGAGGCCGGGAGCCAGCGCTGTCCGCAGACACTTCCGGGTCACGTGGCCAGCATGACAAGCTGCATCTGGCGAGCCAGCGCAGCACACGGAACGCCGTTTACCTTCCCGCTATTAAGCGGTCCCTATTTATCTACTTGCACCCGGGAGTGCTTTCGAACTGCTAGGTTGGCAGGCGCTGGGACCGAGCGACGGGAGCGCACCCCGCCACGGGGATTCGAACCGCCGACCTTTCGATCGGCAAGTCCTAGGCACTGAGGCTTTTACCCACAGCACCACCTGGGTCCCTTAGTTGTTGTAGTAATTACATTTAATATATCATGCCAGAAAAATGAAAGTTTAGGGTAATCCAACCTGATGTCTACCCCCATAGAGGCATGCCAGTAGTCAAGATCAACAACTGAGGTGCTCCTGCCCTTACAGGATATCAGATGGGCAGGATCAAATGCTGAGGCCTTTTCAGTGGTGGCACCAAGACTGTGGAATCCCCTCCTCTTGTCACTGAGAATTTTTAACATCCATTTAAGCGTTTAGACATTCATTGAAAAGACATCTTGCTTCAGCAAGCCTTTGGCTCTTGAGTTTTTCTCACTTATTGTTCCTGACTTTTAAATTTGTCGGTTCCAATTTGATTTCAAGCTGCTGCTGACTTAAACTGTTCCTTTTTTTATGGTGATTGTTACATCTCTTTTAACTTTTTACTGTTTTTAATTCTGTTAAGCGGCATAATTAAAAAGCGCACAACACACAAATCAGATAAAATTGAAGTGTAAATACGTACTTTTAAAACTACATTTTCCCCACCGGGAGAGTTAGCCTTGATGAGTAATTCTTTTCTGTTGCCAAGGGGCAGTGCTCCATCTGGCAATTAGTTTAAAACATGCGTCTCTTGTACTTACACAAGTTGAAAACAGCAGCCATTCTCTCAAAACAAAATTCTATCACTTATCATCTAATTTAACGCTTCATTTCTTCTCCCACTGAGAAAAGTCATCCATCTCTTTTTGCCTTAATTCCCATTAAGATCATGTATATTCTAGATATATTTCCCTTCATTTGATACTTTTCCAAAAGTTGGCGGCGATTCAAATGGCGTTGAGGAGCTCAAACCATTGCTTCAGAATTTAGATAAGAGAAGATGCCAAAGATCATTTATAGTGGTGGGGATGAATAGTCATAATCCCCCATCTAGCAATGTCATCTTGAAATCTGTCTTTGTATCTAATCAAATTTATCTCATAAAGTACACTCCCACCCCCCAAAGAATCATGGGAACTGTAGTTTCCCCCCTCACACAGCTACAGTTCCCAGCATGTTAACCAACTGCAGTTCCCACAATTTTGGGTGGGAAAATGTACCTTATAAAGTATGTCAGAGAGAACGAGGCCTCATTATAACACCACTGAATGGACATTGATGAAGCATGTGACAGACCTGCCAGGGCTGGCTCTGCCATGTGGCAAAGTGAGGCAACCGCCTCAGGCGGTAGATGCTGAGGGACAATGAGTAGACAGAGCTTGCAGGGCGGGAATGCACAGCCTAAGCTAGGTTGCTGCCCTGAGGTGCCAGAAGCTGACAGTGCCGCCGTCAGATTTATTTATAGTGGTACCTCAGGTTAAGTACTTAATTCGTTCTGGAGGTCCGTACTTAACCTGAAACTGTTCTTAACCTGAAGCACCACTTTAGCCTCCTGCTGGCGCAGTGCCGCCGGAGCACGATTTCTGTTCTCATCCTGAAGCAGAGTTCTTAACCTGAAGCACTATTTCTGGGTTAGCGGAGTCTGTAACCTGAAGCGCATGTAACCTGCAGCGTATATAACCCGAGATACCACTGTATTTAGTTATATTTAGATTCATGCAGGTTACAACAGAAAGGCAAGTTAAATACAAAATAGGTTAGTGCTAAGTAGGTTAGTGAGTTTCCACACAAAGAGTTTAGAACCTTTTGAAATCAGCAACTCTGTTGAATCTAAGATACATAATACAACAGATGGTAAACTCCAACAAAAGATTCGATTAGATTCAATTAGGCAGCTTTTGTAACTGGGAGGTGGGGGAGGCGCCATCTTGCTCTTTACCTCAGGCAGCAAAATACCTTGGGCTGGTTTCGCCTTCCTTCTCTCCCCATGTGTGTTAATTTGCTGGCCAATGCCAAGGTAATGTCTTAAAGACTTGATGGTGCCCCAAAACTCTTTTGTTGCGTTTGCTGCGAGAGACTTGTCACATGGCTACCCCTCTTTTCACTGCTACAAAGCCAGGAAACTTTGTGTTACCACCTGCCCTGCTTTGTGAAGGGTGCCAGTTAAGAAGCGTCACTGTCAGTGTTTGTCATTTCTGCATTTCTTTTCCTCAGACCTTGTAGGATTTGTGTTTATAATCTCCACCCCTGCAGGGCCTGTCATATGCCTGTACAGTGGTACCTCGGGTTAAGTACTTAATTCGTTCCGGAGGTCCGTACTTAACCTGAAACTGTTCTTAACCTGAAGCACCGCTTTAGCTAATGGGGCCTCCTGCTGCTGCCGTGCCGCCGGAGCATGATTTCTGTTCTCATCCTGAAGCAAAGTTCTTAACCTGAAGCACATTTCTGGGTTAGCAGAGTCTGTAACCTGAAGCGTATGTAACCCGAAGCGTATGTAACCCGAGGTACCACTGTATACCAGCAGCTCTGCCAACGTTGATGGACACCAGTTCAACAAAGCTCATACTGCCATCAATTTGTTAGCTTTTTAGGTGTCCCAAGACTCTGGCAAGGCCCAGACACACACCATGGCTGTGTACACACTCTGCATCCAGCACACTCCCACTTAGGGATGGCAGGATCTGCCCATTTCACCTCTCTCTGTTTCTCATTTTGCAAGCAATTCCCCCGCATATGTTGCACTTCTATACATTATCTTCACTGATATATGCATCTGAGATTACCGTACATTTCCCCCTTTGTGTAAACACTGGATGGTTGCAAAACTGGTTACACAGTTTGGATGAGTGTGAATTTAAAAGGACCGATATGTTTTGGTTCTCATATTGTTTCAGAAATTTCATAGATTTGACCTTAAGTGGCTCAATGAGGATGTGATACAGCATCAGTGAGGGGCGCAGCTCGCAGCATAATAATAATAATAATAATAATAATAATAATAATAATAATAATAATAATAATAATTTATTATTTATACCCCGCCCATCTGGGGAAGCCCAGCCACTCTGGGTGGCTTAAATTTTTTTTTTTTAAATACTATAATACATCAAACATTAAAAGCCTCCCTAAACAGGGCTGTCTTCAGATGTCTTCTAAAAGTCTGGTAGTTGTTGTTCTCTTTGACATCTGGTAGAAGGGCATTCCAGTATCTCCCGTTTTTACACTCTTGCACTCAAACACTTTTATTCACCTCAGCCTGTCCCCTCACACCATTTCCCCTCAGCTGCAGCCTCCCTTGTTTTTAGCCCATTCCTCCCCTTGGCTTTTTACCTCAGCATTTCCTGCTTCACTTGTTTTTGCCTCCACATCTCTTGGGTCCCTCATTCCTTTTTTCTCTCTAACTGCAACCTTCACCCCTATTTATACACAGTTATATTTGTTAAGTTGTGGGTGAACATATCAGACGACACAGCGATTCTTCAAACAGCTCTTGTTTATTCAACAGGCCAGAACAGAACTGAACTGAAGGGTTCAGCCAGCCTGCTTATATAGAGCTCCAGTACAACGCAACTGTAACAACTTTCTGTAACTATCCAATCACTGAATGTCACTTTCAATCCCTTATTTGCATATCTGGACCTGAGTGAAAACTATCTACAGTATCCCTCTGCTGGCCCAGTGTGAGAACTTCAGTAAATAACAATATTTATAGGTCATGCTCTCTTTCCCCTTCACTTTTTACCTCAGCCTCCCCCCCAAGCCAAGTCACCCCTCGCCCTGTCAATTTCTCTTCTCTTGCACGGCAGTCTGTGCTGATGACATATGGTGGCTCTGCCTATGGGGGCCCTGTGTGCTGCCATGTGGCCCTGAAGCCCCTGATTGCTGCCTGCTGCAGAGCTTGCAAAAGCCAGACCTAGTTGGGACGGGATTGTGGGGGTGCTGTGTGGAGGTGGGTGTTATAAACAAAAATCTGCCCTTTTCCCTTATGGGGTATCCAAGAGCCCATATAGAGTCCTTACGTGGGTTCCCTATTGGTAGGAGAAAATAACAGAAGCCAACCAGAGAATATTGAGAAGCAAAGCAGCTAGTAAGCCTGATCTTTATTGATCTGTTGCAACAGGGTGCTCCCCTCACACGCAGGAAAGGAGGAGGAACCCCGAACAAAAAGTGTGCCTGCCCTTATATAGACATTTTAAATTGCCTCCCTGGAGTCCAAGACCACCCCCAGAAACATCATACATACATCACAGAAGGGGTGTAGCTCAAGACCCCCCCCGATACATCATAGCTACATCACAGAAAGGGTGGTCTACAGCAGAAATCTGAGTGCTTTGTTTACCTCCTGTCTGCCAGGTTACCTGTTTAATGGTCACTTGACTGGACTGCCTGGGGAGCCTGGCCAGTCTTTTGTAATGATAAATACTTAGTTCCTGAGCCAGGTCACAGGCTCACACCCTATTCATATCTTAAATGTGCCCTTAAGACAGGATTTGTGAAGGAAAAGACAATGGGGAGGCTTTTCCATTTTTCTCTGACCTTGCAGAGAAAACATTTGGTCAATTTGGGATAAAAAATGGTTTCAGGTCGGTCTTCCTGTGCTGATTTATGTACGTGCTTGGTTGGTACACTTATGAACATTTAACATATATCTAAGACCTCAAAATTCCTATCACAGTGGGTATGGACATCGTTGCTGAGGGCCGCCAAATAAGGCCTTGAGGGCCACATGTTGGACCACCCTGAACTAGCAGTAGCCGATTCACTCAGGGGTGATGCGCCCTGTTGCGCCGCTTGAGGTGATGCAGGAACGTGCCTCCTCCTCATTGCCACCCCACTGCTGGTGCCTGCATTGCACAGCAGCACCCACAAAGTGCTGGCAGCAGTGGCAGCTTCCGGAGAATTCTCGCCAGAAGCGAGGTGGGTGCCTCACCCGGCCTCATGAGGAGGCCCGGGCCTGGATTCACTACTATGGAGAACATTTGTTATGGAGGATGCTGAAATTCCTAAAAGATCAACTCAAGCCGGTCCTGCTCTCTGTGTGCAAAACTGGGAATACTACAAAACATATATTGAATATGTACAGCAATTCATAATAATAATAATAATAATAATAATAATAATTTTTTATTTATACCCCGCCCTCCCCAGCCAAGACCGGGCTCAGGGCGGCTAACAACCAATAATAAAAACAAATTGATTAAAATACAATTTAAGAGATTAAGATACAATATTAAAACAATTAGGGAGCAATCTCATCATAGGAGGAGAAAGGAAAAAGAAAAAGGGGGAGGGAATCAAACTGATTCTGAGCCAAAGGCCAGGTGGAACAACTCTGTCTTACAGACCCTGCAGAAAGAGATCAGATCCTGCGGGGCCCTGGTCTCAAGAGACAGAGCGTCCCACCAGGCTGGAGCCAGTGTTGAGAAGGCCCTGGCTCTGGTTGAGGCTAATCTAACTTCCTTAGGGCCCGGGACCTCTAGGGTGTTGCTATATATGGACCTTAAGGTCCTCCGTGGGGCATACCAGGAGAGGCGATTACTTATTTGCCTCTCAAGTGAAACTGCGCGTTAATAAAAATCAGTTTTTCCCCCTCAGTGTGGTGGAATTAGGAAAAGATGGACAACGTTATGACTTAGCTCAAGGATCACCAATTGGTCATCTGTCCTCTAGATCAGGGATGGGGAGCCTGTGGAGGGCCATAGCCCCACTATAGGGCATTTCCAAGTGCACCTTTTCATTTCTTTTCATATAAATGAGTGACTGAGTAAAGCACTCAGAACCGTGTTGAGGCCCAAACCTGCTCTCAGTCACTCACACTCAGTAGTGTGACAGAGGCCTTGGTGGGATGAGTGTCCACTGTGTCTCTATAGAAGTGTTTCCCAAACTTGGGTCTCCAGCTGTTTTGGGACTACAACTCCCATCATCCCAATCTAGCAGGACCAGTGGTCAGAGATGATGGGAATTGTAGTTCAAAAACAGCTGGCGAACCAAAGTTTGGGAAGCACTGCTCTATAGGCACAGAGTGCACAGGCTTTTGAAATATGCAGGAGTTCTTTGCAAATCTCTCCTTACACACACACACCCCTCCTTTTATACACACACACACACACACACACACACACACACACACACACTCCTTCCATCCATCAAATTGATGGGCACTTCGCTAGCAACATAATGATTAACCCTGTTGACTTTGCAGCCCTGTGATCTGAGAAGAGGAGGAGGAGATCCTTTGGTGGCAGGCAGTGCTGGGAGGAAGTAGGTGTGGCAGTCAGAAACTGCTGAGCGGCGAGCAGGACTGTGCAGAAGAGACAAACCATGGACAGCTCCTGCTGAGCTGGATCAACCTCCTTGCTCTTTTTGTTCTAACCCTGGGCTACGTTGGAGAATAGGCTTGGGTGTGCGACTGCAGAGCTGTGGGACATCTCCCTGTTCAGGGGGTGAGTAGGAACCTGCCTTGGCATTTTCTTCACAGTGCATGGCTCCCTCCCGGCCAACTTCATTCTTGCTTGCAAAGTAGGAGTCTCTGCGGCTTTCTCAGGGCTTTGCACACCAGGCCCTGATACCTCTGCCCCCCCACCCCCCCGCCGGCTGGTTAAATAGGAAATCTACATCCTTGAGACATTGTTTGTTTTCTGGGCAGGCATCCTCTCCGTGTTATTACAAAAAGCAGCCCTCTCCCCTTCAGGGAGACGGCTTCTGTCTGTAGGAAATCCCCCTGTAAAGTCTGCCTTGTTCCTGATTTGGAGAGGAAATGTGCCGAAAAACTTATTCTAATCCCCACCCTTTACCCAATCTCCAGTGCTTCTTGGGAGGCATTGCCAAGACAAAGACATTTTCTTCTTTGTTTGCGGACACGGAAGTTTCAAAGAAAAACAAAACAAGAGTTGGCAGAGGAAGAAAGGAGGTGGAGAACGCAGAAAGGTATATGTTGGGGGTGGGGACACACAGGGCAGCTCTTAGAACTGGACTGTGTTTCATTTACCCCAAAGAGGGGGTTTGAGGTTCAAGCTTGCCTGAAACTCTGCTCTTTAATTTTTATTGCACAGGTACAGGCCGCAGTTGCATAGGGGGCATGGTAAAAGCACTCTGCATGTTCCCAGAGACGCATGTTATGTGGGACGCGGGTGGAGCTGTGGGTTAAACCACAGAGCCTAGGACTTGCCGATCAGAAGTTTGGTGGTTCAAATCCCCGCAACAGGGTGAGCTCCCGTTGCTCGGTCCCTGCTCCTGCCAACCTATCAGTTCGAAAGCACACTAAAGTGCAAGTAGATAAATAGGTACCGCTCCAGAAGGAAGGTAAACGGTGTTTCCGTGCGCTGCTCTGGTTCGCCAGAAGCGGCTTAGTCATGCTGGCCACATGACCCGGAAGCTGTATGCCTGCTCCCTCGGCCAATAAAGCGAGATGAGCACCGCAACCCCAGAGTCGGCCACAACTGGACCTAATGGTCAGGGGTCCCTTTACCTTTACAGGCTGCAGTCGCATGGGGGCATGGTAAAAGCACTCTGCATGTTCCCAGAGACACTTCATGTTATTTTTATGGCTGCTGGATGAAGATTAATTTCTTAGGCAGGTGACTTAAGAGTCCAGGATGTTCAGGGGACTGGACAGGGTCCCCTGGCAGCTGGAGACCTCTTGGAGAAGGTGATAGCCCTCCACCTGAGGGGAGGGGGCAAGTATGCATGTGTTGCAGATTAGAAAGAGAGAGAATAAGAGAGATCATGCTGTGATTTGGCTGAAGGCATGCTGAGTTGCAGAGTCTCTCTCTTGGAATCAGATGTGGGTAGTGGATCTTCCGCCTTCAAGACATACCTACTCATAATGTTTGTCTCCAAATGTGTTCTGCTTGTATACTTGTACGTGAGGCAAATATTACAAAAATGCCAGAAATCTCTAGCGCTCTTTCATAACATCCCCCCCAACCTTAAACTGAAGCAGCAATATCCCTGGAACTTTGCCTATTGGAGAATGTGCAAGACTTATTCACACACTCCTGGAATCAGCTTTGGCACTGAAAAGGGATTCTGGGGCTGAGTGCTGGCAAACCTTATACTCCAACACTAGATACTGCCAGCTGAACACAGAAAGGAGTTCTTTCCCACCTCTGCTGTTGGGAGATCAGGTGTGACCCAGTGAAGGGAGGGAAGAAATCTGAATTGTTTTTAAGGAGCTCTTTGCCCTGGACTCAGGGTGTTTCCAGACCCTTGATTTGGCTGAGATTCAGTCATAAACCAGCAAAATCAGGTTGTACAATTAAAGCTAATTGTTGCCCTAGAAGGTTGGGCTTTTTGCAATAAGGAAAGTGACAGTAAAACGCACAGAAAAGCATTGCTTGACACAATGTTGCCTAACCTCCCTGCAAACAGATCAGAATAAATGCTCAGTAAATAGCCAAGGTCCTCTAATCTCCCTGTAAACAAATCAGGATGAATGCTCAATAAACAGGTTGTCTGGAAGCTAACTCAGCTGCAGGTGGAGATTTTTGCAAGTAACTAATTTGCCTCCTCACGCAGGCTTAAAAAGATGAAGCAAAGCCTTCTACAAATTAGGGGCCCAATAACAGCAATACTATCTCCAATTTGTAGGAATGGGCAAAGATGTCAAATCCAGTTTTTCTTGATTTCTCACTTTTCCAATCTTGGGTTCCTTTCTCCACATTTCCACATCAGTTTGAACTCTTTCTAAAGTCCTTATGAAAATTCATCAGCATTTTAGAGTGAGTTTCTCCTAGTGTGATTTTTTTGCACAATATACACACTTTTGCAAAGCCATTCCCCCAATGTAATTCATTGTTGTATGTTCCTTTCTCTAATATATGCACAGTTTACCTCGGTGTGTGCATTTCTTGGCTGGAGAACTAGGCTGCAAAATTTGGAGAAGTGCAAATTTTGAAGTGTGGCTGCGTTTGAGTTCACATATTGTTTCAGTAAATGCAAATTAGGTAGGTTCACCTATAGATGCAAACTCAATTAAATTTATTTCCCCATCCCTGCCAATTTGGCACAGTGGTGATACTGTATTTGTGAACGGAAACCATCACAGGGGAAAAGTGATACCAACCATCTGGAGGCAAATGACTTGTTAAAATAGTAGCAGGGGTAAATCCACCCACCAATGAATGAATGTTTATCTTTGTTGACTTCCCATAAGTCACTCCATTTCTTTGAGCAGGAAATCCTTCTCCCCGCCCCCATCCCAGTCCCTTGTCAAATATTTAGATGCCCCTGGCACCCATTGTCTGCAACCTGCTAAACATGCACTTGGCTTCTGTGACTCTTGGAGATCACTGTGACTGTGGGTTGCTAAGAGTGTGAGCACCCTGGCCTGGCGGAGATTGTCAGTGCGCCTTCCTGGGTTCCAGCTCCCATCATTCCTGCCCATGCTGGCTAGGGGGTGACAGGAGATGAAGTCTAGCAATACAGTGGTACCTCAGGTTAAGTACTTAATTCGTTCTGGAGGTCCGCTCTTAACCTGAAACTGTTCTTAACCTGAAGCACCACTTTAGCTAAAGGGGCCTCCTGCTGCCACTGCCGCGCCGCCAGAGCACAATTTCTGTTCTCATTCTGAAGCAAAGTTCTTAACCTGAAGCACTATTTCTGGGTTAGCGGAGTCTGTAACCTGAAGCGTATGTAACCTGAAGCGTATGTAACCTGAGGTACCACTGTATCTGGTTCTCCATCCTTGCTCTAGCTGCCTAAACAAAACCCACACCTTTCCCTTGGCTCTGACCTAACCTGGGGCTAGACGAAAGGCTTTTGCCACCTCCCCGTTCCAGACCACTCTAAATCTCACCCTTGAAGACAGGAAAATGAGCACAGGAGGAAGAGCTGAGGGGTGCCACCGCCTCCCAGAATATGCCATTCGTGGCACGCTTGTCATTCTGCCTAATGGTAGGATTGGCCCTGGGCCCAGGCAGTAGACATTTGACACAAACTTGGCTAGGAGCTGAAGAGATCATAGTTCAGTGGTACAGCATGTGCTGTGCATGCACGGGGTCCTCATGACATCTCCCATTAAGGGATCTCATATGGTAGGACTGGGAAAGGTGTGGGAGGCACCATAGCACACGGTCCGAAGTACAAGGGGTGGGGAAAGCTTACCACCTGGGAAACCTAGAGTACAGTCATGAGTCAGAGTAAACCAGGGATGGGGAACCTGTGGTCTTCCAGCTGTTGTTGGACTCCAGGTCCCATCAGCCCTCAGCCAGAGTGGCCAAAGGACAGGGATGGTGGGAGTTGGGAGTCCAGCAACATGGAGGGCTGCAAGTCTTCCACCTCTCAAGTAGACCCCACTGAACTAGACGGAGGCAATGATCTGACTTGATATAATGCAGGGACGTCCAACTCCCAACAGACTGTGATCTACTCGCAGTAGAAGAAAGCTGAAGCTGTCAGTAATCTGAATTGTTGAGCTTTTTTAAAAAGCTAAACTTGTTGAGCTTTTTTGGGACAAAGTTACTGTATTGAGCTTTTTTTTTAGAAAGCCAGAGTATTATTTTTTTTATATACAGTATAAAGATTTGTTTGGAAGGAGATAACTGAGGGGCCAGAAGTCTGCTAGGATCTCTCAGGAACACCCCATGATCTACCAGTAGATCGCAGTCTGCCTGTTGGACATGCCTAGTATAATGCAACTTCATATGTAATCCTGCCTGATTCATGGCAGTATGTCATGGCTGCCTGCTTCCTGGGTTTCGTGGAGGAAGGTGAGGGTTCTGCATGTGTTCCATTGCTCTGTCCCAGCTTCTGCCAACTTAGCAGTTCGAAAGCGCACCAGTGCAAGTAGATAAATAGGTACCGCCGTTGCAGGAAGGAAAATGGTGTTTCCATGCGCTCTGGCTTCCGTCCCGGTGCCCCGTTGCCCCGTTGCACCAGAAGCGGTTTAGTCATGCTGGCCACATGACCCAGAAAGCTGTCTGTGGCTCCCTTGGCCTGAAGCGAGATGAGCGCCACACCTCATAGTTGCCTTTGACTGGACTTAATGGTTCAGGGGTCATTTACCTTTTTTACCTTTACCTCTGCATGTGTCCTGTGGCATGCCTGCAAAGTCGCACCAGCTCATGCCTTGTATTATTATTATTATTATTTATTACTACTGTTACTACTATTATTTTAATTTGTATACCATCTGAAGATCACAGGGTGACTCACAACATACAAACACAAAATGAAACCACAAAATACATAACAGAACAAAACCCAAACAATAACATCCCCTCCCACAGACACATTTAAAAGACCATAGGATGTTGATCAGTCAAATGCCTGGTTGAAGAGAACTGTTTTCGCCTGGCACCTAAAGATGCCAGGTGATGAAGGTGCCAAGCGAACCTTCTTGGGGTGAGTGCATTCCGCAAATGAGGAGCCACCACAGAAAAGGCCCATACCCATGTTGCCACCCTCAGGACCTATTGTGGGGGAGGCACCCAAAGAAGGGCCCCAGGTTGTGGTCACAGCTTCTGGGTTGGTTCATAAGTATCTTCAACTTTTAAAGGTTTGGTGCAGTTCAGCTGTGAGAGGAGGCAGATAGCAGTAGCATAGCTATTTCTTGCTTCATCTGGAGAACAGCAGCCGGTGGGAGCAAGAAAGGGTAACCCACTAGGGCTTCCTGTGAAGAGGAAAGAATGTTGCCACATCTGTACCTGGTTTCCAAGGAGAAAAGCCTATTTATTGGTGGGTGGTTGCTACTGGCAGGCTAGCCTTGGTGGGGCAACCCCAAAGGAGTGACCGAGGGTGTGACAAAGGCAAGGGGTATCCTCTAGGGGCTAATGGCTGCTGATGGGCTTGCTCCTAGGTGAGAGATTGGTGGGGATGTAGTTAACCTGCCTTGCAAGTGCAATGCTGGGGAGCTCTGTCTGCGATGGTGATGAGAGCATAGAAGCAGCTCATCAAGACAAAAACAGTGTATTTTGTGATTTTGCTATTTTACATTGTTTAACTTCCCATTTATTTATTGCATTTTTATTGTGCCTTTCTGTTGTGTTCATGTTTCCTGCTTTGGGGGTCCTTTGAGCCAGATAAACCGTAGCATAACATAACTTGCAAAGGTGCAAGCGTTTTGGTTGCAAACTGGGTACAGATGGCTACCTTATCACCCAAGTCGTCATTCGTATCCTCTTTTGAACCAACCTTAATACAGTATACCAAGAGAGTGAACATAAAACTGCTCGCTTCAGATATGAAGCAGGACTGATAAGGATATTGAGATTTTATGGTGGTGGTGCAGAGTCCATGGGCAGCCTTATAAATCAAAGGTGAAGGTTGGGTGTTTTATAAAGTGCAATAAATGTTGGTGGTGTTTAAAAAATTTTTTTTTAAAGAAGCTAAAGTTCTACTGATCTCCTGATCTTAATGACGGGGGGCCTTAACAATAGGGAACTATTATATACAGATGCAAGATCTGGTGCAAATCCAAATAGAGTTAGTGTAACCAAGATAATGGTGCTTCAGAGCAATTACTAATTTATAAGGCACATTTAAATACTATGCCCCATCTCAGAGGGAAAGCCCTGTAGTGTAGAAGTTACTAGAGTAGAGGTTCATGGATCGTGCATGGGCAAAGTTTGCTGCCATGAAAACCAGGTCTTTAGGTCAGAACAAACATACATACCGTATTTTTCTGTGTATAAGAATAGGGTGTTTTTTTTTACCAAAAAAATAAGTTTAAAATTGGGGCTCTTCTTATACACAGGTCGTGCTGAGGGGTGTTTTCTCAATTTGGAGTCCCCCAAAATAGGGAGTGTCTTATACATGGGGGCGTCTTATACACCGAAAAATATGGTGTGTTTGTATATACACACACACATACTCACTGTACTTTGTACAGCTAAATAAATTAATAAACCACTCCTCATCAATAGGCGTTCTTCTTCTCCTATGCCACCTCTCATATCACGAATTAAGCTCTGTGAATAAAAAAAGAAGAAAAGAAAAACAGAATAATCCTGGATGTACTTTTTGATACTACCATTCAAGATATATCAGATGGGTTCAGAGGAGGACAACCAAGCCCAGTAATTGTTTGGAATGCAAAAGCCGCTGGAAAATTCAGAAGGGACAGATAATGTTCCACCATCTGGGAAAGGAGTTAACTTTTCCAATAGTATAGGCTGCTGCAGTCTGAAGCACAACCACTAATTGTTTTCTGTCAACACTGAGGGCAAAGCAAAGATGGGCTTAAATTAAAGGAAGACAAGATTTCCTACCCATAAGAATACCTGGGAATTGGGACAAGTGGCCAGAGGAAGTTCTGGTTTTCACCCTTAGATGATATGTTATAAATAGGCTGAATGAAACAGCTAACGGGAATACTTGGGGGTAAACAACATGAACAGCACACACTGACACAAGCAACCCCTACTCCTCCCCCATTGCTCAGAAGTGTGCCCTCCTGAAGCTGTTTTTCATTTAAATGCGACCGTTTGTGAGGAAAGTAGTTCTCTTCTTATCCAAAGTAGCCTTTGTGAAGTGGAAATACAAATGTCAAGATAGATTTTTGTGGAACTCATTATCACAATAATAGTTTAAAAATTAATACAGTGGTACCTCGGGTTACATATGCTTCAGGCTACAGACTCCACTAACCCAGAAATAGTACCTCAGGTTAAGAACTTTGCTTCAGGATGAGAACAGAAATCGTGCGGTGGCCCCATTAGCTAAAGTGGTACCTCAGGTTAAGAACAGTTTTAGGTTAAAAACAGACCTCCAGAACGAATTAACTTCTTAACCCGAGGTACCACTGTACTTGTTATCAAGTGGGATCTGCAACAAAATGTTGCAGCACTGTTTAGTGTTCCATCTTCTCCAGAATATTCCATTCTATCATCCAGTGTTCCTCTTACTCGCTCCCCAAACAGTTAGCAGTGAGCACATTTGGGGTGTGCACACATTCTCATTGACCCTGCAAGCCACACCTGCTCTGTCACTTTTTATGAAGTTCTACATTCTGATGTGTTTCTTCCAAACCAGCTTCAATCAGAATTGGAAACCACCACCCCACCAGCCCCAACAACATCTGGAGCTGGAGAGCACCACATTTGCTGCTCCTGCATGGTTGTTATGTATATTATTTTCCTTCAAACAAAGCAGGGCTGGGGAAGCTGTGTCCCCCCAGATGTTATTGGACTCCCATTAGCCCCAGCCAGCACGACCAGTGGTCAGGCATGATGGGAACTGTAGTCCAATAACATCTGAAGGGCCAAACATTCCCTAGCCTTGGGTTGGTGTATTTTACTTAGACAAGGGAGAACCAATGGGTAATAGCCAACATTTGCCATACTCAGAGTGTACACATTGAAATCAATGGGATCTGTGAGTATGACCAGTGTTGGCTACCATCCCATATTATTACTTGTGTGTATTGGGGAAGTTCTCGTGGGAAAAGGAGATATAAATCTGGTAAACAAATCTTATTGGAAGTATAAACCCCTTCATCCAACCGCCCTTGATTTAATATCTAAATTGGAGGCTGTTGCACTTGGGTCTGGCCTTGGAGGTTCTGGTGGCCATGTGGTTGGTCACTGTGAGAACAGGATGCTGGACTAAATTGGTTTTTGGTCTGATCCAGCTGGTCTCTTCTCATGAGGACTTCAGATAAACTCCCAGCTTCTCCCTAGTGTGAGCTTACAGTTTCTCTGGTCAGTAGCCACATAGTTAACATTGGTGTCCTCCCATGTGGCAGCCATAAGAAACCATGGCAGCCCACAATAAACAAGAAAAGCAGAAGAGAGACCCTCAAGACAAAGTAGCCTAACCATTGCACCACAATAACTGTTAAGGCGAGAATCAAGTACACCCGGACAACCCAAGAGCTCTGGCTCTCAATGCATCTATCCCAGCTTCTGTTCCAAGTATGGCTCCTCATAACTAACCACTGGCCATATGCCTCTGTTTATTTACCCACCTACGTTAGGATGAGATGCTATCGCAGTTGGTCCTTCAGCTCTCACCTGGGAGATACAAAGGAGAAAGTACAGCATCCAGGCTGTTCAACTCTTTCCCGGCCATAAAGTTCTTTTATAGTCAGGCTAACGATCGTGCCGCTCACAGGAACTCCTCGATTAGTGCTGCTGATGCAGCTTCATTGAGTTTTCTTGCTGAGTCTACTCTGGGGGCAAACAGCAATTTAGTAACTCAGACAACAACAGAATGCTTTGCTAAGGGATTGTTGGCCAGTGCCAGGAAAGAGTCTTCGCTGGCTTCCCAGCTTCACTCTCAGCCAGAAGCATGACTAGCAGAAGCACAGCACTGCTAAGACTTTATGTGTGGCTCTGCAATCCAAATGCTCCAAGTGTCCTTTTTTTCCCAGGGACAGTCCCAGATTTACAGAAGGCGACCCAGTTTCTGATTTGATCCCAAAAATGTCCCGCTTTTCCTTAGGATGTCCCTATTTTCATTGAATAAATGTTGCAGGGTATGGAGTTATCTAAGGGACGCAGGTGGCGCTGTGGGTTAAACCACAGAGCCTAGGTCTTGCCAATCAGAAGGTCGGTGGTTCGAATCCCCACAACGGGGTGAGCTCCCGTTGCTCGGTCCCTGCTCCTGCCAACCTAGCAGTTCAAAAGCACAGCAAAGTGCAAGTAGATAAATAGGTACCACTCCGGTGGGAAGGTAAATGGTGTTTCCGTGCGCTGCTCTGGTTCTCCAGAAGTGGCTTAGTCATGCTGGCCACATGACCCGGAAGCTGTACACCGGCTCCCTCGGCCAATAAAGCGAGATGAGCGCTGCAACCCCAGAGTCGGTCACGACTGGACCTAATGGTCAGGGGTCCCTTTACCTTTACCTTTATGGTGTTTTCTGACCCCCGAGCTGCCTGAAGGCAACCCAGTATATGAATTTTTTCTTTGAATGTTTAATGTTTTATTATGTTTTTATGTATGGTGGAAGCCGCCCAGAATGGCTGGGGCAACCCAGTCAGATGGGTGCTATCTAAATAGTAAAATTATTTTTATGGAATGGGACGTCCCTATTTGCATCGGAGAAATGTTGGAGGGCATGCAATCCATTTTGGGGTTGTTGTTTTTTTGTTAGTACAATGCAACCGCTGAGGTTGCAGGTTTAAGTGGAAGACTGGGACAGGAAGAGAGAGGCTCTTTAACCCTATTCCCAGGCACCATTTTCACACTGAAAATCTCCCCCTTCTTTTTCTCTTTCTCATGCACGCACCATTTCCAGACTTTTGCAATCTTCAGGTGGGATTCAATCCCATAACATCAAATTCAGGTTGTGCAATTAAAAATTGAGTTGGGGCGGGGTGGAGAAAGAAAGAAAGAAAGAAAGAAAGAAAGAAAGAAAGAAAGAAAGA
>JAXCMG010000064.1:2677122-2687503 GCA_034642415.1 Podarcis siculus | reverse complement strand
TTGCCTGGGGACTCGCCTTTGCTCAGCGCTTCCCAGCGGAGAGGTGATGGTGGTTTCCCTTGCTGCATCCCCTTTGCTGGGTTGCTGCGCTGTGGGAACCACCGCTTGAGGTTTCGTTTGGCTGCTGGCTGGGCTTTCTGCCTTTGGCTCGGAGGGGCTCAGAAGTTGAACATACCTGTGCTCTGAAAATCCCTTATTTTGGCTGCTGATCCCTTATTTTCGAGGCTGCTGGTCCCTTATTTTCAAATCTGTAAGTTGACAGCTATGATGTGGCCTAAAGCACACAATGGCAGAGTTTGAGGGCTGCATTCTAGGCCAAGTGCATGTGGCCCCATTAGGGAAGAGAGCTCTGGCCATTTACTTCTGAGTGGGGGTGGTTGAGTCTTGCGAGTGGGGGACACATCATAGCATCAGAATATGGCCTCCCTTAACACAGGGCTGGGGGGCTCTGTGAATAAAGGAGGGGTGAGAGGCCACGGCAATGATTCCTCCTCTTCAACAGGACAGCTGAAGCTGCAACGAGACTGCCGCCTTTATGGTTACCTCAACAGGGAGGCCTCAAGCCTGCACGGTATGGATGATGCCGCCAATTTCAGAGCTGTTCAGGTATGAGTTGTGCTGTGTGCCATAGTGGGGTCTGGGGTATAAATTGTACTGGTCTGTGAGTGGCAGAAGATGTAGTAGTGGTAGTAATGGTGGTGATTTTTGTCCTCATGTAACCTTTATGCATGCAGCCATGAACAGGAGGGAGTTTTCTGAAGACTTGCATACCCTCCAACATTTCTCGGATGAAAATAGTGGTGTCCTGTTCCCATCTGACTGGGTTGCCCCAGCCACTCTGGGCAGCTTCCAACATATATAAAAACATAATAAAACATTAAACTTAAAAAAAATCCTTCCCTACACAGGGCTGCCTTTAAAGGTAAAGGTAAAGGTACCCCTGCCCGTACGGGCCAGTCGTGTCCGACTCTGGGATTGCGTGCTCATCTCGCTCTAGAGGCTGTGAGCCGGCGCCATCCGAAGACACTTCCGGGTCACGTGGCCAGCGTGACGAAGCTGCAGCTGGCGAGCCAGCACCAGCGCAGCACACGGAAACGCTGTTTACCTTCCCGCTATAAAGCGGTCCCTATTTATCTACTTGCACTTAAGAGTGCTTTTGAACTGCTAGGCGGGCAGGAGCTGGGACCGAACGACGGGAGCTCACCCCGCCGCGGGGATTCGAACCGCCGACCATGCGATCGGCAAGTCCTAGGCACTGTGGTTTTACCCACAGTGCCACCCGCTGCCTTTAGGTGTCTTCTAAAGGTTGTATAGTTACTTATCTCCATGGCTCGGGGGTCTCATAACTCCATACCCTCCAACATTTCTCTGATGAAAATAGGGTCATCATATGGAAAAGTGGGACATTCTGGGATCAAATCAGAAACCAGGACAGCTTCTGTGTATCTGGGACTGTCTTAGGAAAATAGGGACACTTGGAAGGTCTGGACTTAGGGCTCATTCACACTTCCATTTGCTCCATCACTATCCCCCAGGAAAACTTGCGTTTTAGCACTGAATCGGAACAAATGGCAATTGGGGTTTCCACATGTTGCTATTTGTTCCAGTTTAGCGCTAAAGAGCAGGTTTTCTGGGGTAAAGCAACAGGGCAGAGGCAGAACTGCTCAGACCCTTGCCTAGAAAACATAGGATAGGACAACTGCTGGACCCACGCTCTCTAGGCATGGGAAGAAGCAGAAGTGTGGACTAGCTCTTAGCGGAACCCAAGGTTTATAGAAGTACAAATGAGAGACATAGAGAACACCACAACATGAAGTATGAGCAGGGCCGGCTCAGGACATTCTGACACCTGAGGCAAACCACAAAATGGTGCTCCCCACCACCAGGGAAGTAGGGGTGAGTGAAGATCTAAATCAAGAATAGGGAGGGGGGATAAAGATCGACATTGGGATCTGATGTCCCTTGGGGATCCTGCTGCCTGAGGCAGTCGCCTCACCTTGGGTATGAGCATGCTCAGCAGCTATGAAATCCTCACTGACTGTTGGTGTATGTGTGTAAAACTGGGGAGGGAAAATGTGTGGGAGGGGAAATGTGTGTGTGTGTGGGGGGAATATCCTGGAAAGGGGCATGGGTGACTGGAACCCTGAACAGAAGCACACACGCCACGTAGCAGCATTCTGTTGCAGGTCCCACTTGTATATTCCTGTGAATCCATAGACCTGCCCTGTGCAACCCAAATCCTTCTCTCTAGTTTACCAGAGTGCTTTCAGAGACAGGGGCTTAATGTTGCAAGTGGGTCATTGAGATATTGCAAATAGGAAGTTGGCGGCAGTTTTGTTGAATTTCCCCCAGAAAGGGAAAACCAGGATTAGATGGGGGGTGGGGGAGTATGGACTGGCATTTTGAATCTAGGAAAGTCTTGTGGACAGATAAGGAGGACTGATATCATATTAAACACCTTCCTGGGAACACCCTTAGGTAAAGGTAAAGGGACCCCTGACCATTAGGTCCAGTCGTGGCCGACTCTGGAGTTGCGGCACTCATCTCGTTTTATTGGCTGAGGGAGCCAGTGTACAGCTTCCGGGTCATGTGGCCAACATGACTATGCCGCTTCTGGCGAACCAGAGCAGCGCACGGAAACACCATTTACCTTCCTGCCGGAGCGGTACCTATTTATCTACTTGCACTTTGACGTGCTTTCAAACTGCTAGGTTGGCAGGAGCAGGGACCGAGCAACGGGAGCTCACCCCATCACAGGGATACGAACCGCCAACCTTCTGATCAGCAAGTCCTAGGCTCTGTGGTTTAACCCACAGCGCCATTTACACATCCATTTTTGTCCCTGAAAGTATAATTGGGTTTTGCCTTGGATCTCAACACGCTCATGCACAGAAGGCTTTGCTGTGGTCCATAGGGAGCTCACCTGAGGGCTTTCCTGTGTTTAACCCTGTTCCCTAATGCTGCTTTTCTTGAAGGATGCTATGCGAGCCATTGGCTTCTCCCCATCAGAGATCACAGCGGTGCTGGAGGTGGCTGCTGTCGTCCTCAAACTTGGCAACATAAAGCTGGGGCAGCAATTTCAGGCCAGTGGAGCAGAAGCTTGTGGAATCGAGGATGACAAAGGTCAGCAGGGCAGGATGGATCATCTCCAGGATTACCATGCAGAGTTTGGCCCAGGGCTGATTGCCCCATGGTAGCTCACGATTTTGAGAACCAGATCTTTCCCCCAGGTGTTACCGTATTTTTCGCTCTATAGGATGCACCGGACCACAAGACGCGCCTAGTTTTTAGAGGGGGAAATCAAGGGGAAAAAATTATTTCCCTCCCTCCAGCCCCAAAGAGCAGCAGACAGGCTGCGCACAGCCTTGCCGCCACTCCTGGAGCTTGCGGGGCTGGGGGCGGGGGAAGCCCGAGTTTTCCCCAACCCCAGGCCCCAGAACAGGTCGGGGAGCAGCGGCAAGGTTGTGCGCAGCCTTGCCTCTGCTCCCGGAGCTTGCGGGGCAGGCGGGGGAAGCCCGGGTTTCCCCCACCCAGCCCCAGGGACCACACATTCACTCTATAAGACGCACAGACATTCCCCCTTAGTTTTTAAGAGGAAAAAAGTGCATCTTATGGAGCGAAAAATATGGTATGTGGCTGCATGCAGCCTGTGTGCCATTGGCTTAATAGTCCCAGTTCCATAGTATGATACACCCTGTGGCCAGGTTGCCATAATGGGTTTAAAATTAAAAGGGTTTTCCTAAATACAGTTGGAACATCAGCTGCCCTGTACCATTTAGCAACATTTAGTAATTCAATGGGACGTCATCACTTTGCGAGTTCCCTCCACAACCTGCTGCATGCGGCAGGAATAAAAATAATAGCAGGCAAACAACTTTTTAGGGAAAAGTTGTCTGCTGTTACTGATCTAATTGAGGTGAAGGAAGACTCTGATTCTAAACCTCTGCTGCCTTGTGGGATATCTTTGGGAGAAGAAAGGGATAAGGTGTAAAGTCTACACCAGGCTTCCTCAAACTCGGCCCTCCAGATGTTTTGAGACTACAATTCCCATCATCCCTGACCACTGGTCCTGCTAGCTAGGGATCATGGGAGTTGTAGGCCAAGAAACATCTGGAGGGCCGCGTTTGAGGAAGCCTGCTCTACACAAATCCAAAGTGAAGTCCCTAAGATGGTTGGATGGTGCCTTGTATGTCTCCTTCTGGCAACTCCTGCATCCAAGCTGGTGCCAAACCGATTGCTCTGCCTTCATTTGGACCACATCAGCGAGGCCAAGAGCAGGGTCTCATCATCTGGGCAGCTCAGGACTTCCATACACGTTGCCCAGGCTTGTGCCCGAGAGAGGTCACTTTGGTGCTGCTAACAAATGCACAAATTGGGGGGAGGTGTGCATAAGAAGGCACATATTTGTGAAAACAGTTTTCAAGAATGTGTTAAAGGTAAAGGGACCCCTGACCATTAGGTCCAGTCGTGGCCAACTCTGGGGTTGCGGTGCTCATCTCGCTTTATTGGCCGAGGGAGCCAGCGTACAGCTTCTGGGTCATGTGGCCAGCATGACTAAGCCGCTTCTGGCGAACCAGAGCAGCGCACAGAAATGCCGTTTACCTTCCCGCCGGAGCGGTACCTATTTATCTACTTGCACTTTGACGTGCTTTTGAACTGCTAGGTTGGCAGGAGCAGGGACCGAGCAACGGGAGCTCACGCTGTGGCAGGGATTCGAACCGCCAATCTTCTGATCAGGAAGTCCTAGGCTCTGTGGTTCAACCCACAGTGCCACCTGCATCCCTATATTAGGATAAATGTGCACTACAATGCTGGCAATTTTTTTACAAGGACTGGGGGGGGGGGGGAAAGTAATCCAGACTGATGTAGAAATGTGGAGAACAAGACTGAGAACAGCTGAAATGGGCAAGTTTGTCCATCCCTGCCACTAGAATGAATGGAACAGTAATTGGTAGAAGACAGCCTGAGCTTGGGAAACTCCTGCCTTGATTCCCGCTGAGCCTCCCTGCCTTGATTTCTCTGCATTGCAATGTGTCTCCAGTACCAGGGTGAGGACCTCACTTCCCGCTTTGCTTTTGCAGTGGTCCGGGAGATCTGTCAGCTCATCCAATTGAGTGAAACTGCCCTGGAGCAGGCTTTGTGCTCTCGCACAGTGGAAGCCCATCAGGAGAAGGTGGTGACAACACTAACCGTCTCACAGGTGAGTGTGGAGCTGAGCTGCTTGCAGATTTCCATTAGGTCATTAGTTCCCGTGCAAAAATGTTGGTTCTGCTGCATTTCCATTCCATTATTTTTTTTAAAAAAAAACCTGTTTCACAGAGACTCAAGCCTGTCCTCTCAACCAGTTCAATGGGTGGAGGTCTCAATAACCCTCTTGCTCATGTTTTTCTTACCAGCGACTTCATACTGTGGCAGGTCATTTATGTACATATTCTGCTACATGCTAGAATCTGTGTTTTGCATCTCACTGCAGACATATCAGCACTGGTGTGCTAACTCATTTTCTCCAGTATTAAAATGCCAAGGTGCAGGAGTCTGATGTTAGCCTGATAGCGACAGGGAGCAGGGCCTTCTTGCAGGTGGCACTCTCTTTATGGAAGAGGGAAGAGCCACAGCTCAGTGTTAGACCATTTTCTGGGTCCAGGTTCAAATCCCAAACTCTCAGGTAGGGCTGGGAGAGGCCTCTGCATTAAATCCTGGAGTGTTGTTGCCTATCAGTGTAGACACTATTGAACCTTTCAGCAGATATTGAAATTAGGGGTGTAAGGATGCAGTGATTTCTGTCCCATCCTGTGATTGTTGCAATCAGCACTGTTTCTGTTCCGCTGCAGTTCGGCTTCCAGCCAATCCTACGTTTATTTGTGTCGCTAGCAGTTATGGTCAAAAGTAACACAATTAATTATGTAGTTAATTTTGCAATTAACTTCAGTGCATTGTGACAGAAGGGAAACATCAAAATCAAGGCAGAAAATAATACTGTATTGGCCCAAATATAAGCCGCACCATTAAAATTCAAGGGGGGGGGGGGAGAAAAAAGGCGCTCCCTTAAAATTCCGCAGGCACTCACACCCATTCGGTTTTACCATATGTCTGTTTCAGCAGTGATATTGTAAAAGCCAATTTTTGTAAGGTTGCGAATTTATGCCGCACTTTAACTTTTCATGGTTAGAATTTGGAAAAAAAGTAAGGCTTATATTCAGGCCAATATGGTATACCGTGGTACCTCGGGATGCGAACGGGATCCGTTCTGGAGCCCCGTTCGCATCCCAAACGGAACGCAAGACACGATGGCGCCTCTGCGTGTGCGCGGGTCATGTTCCGCCGCTTCCACGCATGTGAGTGACGTCATTTTGAGCATATGCACATGCGCGAGCGGCGAAACCCGGGAGTAACGCACTCCGTTACTTCTGGGTTGCTGTGGAGCGCAACTTGAATGCGCTCAACCTGAAGCAGATTCAACTCGAGGTATGACTGTAATTATTGATGTAACATTTGCTGACTGAAAAATCAATCATAGTGAATAGCACACATATTCACTTGTATGATTTCAGTTATTGACTGTGGTTGAACACTGCTCAAATTTCCGTTTCTGACGGAACTCTCTGACATCCCTAGTTGAAATCCAGGCTGTTGTAGGGCACAAAACAACCTATGAATGTAGCGTATGTTCCTCACCCCCCTCCCGTCATACTTTCTCCTTTCAGTTCTAGGAATGGCAGTTCTGTAGAGCAGCCGTTAAATTATCGTAATTTTACAAGTTACAGTGATGATTCCAAGACTGGTTTTGGACCAGTATACTTCGGATGTGTAAAACATGCCCCCATCAGATAGCTGTAACCCAGGGTGGTTCTGACCTGGGAGCTTTAGGGCTGAGTTCTTCCCAAGGCAAGGGCTCTGGCCCAGGGCTCTCAGCTTCCTGAACGGGTTGTGTGTTTCCCGGTCTAACAATCTCTGTCTTGCTTCCTAGGGTTACTATGTGCGGGATGCCCTAGCAAAGAACGTTTATAACCGGCTATTTAATTGGCTCGTTAACAGGATCAACGAGAGCATCAAAGTGAGTGTGCGCAGTGGATATGACCCACCTGACTTAAAACAGTGAAAATGAGTTTAACATCCAATGTATTAAAGCAGTGGTTTAGGACTCAGCGATGATCCTTGGTTTGAGAACAAATGTGGGTATTATCATTCACAAGCGTTCCCTTATTTTCGTATCTGGCTTAGTGAGAGAACTCATACATGGGGGGTGGAGTACTTGTGGCCAACTAGGTGTTGCTAGACATATCTCTCATCATCCCTCACCATTAGGCATTCTGGCAGAGGTTGATGTTAACTGGAGTTAAACAGCAGCACCAACATCTGGAGAACCACCGATGCCATATTATGCTGCTTTGGAGTAAGGGTGGGATTGAACTAAATGATACATTTTCATATAAAGGTAAAGAGTAAAGGGACCCCTGACCATTAGGTCCAGTCATGGACGACTCTGGCGCTCATCTCACTTTATTGGCTGAGGGAGCCGGCATACAGCTTCCGGGTCATGTGGCCAGCATGACTAAGCCGCTTCTGGCGAACCAGAGCAGTGCACGGAAACGCCGTTTACCTTCCCGCCAGAGCGGTACCTATTTATCTACTTGCACTTTGATGTGCTTTCGAACTGGTAGGTTGGCAGGAGCAGGGACCGAGCAATGGGAGCTCACTCCATTGCGGGGATTCGAACCGCCAACCTTCTGATTGGCAAGTCCTAGGCTCTGTGGTTTAACCCACAGTGCCACCTGCGTCCCATACATTTTCATATAGGTACACTCAAAAAAAATTGGGGGAAAAGTATGTATTCATGATTAGGAAGACCGAAACAAGATGGTAACTATCCCCAATTAAATGACCAGGGGAGACTGGAAAGTGTGAATGCTTTCAGGACATTCTTCCTCTTCTTCTTCTTCTTCTTCTTCTTCTTCTTCTTCTTCTTCTTCTTCTTCTTCTTCTTCTTCTAGGTGACAACAACTGAGCACAAGAAAGTCATGGGTGTCCTGGATATTTATGGCTTTGAGATTTTTCAGGTGAGTAGTGGATATTCCTGGTCCTTGCTTCTAAAGGCAGATATTTGATCAGGGTCTTGGCAAGTGGGTCTGACTCTGGGGCAGGCTGGTGCCTTCAGATATGAGAAGGTGCTCTCTCTAAGTTCATGTTCATGTGTTATGTGCGCATTGCTACCTCTCTATCTTTCCATGTCTTGTTTATGTGCATTAAGCGGAGAAGCACAAACATGAATTGGATTTACAGTAAGTTGCGAGGAGACTTCAGGGCTGAGAGTCAGGCTTAGGGGATATGGTCAGGGTTTTATATGTGGGAGTCGATCTAGGATGTATGCATCCTTTACCTGGGGCTCTTTTGCTTTCAAAGTTTCTATTTTTTCTCCTTCTCCTCTGTGTAGGACAACAGCTTTGAGCAGTTCATTATCAATTACTGCAATGAGAAGCTGCAGCAAATCTTCATCCTGCTGACCCTGAAGGAGGAACAAGAGGAATACATTCGGGAGGTAGACAATTTTGCCAGAGCCAGGCCTGGTTCATAGGCAAGGGGCAAGGGTATTAATAGAATAGGTTATATATACAAGGTTGTGTGTGTGCGCACAAACAGTGCAGGTATAATAATAATAGATAGATAGATAGATTCTTTATTGTCATTACACAAGTGCAACATTGCACAAGTGCAACGAAATTGGATGCCATCCCTTAAAAACAACAAAAGCAAAACAACAACAACAACCAACAAACCACATTCCAGCCACACCCACACCCACACCCATCAATCTCCCAGGTCACACTATCGAGTTACAGCATTCAAAAAGGCCACAGCTCTTGGGTAGAAACTGTTTTTCAGTCTATTTGTCCTTGACTTGATGTTTCTATATCTCCTGCCAGAAGGCAGTAGTGCAAACAGACTGTATCCCGGGTGAGATGAATCCTGCAGGATGTTGTTTGCTTTCCTAAGACAACGGGAACCGTACAATTCTTCCAAAGATGGGAGAGGATGACCAATAATCCTTTGTGCTGTGGTTATGACCTTCTGGAGCACCTTCCTCTCCCTAGCTGTACAACTGGAGAACCAAGCACAAATACAGTATGTAAGAATGCTCTCTATGGAGCCTCGGTAGAAGGACACCAGCAGTCTCTCACTCAGATTGTTCTTCTTTAAAAGTCTGAGGAAATAAATTCTCTGCTGGGCCTTCTTCACCAGAGCAGTGGTATTTGCGCTCCAAGTCATGCCCTGATCGATAGTTACTCCCAAAAACCTGAATTCCGCCACCCTCTCCACCCGTTCCCCGTTGATATGCAAGGGCTGAATGTCCGCCTTTTTTTTCCTGTAATCCACCACTAATTCCTTGGTCTTAGCCGTATTAAGAGCCAGATTGTTCTCTCCACACCAAACACAGAGCCGCTCCACCTCGTCCCGATAGGCGGACTCATCCCCTCCTGAAATGAGCCCTACCACCGTAGTGTCATCAGCAAACTTGATGATTTTGTTGCTGGAATAGATGGCTGTACAGTCATACGTATAGAGAGCATAGAGCAGGGGACTCAACACACAACCCTGTGGTGAGCCGGTGTTAAGGCTAAGGGCTGTGGACATATGTGACCCTACTCTAACCCTCTGAGAACGTTCTGACAAAAAATCCAAAACCCAGAGACAGGTGGAGTTGGAGAGTCCAATCGCCTCTAGCTTGGACACCAGTCTATGGGGGAGGATAGTGTTAAAAGCAGAGCTAAAATCCACAAACAGCAGCCTCACATAACTCCCCGGCTGCTCCAGATGGGACAGAGCAGCATGGAGAGTGGTGGTGATAGCGTCTTCTGTGGATCTATTTGCCCTGTATGCAAACTGGTAGTTGTCAAAAGTTGATGGAAGACAGGAAATAATATGACGGCGCACCAGTTTCTCAAAACACTTCATGATGATTGGAGTCAGTGCAACTGGTCTATAGTCGTTCAAACTACTGATTGTGGATTTTTTAGGCAGAGGGACAATAGTTGACGACTTCAGGCAGGGTGGGACAATAGACTGGTGTAAGGACTTGTTGAAGATCTTAGTAAAGACCCTCGCCAGCTGATCCGCACAGCCCTTCAACACCTTTCCAGTGATGCCATCAGGTCCAGCCGCCTTCCTCGGATTCACCATCCTCAATACCTTTCTCACCTCATGCTCCTCTAGTCACCAACGTGTTGCATGAGTCGTACTAAAACAAGGGTCAGCAACCTTTTTCAGGAGGGCGCCTGTCCACCGTCCCTCAGACCATGTGGTGGTGAAAAAAATGAACAAATTCCTATGCCCCACATGTATCCCAGAGATGCATTTTAAAGTAGGAGTAAACTAGGTGTAAACT
>JAXCMG010000064.1:2640031-2667122 GCA_034642415.1 Podarcis siculus | reverse complement strand
GGCAGAGAACAGCTGAAAGGTTGGCAGCTTTGATCAGTGGTGGGTAGAGGGCATTGTGGTGAGAACAGCATTTGGTTTTCCAAAAAAATTCTTTTCAATATCTGCCATAAATTCCATGATGGGGAAATGAGATGCAGGACCTCTCTTAATTCATGTTGACAATAGGTGGAGCTCTAGAACAAATATTCAACTTTAAGGATGTTCTGTGCACTCAAATCAGTTCAGAATTCAGAGTCGCCTTAGGGCGCAGTTTTCCGAATGATTCTGCAGAGTATTTGTGGAGAAAAAACCATACATTGCAGCTGTATATGTGGCAGTTGGCATGAGGCAGTTCTGTTCAGGTCCCCAGTTATTAACTTATTTATCAGTGATATGAGGAACCCATTAGCCGTCTCACAAAAATTTATCCTCTCCCCTCGTATAGCAGATTACCGTTGTCCTCTACTTCTCTACGCAGATGATGCGGTACTACTCTCTTACTCCAGAGTGGGTTTAAGGAGGGCACTAAAGATTTTTGCGACATATTGCCATTCTAATCATCTGTCTATCAACCACACCAAGTCCAAAGTACTGATATTTTCAAGGAGTCGAAAACTTTATTCATGGAAACTGGAGGGCACGAAAATTGAACAAGTACATAAATTTAAATATTTAGGAATTTATTTTCAATATAATTTAGGGTGGAAAGCGCACGTTGAATATCTTCAAAACAAGACAAAAGCCCTATCTCACTCCCTCCTCCGTTTTTTCTACTCTGAGGGGGCCTTATTCATCACTGCGGCCTTGAAAGTGTATAGTATCAAAGTGATGGCCACAATGGCCTATGCTGCACCTTTATGGGCTGCCTTTGCAAACCTCTCACCTTTAGAGTCACTTCAAAGCCAATTCTTACGCCGACTTCTAAAATTACCAACATGCGTAAGTAATGCGGCTATCTGCTTAGAAATGAAGATACCCTCAGTGGAGTTAGTTATATGGAGGAGAGTTTTGATTTATTGGATATCCCTATGGCATAAACTCCCGAACCACTATCTCATTCAATGCATGTGGCGAGATGACTTCACAAATTTGTGGTCAGGAAAAATCCATGCCAAATTGCTGTCCTATGAGATTTCGCCCACTGAATTGCTCAAACTGGATCTAAATGTGGCAAAAAGGTGTATAAATCAAAGGCTGGATGATGTGGAGCTATACCAAAATTTCGTAGCTGGTGGTGGAGCCTGCTCGCCGTTAAATTTCAGCATAACCCCTATCTACCGCGCTCCGTCCTACTTAACATCGCTTATGGCCGTGTCTCACCGATATGCCTTCATTAGAGCTAGGTTCAATGTCTTTCCAACAAACGTGCTGAGACATAGATTCACTAAGGGCCAAGTCCCTTCAATGTGCGCTTGTGAAATGAAAACATCTGAATCTCTACATCATGTTATGTTTATCTGCCCTTTGTACAGTTCAGCTCGTGCTAGTATACTAAACTCCATAATCCAGCCTACGGCTGACAAACCAGTAGACCTACAGCTTGCCTGGGTTCTTCAAGATGTGGATCCTTATATTACCCTACAGGTTGCTAAATTCCTAACAGCCGTCCTCTCGTACAAGAGACGGAATGGAATGTTAGCTGATTATTGGTAGTTATAAGAATTTTCTATAATGACATCAGATATTGATTTTAGTGTAGTGCCTAAAATTTTTAATCTTAATCTTAATCTTTTCTTATGAATAGCTAATATCTGTCCTGTGAGTTGTGAACTGTGTTATACTACTTGTGGTTTGTACGAGTCCGCTGTTTTATTTGATTTGTTTTGTTGTGTTGTGTTTCATGATGGGCGTAAAGCCGAATAAACATTTTGATTTGATTTGGGAAATGTGGCTGGGAGCATGTGAGGTGAAGGAAATTACTGCTGCGTGATAGCATGCAAAGAAGCGTTTCTGAACTGTGGAGCTCCCTCCATGTGAATCCCTCGCGAAGACCCACCAGGTCTTATAGAATCATGTTGTTGTTTAGTTGTTTAGTCGTGTCCGACTCTTCGTGACCCCATGGACCAGAGCACGCCAGGCACTTCTGTCTTCCACTACCTCCCACAGTTTGGTCAAACTCATGCTGGTAGCTTCAAGAACACTGTTCAACCATCTCGTCCTCTGTCATCCCCTTCTCCTTGTGCCCTCCATCTTTCCCAACATCAGGGTCTTTTCCAGGGAGTCTTCTCTTCTCATGAGGTGGCCAAAGTATTGGAGCCTCAGCTTCAGGATCTGTCCTTCCAGTGAGCACTCAGGGCTGATTTCCTTAAGAATGGATAGGTTTGATCTTCTTGCAGTCCATGGGACTCTCAAGGGTCTCCTCCAGCACCATAATTCAAAAGCATCAATTCTTCGGCGATCAGCCTTCTTGATGGTCCAGCTCTCACTTCCATACATTATAGAATCATAGAAACATAGAATTGCAGAGTTGGAAGCAACCCATCTGGTCCAACCCCCTGCAATGCAGGAATCTTTTGCCCAATGTGGGGCTCGGACCCACAGTCCTGGGATTAAGACTAGATATAAGTAGGGAGAAGGCTTTCAACCTAACCTTCTCTTGAACGTGCTAGTTTATTACATGGATAAATATGTAATTTTTATTTTTATTCTATTTTTGTATGTGAGCCCCCACTTGTAGTCTGAGGTGGTGCAGACCAGAGGCATGCTTACTACCTTAGTCCCAGGTGGGCAAAATATACTGCAAGGTGTAGTGGTGGATTTCCCTTGAGTAAAAGGAAAATTGGACAGTCCTAGGAGAAACTTGACCCTCTAAGAAGGACTTTAGCACAGACAGAAAGGTTGGGAGGCCATTGGGAACCATGACGGAGTGGGAGTTGGGTTGTGGGCCAGAGCACTTTGTTTCCATCTGAATGTGTCTGTTCTCTCATCTTCAACTTGAAGTCTTCCCTTCTATGTGCCTCCATCAATGAACTGTGTTCACTAGGAATGTATCTGAGAATTACTTAGGCACTGAGTCTTCTCCACCTCAGGTGACCTACAATGTGGTCGGATTCATAGAGAAGAACAACGACCTGCTCTTTAGAGACCTGTCACAAGCCATGTGGAAGGCCAAACATGTTCTCCTGCACAGCCTCTTCCCTGAAGGTGACCCCCAGAAAGCCTCACTCAAGCGTCCACCCACCGCTGGTTCACAGTTCAAAGCCTCTGTGGCCACCCTCATGAAGAATCTCTATTCTAAGAACCCTAATTACATCAGGTAATTTGTGTGTGTGTGTGTGTGTGAGAGAGAGAGAGAGAGAGAGAGAGAGAGAGAGAGAAACTGTGGATAGACATCTATTTATTTTGGAAAGCTGATTGTTCTCTGTGAATGAATGAACTTTATTACGGTCTCAGACCAGGATTAAAAAAGCATATAGATAAAATAGCAGTTAGGATTTTTTTAACCGATAATTGTTAGAGCAAATGAGGAAACAGGCACAGGATAAAACGTCTGGATAAAATACAAGATTAAACACGGATAATGGATGGATAAAAAACTGATAATTAAAACAGATAAGAACTAAAAACAAACAAAGACACGCAGTTAAAACAACTATAAGAGTCTGCAGAGTAGAAGCCTCTTACATAGAGGACACTCACAACATTAGAAACTGCTGTGCAGATATGGTTAAAACAGACAATTAAAACAATGTACAACACTAAATTTAGCAACAATGTGCAACAATAAACTGTCCCAGGGAGTTGGCTCAGAATCACCCATGGAGCAGTGTTTGGGGCTTTTCATGCCGGACTATTTTGAGTTGGGTGATGGTCTGCGCCTACAGATCTGTACACAGAATCTGGCGACCGTCCAGGTCATCTTCTGATCTTTGCCTAACAGCAAAAGGTCAAATTTTTGCTTTTGCGGGAGGTCGGCGAGCCTCACCAGTAGGGGATCCAAGATCTTACTATGTGCCTCTTCATAAAAGGGACATCTAAAGAACAAGTGTTCTGGGCTTCCTATCTCTCCCAATGAGCAGGTGCAAAGTCTCTGAGCATACGGGACCCTTCTAAAGGCTCCATCCAGGACCGGCGAGGGAAGAGCTGAGCTTCTGGCGAGTGTAAAGGCCCTTCTTGCACCCCTAGATATGAGAAAGAATAGATATGCTGCCGGTGCGGCTATATATCTCTCGATTTCTCCAATTGTATAGTAAGGGCACCTTGCACAGTCGATTGTTCTCTGTGCATTTGGACACTTCTTAAGATCTCATAACAAAATTTTGTGTGATGGTTCCTAGGATCAAGGAGCAGGCTTTCATCTATGTTTAGATATAATTCAGCACCATTTTGACCAAAGATGATGAACTTAACCTTTAAAGGCGGCCCTGATTTTTTTATGTCTCAGAATTCCCAAGCATTGCTGGTTATGAGGCTGCTACGGGACTTATCTTTGGACCCAGCCAGTTTAATGACAGAGATGGGAGAGTAATCTCACTCAATAAGGATGTCCTCTTTGCTGCAGGTGCATCAAGCCCAACGACACCAAAAAGGCTGCTGTGTTCACAGATGATCTGGTTCGGACACAGGTGCGCTACCTTGGCTTGTTGGAGAACGTGCGGGTTCGGCGGGCTGGCTATGCCTATCGGCAGCTCTATGACCCATGTTTGGAGCGCTACAAGATGCTCTCCAAGGAGACTTGGCCAAAGTGGAAAGGCAGCGCCAGGTAGGACACAGAAACTGCGATGTGCTGGAGAGGTTGCCATCAGAGCCTGGTGGTTACATTCAGGGGTCAGTAGAATACCCATATAGTGGACTCATCCAAGGATTTAATAATGCTGATACAAGGCTAGAGAGAGAAACTTGGAGGGCTGCATTTGGCTGCTGGGGTGAGATCCCCGACCGCTGGGCTAGGCTTTGCTTGGAAAGGAAACACGTAGCACATTTGTGTGGTGATGGGGACAGATGCAGGTGGTTTTGGAGAGTCATCCCACATCATGGACTGGCTGGATGCAGAGGAGTGGTGGGAGGCACTAGCTGGGGGAACTCCCAAGGGAAGAAAGCTCAAAGCCAGGGGATTGTGGTGGGAGAAGACTGGGAGGAGGAGGTGTTGGAAGCAGGGTTTAGTGGGCAGGGAGAGGCTGGGGCAGAGAGTCCAGGCTCAGAGGCTGGAAAGGAGGGGGGGCCCAAGAGGCAGTATGGGGTAGAGTCTCCCCCTCCTGCTGCGACCAGCTCCCCTCTCCACCCTGGTCTCTTGGAACATGCAGAGAAATGAAAAGAGCAGAGCAGAGGTTGATTGTGCATGGACCCAGTCTACGACTGCTTGGCAAAAACCCTGCCAAGGCGGGGACTTAGGAAGCAGTGGAAGGTGAGGATCTTTGGTCCTTGCAACGGTCTTTTTGGAGTTGGGATTACTGGCCTGCACTGTTTTGGGTTTTTTGAATAAAGAGTTAACTTCATTGACACTGTGTTTTCATTGCTGACCTACACTTGACTCTGGCTCCTGACACCCCACTTTGCAGCTTCCCACTGTGTGTACATGCACAGGCTTTCCTAGGCATAAGCATTTTGGATGTTCCAGGCTTGTGCCAGCTGGGTGGCCTGGTCTGTGGTGGAGACCTGCAGTGCTGCTTGGCATTAGGCACATGGGCAGTAACACCCCTCCCACACACATAGAGTGGCCTTCCCAACCAATTAAGAGTGAGCCCAGGTGGTGGCTAGGCAATCTCTGATCTCTTATGTTCCCCTTTCTGGTGCAGGGATGGTGTTCAAGCCTTTTTGAGCAGTCTGCCCATTGACTCCAAAGAACTGGCATACGGGCACACCAAGATCTTCATCCGCACGCCACGCACGGTGAGCAACTGATGTTAGGACCAAGGGGGAGGTCAATGGTTACCAGCTCTTCTGGAGTTAGTGGGAGGAATGAATGTTGCTCCTTAGGGTTGCACCAAATATTTTTCACTTAAGGCGTGTGCGTTACAAAATGAAAGATATGACAAAATATATGTCACCACACTGCATAGCCAACCATATTCATCTATAGATGTCTCCAAACTTTCAATATTTTGTGGGAAGGGATTCAACTGCATACCGGAAATTTAGGTGCGCTCAAAGTTATCCATCACCTTAGCGCAACAAATCCACTTTGGGGGGGAAACAACTAAAATGGACTTTTTGTGGTTGGGAAACTGACAATGAAAAGTGTGGGATAAGCAAATGATTAATGGGAAAACGTGTAAAAACAAATCAGGATGAATGCTCAAAAAATCAACACATTTTTGGAACTAGTTTTCCCTAATATAATCCTTTTGACTATGTTATTTTCACGAATGTATTTATTATTACGCGCTTTCGTGGAGAACTTTCAGTGTGAATTTCAAAGGATGGCTGTGTTTTGGCCCTCGTATTGTTTCAGATAGTGCAAATTTGATTTGCTTTTAAATGTGAACTGAGTTTAATTTCTACCCCAACTCTTTCTGGAAGTGATCTTCCTCTCACTCACAGATTGTGGCACACATGTTTGCTGGGAAAGTAGGACAGACTGCAGAAGATCCATTGAACGTGTGGCCTGGCCACTGTAGCCTTCATTGCAGTTGCATGTACGAAACTCATTTAAAAACACAAACCTATGCGTGCAAAATGCCCTTGGTTGATGTGGGAACCTGAGGATAGGAAATCTACAAGGAGCAGAAGCTGGTAATCTTAACCTTTTAGGCCCTGAGGATTTGTCTGCTAGGAGCATGAAGGAACATCAAAGCTAACATCAAAGTTAATGCAGATCAGGCTGTAATTTCTTCCATGGTCTGAACCCTGTATTGGTGCTTTTCAACCTTTTCCCCCACAGCTTTTTTATTTGGAGGAGAGACGCCAGCAGCGGATACAGGAGCTGGTTGCACTGATCCAAGCAACCTTCCGGGCCTGGAAATGCCGCAAGAACTTTCTAGAGATGCGCAAGAGCCAAATCGTTATCTCTGCCTGGTACCGGGGCCATGCGGTAAGATGCAGAGAGTGATACACGTATGATTTTACAGACTTAGGTGCTTTTTAACTTGCAGACCTCACTGTCCTCTGTGTTTTGCAAAATCAACAGTAATGGCCCAGTATTAAATTATCGTCTTGCTTGCATCCATGAGAATTGGGAAGGCTGTTAGACAGAGTGATACTTGGTTCCAGTTTAACAAGGGCATTTGCAATGCAGGTTGAAGAAATATTTGCATTCCTTATTTGTTCTAGTTATTGAAAGCAAGAGGTGAAAATCACACCAAGACGAGTTCCAACCTGCCTTGATATGTCAATAGGGTCGTACAGGGCGGGGCGGGGTGGCAGCCCTCACAAGGCTGCCTTCTTTCTTGCAACCAGTCAAGCGGGTGGATCTGGCTGTCAGTTTCCTCCTCCTTAGTCTCAGTATTGCCTTAACAGAGGTCAGAAGAGGGTGTGTGTGTGTGTGCGCGCGCGCACACACACACAAAACTAGAATTAGTTGGCCCTGTCTGTCATTGGCTCTGGCGCCATCTACTGTTGGCCTCCTGGCCTTCTACCCTACCAGTCAAAAGGGGTGGGAATTACCACTGATGACTCCCTGTTTGTTCATGGCCTGTCTGCCTACTAAAGTGAGTGTTTTATTTTGCAGCAAAAGAAGAAATACGGGAAGATGAAAATGTCAGCTCTTCTTATCCAGGCCTATGTCCGAGGATGGAAGGTGAGGCAGGTGACATCCAGAATATGGTTGCAGCCAGGCCTTTAAAGGTTCTAGGGATCAGTTACTTACATAGTCAAAGTAATTAAATAATATGCAAGAATTTTTATTTTTTAAAATTAATGTCCTGACGTGATATATTCAATGATCCTTTTATGCAACAAAATCTCCGGTATTCTTCAGTAGCCTGGAATTTTTTGTCAGTTGCAGACAACTTAGGAGCTGCTAACAGGGGCTCAGATGCTAAGCAGCCAGATGAGGCTGAAATGATAAGTTTGTACACTGTTGCCCAGATTTTGTTACCTTGTCATTTCAAATCCTTGAGCATGCATGCACATGCTGTATATGTGTACGTGCCAAACTGGAAACATTTCAGGGCATAACTATATATTATGTCCAATGTTCTCTGAGATGTTATTAGTAATGACCGAGAAAATTGTAGGTCTTAGTGAAGCTGCTCCATCTTCCATTACTGGATTGAGGTTAATGGGGATTTTACAAAATGGGGGGGGGGGCTTTGACTTTTCCTGTACCAATGATGTTGTAGTGACATAACCTCAATGCTGGTGTTGTATTGGTGGTGTATAGGAGCCAAAACCTGACTGTGTGTGGCAGGCTATAGGGAGGAACAGAGCTTAGTTGGCATCCTGAGCTGTCTCGGACTTTACTGTAGCTCCACTTGTGACAATACAGTAGCATTACACTAGCAAAACAAGTTAAAACACTCCAACTGAGGTCAATGGAGACTGAGAAAATACTACCCCACTTCCTCTCATTCTGTCTACAGTGTTGAGAAACAGCATAAGATTCCAATAATGCTAAACTGATTTTAATGAACTGTCAGTGCAATGGGCCCATAGAACTTCACTGCCCACAACTGTGAGAAAGGATATTGGGGAAATCCCCCACACCCCACCCTGGGACCTACTGTCTGTCTGTTTGCTCCTGTATGTATGCTTCTTTGGGTGAATTCAGATGATTATGCACACTTCCAGACTGTTATTATTTTGGGGTAGGATTCAATTACATACTGGAAAATTGAGGCCACACAGTTATAATTGATTGGGAGCTATCACATAACTAACCTACTTCCCCAAAATATCATATTTTTTTTACGATAAGGAACGTGACTGGAAAATGTGGGGTTAATACTTGCTCTGACAAGTCATCTAACTCCCTTGCAAACAAATTAGAACAAATGCTGAATAAAGAGGCAGCGTCATCTAATGTCTCTGCAAAACAGGATGATTGCTCAATAAACAGGTTCTCTGGTGCCCCCTCCAGACTTCTGTTTATTGTGGTTGTCTTCTGCAACGTATTCTTGACACAGTAATAGTGAATTAGTGGTGGATTTATTCTGCTTTAGTTTGCTCTGTGATGTTCCCACAAAGCTACCATTCTATTGCTACAGTAAAACAAAACCAGGACAGAACGAAACCCAACATTTGTGGCCAAAAAAGTTAATGGGATTTCAGCAGGAAATTACAGGGTATGCACAAATCAGAAATGAAGTGGTGCAGGCTTCCTCAACCTTGGCCCCCCAGATGTTTTTGGCCTACAACTCCCATGATCCCTAGCTAGCAGGACCAGTGGTCAGGGATTATGGGATTTGTAGTCTCAAAGCATCTGGAGGGCTGAGGTCAAGGAAGCCTGAAGTAGTGTGACTAGCTCAAAACTTTTGCAGACAGTATTGAAGATGGCGTGTGACTGCTCTGAGAGCATCATGCGCACAAATCATCATGAATGTACAATAAAAAGATGTCTGGAGTGCCATACTGCAATAGGTATCACATTTCAAGATGTTGCGTGTAGAATTTCACCTCCTGTTGAAAGATGCAGCTTGCTGCATGAGATTAAAAAAAACCCCTCTTATCTGTGCAAAGTAGCATGCCATAGCTGCAGTCCATATGTTAGAAGCTTGAGCTGTCAGCTAATTAATGCTTTTTTTAATAAAATAAAATAAAAAGTTAATTGATCATCATTTCAACTGGTTACTAGATTAAATTTATATACAGATGCATGTTACAAAACATATTCCACCTAGGTGTCTTTATGACATATTGGGTGTATAACGCAATTTAATAAACAAACACTACTCCTTATTGTTGGAAAGAAAGACAACATTTTATCATTTGACTTTAAATTCCCTGTTAAAAGTAATAAGCAAGAACCAAAGCACCCTAAAAATCAATAAAGGTGTGTGCCATTTTCAGCCTCAGAGATTAAAAAACTGCCCTTCCTGATTGAAAGTGACCCTACTTGCTGATTAATCAACTTAAAGCTTTAGTTGATTGATCTGCTGCTTTAAAGTTTGTCACCATAAGGAAAAAAAAACCCACCTTACTGCCTCTTTCCCCATCAACCTCCGCTGCCATGGGGTTCTTCTGTATCCATAACCTTCTTCCACATTCTTGTAAACACATAAATAAACACACTACTAACCATTGTTGGAAGGAAGAACTTAATAAATAAGTAAATAAATAAAAAAGTAAATACTTTTTGCTAAATTCCCTATCACTCACCAGAAGCAAAATAGCATATCAGCCTCATAGATGAAAAAACTTGCCCTTATTGGTTGAAAATGCTCCCTACTGACTGATTAATCAACTTGAAGCTTTTGTTGATTGATCTACTGTGTCAGTTAGGACAAAAAACACACTGTATTTGATTTTCCCTGCCTCTCTGTCCCCCTCCCTTTTTTTCTGGGCTCCTTTGGGGTTCTTATCTATCCCCTCGCTTCCTCCATAGTCTCGTAAACTCCTACGGCAGCTGAAGCAACAAAAGAGCCGCAATCATGCCGCCACCATCATTACTGCTTACTGGAGAGGTTATCAGGTAACAAATATGCCACTGGTGAACATGTCAATTACTCCTCACCACTTTTCTCATCCATTTGCAGTCCATAGCTAGGATATCTACCCACATTGTGTGACATTTCCCAGGGTGTAATTCATAAGAATTATTTTGTGGGTCCTTAGTTTTTCTGTCCTTAAAGAAAAGATATAGGACCCCTGGTAGTTAAGTCCAGTTGTGAACGACTATGGGGTTGCGGCGCTCATCTCGCTTTACCGGCCAAGGGAACCGACATTTGTCCACAGACAATTTTCTGGGGTATGTGGTTGGAAACGCTGTTTACCTTCCCGTCACAGTCGTACCTATTTATCTACTTGCACTTTGACATGCTTTCGAACAGCTAGGTTGGCAGTCCTTAGTTTTTCTGAATAGGCCTTCCTACCTGGGTTGCCAGCCATGCAGTTACACAAAGTTTATTAATTGTTTGGTTTGTTTAATTCTACAAAAAACAGCATATAAGGGGAGGAAACAAGCATTCTATACACAGAAAACATTTTTGTTTTTTAGGAGGCACACACATCAGTCAGCAGGGCAACCTCATAAAAGAGGCATTTCTGCCGACTTTACTCACACGTAGGAGAGAGTACCTCTTTTAGTATTCCTGCATGGCAGGGGGTTGGACTAGATGACCCCTGGGGTCTCTTCCAACTCTACAATTTTACAATCCTAAGAACTTACAGTTTGCAGCTTTGTAAGTATTTGTATTTAAGATGCTGTCTTGAGAGACCTGCTGTTTTTCAATACAATATGAACTGACAGACATTGCAACCACGTGTGTGTATGTGAGTTCACACACACACACACACACACACAGACACAGACACTGTTTTCATAATTTTCTGATTCTTTGGGGTTAACCTTACCTGAGTTGAGGTAGAACAGGGTCTTGCAGTGGCTTCAGCCACTGAATCTGGATTTTCATCTCCCTTGCTCAAGTATGACTGCTCTCTGCTAAGGAGCAGAGCAAGAACAGTGTCAACTGGAAAGCAGCATGCCTTGTTTCCGCAGACCAACTGTCTCCCCTCATAGGTAAAGGTAAAGGGACCCCTGACCATTAGGTCCAGTCGTGGCTGACTCTGGGGTTGTGGGGCTCATCTCGCTTTATTGGCCGAGGGAGCCGGCGTACAGTCATGTGGCCAGCATGACTAAGCCACTTCTGGCGAACCAGAGCAGCGCACGGAAACACCATTTACCTTCCCGCCGGAGCTGTACCTATTTATCTACTTGCACTTTGACGTGCTTTTGAACTGCTAGGTTGACAGGAGCAGGGACTGAGCAACAGGAGCTCACCCTGTTGCGGGGATTCGAACCGCCAACCTTCTGATCAACAAGTCCTAGGCTCTGTGGTTTGACCCACAGCGCTACCTGTGTCCCTGTCTCCCCTCATAACCTTGTTTTAAAAGCTTTACAATGTTATTGGGCAAACCTCAGGATTACTGAGAGATTATAAGGAAAGAGAGTATCCCAAAAGCTGACCCCCCTCTCGCTTTTATCAGCTGGAAACTTTGTGGGTGAGAGATTTATTTATTTATTTTTTGTCACTGTGCAAAAACCTCCTGGGTGTGCCTTCCATTCTTGTTTGTACTTCCTCACCCTGCTTCAGCATTTTCCTCTTTGCTTCCAAAGTGGGAAAGGGCCATAGCTCAGTAGAACACTTTATTTTACATGCATGAGGTATTGGGTTCAACAACTGGCACCTCCAGTTAAGAAGAGGCCTTGTGAACCAGGTAGGGAAATATCTCTTCTTGATGCCTGGGAGAGCGCTGCCGGTCAGAGTAGACAATAATAGGCAAAGTGGGATGGCCTTATTTGGTACACAGCAGCTTCTTTTCTTCAGATGTTATTTAGACTTCAGCACGCTCACCAAGCAGGGCTTTTGTCTGTTTGCAGACACGGAAGGAATACAAGAAGTATTTCCGCTCTGGAGCCTCTCAGCGTATCACTAAGTTTATCTACACGAGTCTGGTGAGTATGTTCCTCCTGGCCCAGTTCTAAAATTATATGCAAGAAATAACATAGCAAGAAAAGGGAAAGGGCTTTTAAACCTTTGAATGAAAGTGATGATTGTCAGGAGGCGTCCCCCCCCGCCTTTTACTGTGACATTGGTACTAGCCCACTGAGCTCAGAGGGGTAAAAGGTAAAGTAAAGGGACCCCTGACTATTAGGTCCAGTTGTGACCGACTCTGGGGTTGTGGCGCTCATCTCACTTTATTGGCCAAGGGAGCCGGCATACAGCTTCCGGGTCATGTGGCCAGCATGACTAAGCTGCTTCTGGTGAACCAGAGCAGCACACGGAAACGCTGTTTACCTTCCCGCCTGAGCGGTACATATTTATCTACTTGCACTTTGAGGTGCTTTCGAACAGCTAGGTTGGCAGGAGCAGGGACCAAGCAATGGGAACTCACCCTGTCATGGGGATTTGAACCGCCGACCTTCTGATTGGCAAGTCCTAGGCTCTGTGGTTCAACCCACAGCGCCACCCGCGTCCCTGTTCAGAGGGGTAGCGGAACTCAATAAATTTAAATGTTAAGTGTTGCTGTTGTTAGCCTAAATGCAGGCAGGCAATGGATGTGCTGTGTAAGGAAGAGTTAACCACAGTGCTTATTCAGGGCAAGGGTCTCAGCTTTACATGGCTTTACATGCAAAAGGTCTCAGCTACAATCCTTGACCTTTCCATCTTTCAGGCTGGAGGAGGTGGTAGCAGGAGTTGTTTGTTTGTCATAAAAGCAATGCTCCTTCACACTATAATGTGCACACGACCCTTTTAGATGCCTTGAGGCAGAGGTTCCCAAACTTATTTGGCCTACCACCCCATTTCCAGAAAACGAAACAAAACTCAGAGCCCTCCTGGAAATCTAGTAAAGGTAAAGGGGCCCCTGACCATTAGGTCCAGTCGTGGCCGACTCTGGGGTTGTGGCGCTCATCTTGCTTTATTGGCCGAGGGAGCCAGCGTACAGCTTCCGGGTCATGTGGCCAGCATGACTAAACCACTTCTGGCGAACCAGAGCAGCGCACGGAAACGCCGTTTACCTTCCCGCCGGAGCGGTACCTATTTATCTACTTGCATGTTGACGTGCTTTCGAACTGCTAGGTTGGCAGGAGGAGGGACCGAGCAACGGGAGCTCACCCCGTTGCGGGGATTCGAACCACCGACCTTCTGATCGGCAAGTCCTAGGCTCTGTGGTTTAACCCACAGCGCCACCTGCGTCCCATATTTCTGGGTTAGCGGAGTCTAACCCAGAAATGAACAAACAGAAAGATGCAGTGACAAATTGGTGTTCTTTTGTGTATCTATATTTCTACCCATGTCCTACAACATAGTAAATTTGCCATTGGCTAAATGGGCAGGCAAGCTGCAATCCATTTCCCGGGCCTGGATGAAGCTGAAAGGGGTTCACCTAAGCCCAGTGTTAAGGAAAATTCTGGGTTGAGAGACTATCGAACAGCCCAGCTCGTCGGGGTACAAGTCCCCCGTGGGTCCACGAGGTCAGTAAAAGAATGAAATTCCAGCCAAGTAATTTGGAGCAAAACAGCAGTCAGTAGACTTAGATCCTTTATTGTTGTGCAACAGGTTCAACAGCAGCCAGTGAACCCAGAGCATGGGGCAGCATTGACTTTGAAAGCTTTCCCACCATAACCCAGAATACACTTTGCACAGCATCATCAATACATCATTGTTACATCACTAACATGTCACAAAAGGGGATTGTTACACTAGATTAGCACAGACAGATAAGTCAGGGCAACACCCAAGTACAGTGGTACCTCTGGTTACGTACTTAATTCGTTCCAGAGGTCCGTTCTTAACCTGAAACTGTTCTTAACCTGAAGCACCACTTTAGCTAATGGGGCTTCCTGCTGCCGCTGCGCTGCCGGAGCACGATTTCTGTTCTCATCCTGAAGCAAAGTTCTTAACCCGAGGTACTATTTCTGGGTTAGCGGAGTCTGTAACCTGAAGCGTATGTTGTTAAGTTGTGGGTTGACATAGCAGCCGGCACAGCGATTTCTTCAAGTAGCTCTTTATTTTGTAAGCTGGAATAGAACTGACTGCGAACAGCTCAGCCGGCCTGCTTTTATAGGCAGCCGGCTGTCACATTGTAACCACAACTGCCCAGAGTTCCCGCCTAAAATAACTGACGCGGACCTGAGTGAAAACTATCTACAGACCTGAGTGAAAACTATATACAGTATCCCCCTGTTGGCCCAGGGTGAAACTACACTACATAACATATGTAACTCGAGGTACCACTGTACAAGATTAGCACAGGCAAACATGTCTTAAGTACCCACCACCCAAAGTACAACAGAACTTCCTTTGCATGTCTGGAGCCTGAGGCAAGTCCGGTGATGAGATTTGGCTTCCCTTGGCTAACAATGAGCCCAGCAATTGTCACCTCTTGGCATTTCCTGGGGTAAGAGTTGTGTATGCATGTCTTCACGCTTGGGGAGGTGGCAGGGGAAAGAGTGCTTTTTTCCAAGGGCAAAATAGCGTTGGAATGGAGGAAACTAGCAAAGGAGTTGATTTTACATGATTTTTAAAGCTTGAAAGCTGAGCTGTCAAGTCGAAAGCATACATTCAGGCATCATATTTGTAACATTTAATAACTTTAAAGATGTGACCCTTATTTCCGTAACAGCAGGGAAACCCCCTTGCCTGCAGCACGACCGCCAAATCCAGTCGAGGTGTCTTCACCGTCCTGCAATGGCGGCTGACCTGGCAGTAAGCATCATTACACAACAGATGAAACATGCACATTTCCCCTCCAAAATCTCTTCTTTCTTTATTATTCCACTGCCCCCTTATTTTTATTCAATGAACCCAATGCTACTACCACTCCCTGGATTGTTCCAGCACTCTCTAGGGGTCAGTATTGCCCACTTAGGGAAACACTGCCTTGAGGGTTTATGTGCTCTCTATCTCCCTTCTTATAGGTGCAAAAATTCCTCCTGGGCTTGAAGAACAACCTCCCTTCCATGACAGTGACTGACCAGGCTTGGCCGCCAGCTCCATACAAGTTTCTCACAGGCCCCAATGAAGAACTGAAGAAGATCTTCCACCATTGGAGGGTTAGAGCGGGATTATGGCTCATTTCTATCCGCAATTCTTTCAGAGTGAAACAGAGGGTGCTTCCAGACTGTCACTGTTCTCGTCTGGGATTCAATCACATTCTGACAAATTCAGGTTGCACAATTAATTAATATAATAATAATAATAATAATAATAATAATAATAATAATAATTTATTTATACCCCACCCCCTCCGGCCAAAGCCAGGCTCAGGGCGGCTAACACCAGTAAAATTACAATAGTAATAATAAACCAATTTAAAATACAGGTTAAAATACAATTTAAAATGCAGCTTCATTTTAATAGTAGCCCATAGATCAAAATCATAAGGGGAGGGAAACATAAGGGTCAGATTGAGTCCAAACCAAAGGCCAGGCGGAACAGCTCTGTCTTGTAGGCCGTGCTGAATGATGTCAAGTCCCACAGGGCCCTAGTCTCTTGTGACAGAGTGTTCCACCAAGTCGGGGCCAGTACTGAAAAGGCCCTGGCCCTAGTTGAGACCAATCTAACCACCTTGAGACTTGGGACCTCCAAGGTGTTGTCATTTGTGGACCTTAAATTATAGCCGATATGGAAGCCTTGCACAGCAAACCTGCTTCCACAAATGATGAAATGCTTTGTGATAAGGAAATTGTTGGGGGAAATGAAATGTGCGATAATCCTGGCTTTGATGCAGCGGCAGCTAACCTCATCTCAAACTCATCAGGATGAATGTGCAATAAACAGGATGTCTGGAAGCACCCTCAATTTTGAGACTACTGGCAGCAGGTATTCTGTGTATATAATTTCTGGGCCAAGAAATACAGTGGCCCTGGAAATATTTTGCAAATTATATTTGCGTGGGAGAGGGGCTCCAATAAATAGTGGTAGGATGGAAGAGTGGAAAAGAGGAAAGGAGGCAACTTCCCACCCCCAATTTGCCTCTTCATTTCCCTCCTTCTCAGTTACGAATGGAAGAATCTGTCAATCCTGGTTCTCAATTTCTCATTTTCCCAATCTTTAATTCTATTACAGTGGTACTTCTGGATACGAACGGGATCCGTTCCAGAGCCCCGTTCACACCCTGAAGTAAACGTAAGATGCGTCTGCGCATGCACGGGTCACGTTTCGCAGCTTCCGCGCATGCGCGTGATGTCATTTTGAGCGTCTGCGCATGCGCGAGTGGCAAAACCCGGAAGTAACGCACTCCGTTACTTCCGGGTCGCTGCAGACCACAACTCAAAAATACTTAAATTGAAGCTACTTCAACCTGAGGTATGACTGTACGCTCATTTCTGCAGAAGTTCATCAGCATTTTAGTGCAAAATTCTCCTAATTAAACACATAGTTATATGCAGTTTTAACTAATGTGCATGTTTCTGCAAGCAGTTTTCCTTAACAGAAGGCACTTTTGTACGTTATTTTTAAGAAGTACGGTATGTTCATTTTCATGCATACTTTCCCCTAATACATGCATTTTAGTAAACACTGATTGGATGGAGAGCTGCCTTGCAAAATTTGAATGGGCACAAATTTTGAAGGATGGCTGTTTCAGTCCTCAGAGTGTTTCAGAAAGTGCAAATTTGACAGCGTCTCCTTTAAATGCAAACGGAAACAAATTTCTTCCTCATCTGTCCTCTCATTGTGCCTCTGATACTATGTGAGCCGCCCACGTTGTTGACGGGAATCATAGAACAGCTGCTTCCACATCCAACACACTTTGCTGAGGGAACAGAGTTGTCTCTGCAAGACCAAACAAGGTTCAAAGTGAAAGTGTGGGTGTGGAGTGAGCTTTTGCTTACTTGGGCAAGTTGAATTGAGTTTTCTTTTTAAACTAATGTTTTATTTTGTGGATAAATTTACAGGCAAACAATGTTAGGTTTTATTTGGACCCATCCCACCACAGGGCAGGTGGGTACTGCACATAAGTAGAACCGTTGCTGCTACAGCTACCGAATCCTTGCCTTTTCAAGACACAGCTGTGCAGGGCTAATCACAACATAGCAGAGGATTCCATGCCTTCCAGACATGCATCCAGTATCTACCTCCCTTCCCATCATTACAATGCACAGTGTGGCTACATATTTACAGCCCAGCAATCTCAATATAGGGCACTGTCACCACATGGTGCTTTAGAGATGACTGAAGTGGCCCCAGCAGTCAACTTGATGTTGATCACTTTCGCTCAGTCATCACAGGCTTTCCTGGCCCATGTCACTCAAAGCTTGGGGAGACCTAGCGGTGTTTTCGTTCTGCCAAGCACAAGCCACAAAATCAGGGCCGGCCCTACTGTTAGGTAGAATGATGCAGCCACCGATGGACATGGACCTGAGCCTGGCTGCTCTTCCTGCCCTTTGAGTACAAGACCGCAGAAAGCAGAATCATGGCCTTGCCTGCCAGATTCAACAACAAAAAACAAAAAAAGAGGGGTGGGGAAGTACTCAGTGCAAGAACATTCATATTTGGGAGTGCTTTTAAAGAAACAAAAGCAATCAAAGCAGAAGAATAATTTGAAACTTTCTTTTTTTTGGAAGCAAATGTGACTGAAGTAAATTTGCATGTGTTTTTTCCTTGCTAAAGTAAATAGGGTATGTTTTGGAGTTTGCAATGTTGACTCCCTTTTTGCTTCTTACCTGCATCCACCTTTGCTCTCTGCTTTCCTGGTGCAGTGCAAGAAATACCGAGATCAGCTGCCACCTCAGAGAAAAGTAGCCCTCCAGGACAAGTTGTGTGCCAGTGAACTTTTCCGGGGCAAGAAGAGTTTGTACCCTAAAAGGTGAGTGCAAAGACAGGAGCTAGCGCCACCCCAGTCACGCTGGAATTGACCCATTAGGATTGCTGTGGATTACTATTAGGGATGAGTGTATCTGATAATTTCTACCTCTCTGTGTTTTTCTTCTTTCCAACCTTAAGTTTATAGAATCATAGAACTGTAGAGTTGGGAGGGATCCCAGGGATCAACTGGTCCAAACTCCTGTAATGCAGAAGTCGGAGCTAAGGAATTCCTGGCAGATGGCCATCCAACCTCTGTTTTTAAACCTCCAGTAAAGGAGAGTCTAAGGGACGCGGGTGGCACTGTGGGTTAAACCATAGAGCCTAGGGCTTGCTGATCAGAAGGTTGGCTGTTCGAATCCCCATGACGGGGTGAGCTCCCGTTGCTCGGTCCCAGCTCCTGCCAACCTAGAAGTTCGAAAGCATGTCAAAGTGCAAGTAGATAAATAGGTACCACTCCGGCAGGAAGGTAAACGGCGTTTCCATGCGCTGCTCTGGTTCGCCAGAAGCGGCTTAGTCATGCTGGCCACATGACTCGGAAGCTGTACACCGGCTCCCTCGGCTAATAAAGCGAGATGAGCGCTGCAACCCCAGAGTCAGCCACGACTGGACCTAATGGTCAGTCGTCCCTTTAAAGGTAAAGGTAAAGGTACCCCTGCCCATACGGGCCAGTCTTGACAGACTCTAGGGTTGTGCGCCCATCTCACTCTATAGGCCAGCGCTGTCCGCAGACACTTCCGGGTCACGTGGCCAGCGTGACAAGCTGCATCTGGCGAGCCAGCGCAGCACACGGAACGCCGTTTACCTTCCCGCTAGTAAGCGGTCCCTATTTATCTACTTGCACCCGGGGGTGCTTTCGAACTGCTAGGTTGGCTGGCGCTGGGACCGAACGACGGGAGCGCACCCCGCCGCGGGGATTCGAACCGCCGACCTTTCGATTGGCAAGTCCTAGGCACTGAGGCTTTAACCCACAGCGCCACCCGCGTCCCACAGTCGTCCCTTTACCTTTACCTTGAAGGAGAGTCTACCACCTTCTGATAGAATCTGTTCCGCTGTTGAACAGCTCTTACCGTTAGAAAATTCTTCCTAATGTTTAATTTGACTCTCCTTTCTTGTAATTTGGATTCACTGGTACCCACTGAAGCAGCAGAAAACAAGCTTGCTCCATCTTCCATGTGACAGCCCTTTGAAGAAGGCTATTGTATCACCTCCCAGTCTTCTCTTTCCTAGGCAAAACACCAATCTCCCTCAAGTATTCCTTGTAAAGCTGTTTCCAGACCTTTTATCATCATGGTTGCCCTCCTCTCCACATCTTCCAACTTGTCAATATCCTTAAACTGTGGTGCCCAGAACTGGACACAGGTGGGGCCTGACCAAGGCAGAACAGAACAGAACTATTACCGTATTTTTCGCTCTATAAGATGCACTTTTCCCTTCCTAAAAAGTAAGGGGAAATGTGTGTGCGCCTTATGGAGCGAATGCAGGCTGCGCAGCTGTCGCTGAAGCCAGGAGAGCAACAGGGATCAGTGCGCACCGATGCCTCTTGCTCTTCTGGCTTCAGGGATAGCCACGCAAAGCCTCCTGAGCGCAGCCGGAGGCTCTCCGTTGCTTTCTTGTTTCTTGTTTCCCTCCTCTAAAAACTAGGTGCATCTTATGGTCGGGTGCGTCTTATAGAGCGGAAAATACAGTACTTCCCTTTAGTTCTCCACTTTTCCACATCAGTTTGAGGGTACTAATGAAAATTCACCAGCATTTTTGTGTGTGAATTGCTCCTAATTTGCATTTTAGAAAGCATTTTTATACATTTTAAAGGCATTTTAAAGGCATCTTTGTATGCTATTTTCATGAATATATATTTTTCTATGCACACTTTACCCAACAACAATACATTTTTGCACACGTTACTTGGCTGGGCTGGAGAACAACGTCGCAAAATTCAGAGAAATGCAGATTTCAAATGGATGGCTGCGTTTCAGTTTGCATATTTTCTGGGAATGTGTGCATTAAATAGGTTTACCTTTACATGCAAACTGAATTTACTTCCCTCCCTCCCTAATTACAACCTGTGGTTTGTGTCTTTCAGCCTCCCACAACCTTTCAGAGGGGATCACCTGGGTCTAAAGGAGAACTCCAAGTATCGTAAGCTGCAAGCCACAGCTGATGGCAAGATGGTCATGGCCGACAGCGTGAGGAAGGTCAACCGAGGTGATGGAAAGGTGAGAAACATCCTGCCCTACCTCTCTGGCACCTAAAGGAACAAGAACAAAAGGAAGAGCAAGGGACCCTGTGTGTGTTTTCTCACTATTCTAGGGTTGCCATATTTAAATATTTCTTTCACCTGCCTTCCAATTTCAATTCAAATTTACCCTTTCCAGGAAAAAATATTGTACGTTAAAACAATGAAATGAAGCCCCATTGCCAGTGACCTATTTGCAATACCTGCACGGCCTGTTTGCAGGATTAAGCCCCTGTCTGAAAGCACCTTTATCTAGTCTCTTGCACCTCAAAGCAGAGGGTCACCAACCTTTTTAGGCCCATTTTTAGGAATTTTTTTTAGTAACTGAAAGCACCTGCCTCTCCTTGCCCAGAAAAAGACAGATACACACACACACACACACACACACACACAGACAGGCAATTCAGTTTTCCTTTTTTTAAAAAATAATTTTTATTAAGTTTTCCATTTAACAATCCAATCATATCACATTAATTATTCCAAATTATACCAATACATATCAACTCCAAATATTTTGCCAGATTTTGTTGGGGGTTTCCATGCTTCGAGTTTAGTAAGGGTCCAGTCATCTCATATTTCTTCTGCTTTTAGTGTTCACCAGTCCCATCTTTCGATCTTCCTGTTGTTATCCTTTTTCTTCTTCATAGCCTCTGAGTTGTTTCCACAGGCGAGTTAAAGTAAGCATTGTTATGCTTCTGTGTGAACTTTGTAAGGCTCTCCCTTTTTAAAAGCTGGTAAGCTGCAGTAAATCTTCACATGCTCATCCAAAAATCTTGCTCGGGCGGCAGGCGCCATCTTTCTCAATTCCGATGAAATAAAATCTAAGCGTCTGCTCATTAATTTTCCCAGACAGGTTGCACCATAAATCAGTCTTTCCAGGGGAGGATTTGCCAAGTCGAACTTAGAATACAATCATGATAACAGAGCAATGGCTCGGCTCGCCCTCTGACTATTAATCTCGCAACATAGTCTGTCTCATAATGGCGGATCCCGATTAAAAACTGTGTCACAAGAGAGCCTTTTATTTCCTGGCAATTCAGTTTTCCAAGGAATCGTCATGAAAATCAGATCTGCTAGGGTGAATCTGAGCCTTGAAAAGCACGTAAAGCTGAAATAGGTTGTGGAACAGAGCATCCGACTTCCAACTTTCTCTTTCAGCTCTGTGTACTTCCTAAAGTAAGCACCCTCACCACCTCAAGACCAAGGGCACTGAGTTTGGGGGAGGAGGCTCAGAGGCTTTGTGGGTGCCAGAGAAGACCTCAAGGGTGCCAATGAGCCCACCAGTGACTCATTGGCAACCCCTGCCTTAAACTCACCCACCACCCCTCAATATGTCAGATACGTGAGCAAGATCCTTTGTTGACAGGGGCTTGGGATGAACGACAGGGGGGTGCTCGTGCTTTCATGGCCGGCCTGCACACAATGAGCTGACCAGTGTCGAAGCAGGATTTGGTACTAGGTGAACGTTTGGCATGAATCAGCAGGGTTGTTCTTCTTCTGTCCTTAAGAGCCTATCACGAGGGTTCAAGGTGGCAATTTCCTTTCCTCCTCTCTCTGTTCCAGGCCTCTCCTCGAATCTTCCTTCTCACCAAGAGCCACATCATCCTGGCAGACCCCAAGGCTGCCCAGCCAAAAACAGTGATCACCCTGAGTGACATCAGCGGTGTCTCCGTCAGCCGCTATGCAGATGGCTTCTTCGTTCTGCACATTAAAGAGGTACTGGGAAGGTGGTGGCGGTGGCCTGACAGCTACCAACACAATTTAATGGCCAGGAAGATCCTAGCAGCCAATTTGCTACTTCGTGACTCCCTCTGAAACCCCTGTGGCAGGGTTAGGGAATATGTAAATGCAAGATTATTATTTTTTAAGGTGTTAACGCCATCCTGCCAAAGCTGAATTGAAATGTCACACAAGTCTGGAAATGTGAGCTCTGAATGTGTAGTTTTCAAATGTAGCTTTTTCAAATCACATTGAAGAACACTTTAATGAAAGAAAACGCTGCTGAGACACTTTTCAAACAGTTAGAGAATTCTTAGACTTTAGTCCTGTATATGTACCTAACTGAGAGGAAATCCCACTGAGCACAGTGGAACTTTCTTCTGAGTTAACGTGGATTGCCCTGTCTTTTAAACAGATTCAGCAGTGAATTGCAGGGACCCCTTCTTCAGCCTGCTGCCCCCCCAACCCTGCCCTCTTCTTAACAGGATTGTTTGCAGTGTCAGAGCCTGGTTTAAGAGAAAAGCAATCAGCAGCAGAAGGATTTGCCATCCCGCTCCCACCCATCACTACCTGTCCTGAAATCACACCACCAGCTTTATAGCCACCTGCCATTAGAAAGGTCTTCTGCGATCATATCTGACCTTTCTTTCCTCCATACTGGCCTAACTTGCAAGGATCGGGATTGGAGAATAGTTCATTCCATAAAAATCCCTAGCTCCTATCCCATCTTCCCTTTTAGCTAAGATTGCTGGGTTTCCCAAGACCACTTGGGGGAATAAGCCACTCCCTGTATACAGAAAGAACCAAAAGTCCCAGTTATCAAGCACCACAGATCACCAAAGGAAATGAATGTTGAGTGTGGGCAGACTTCCTTGGCCAATGTCCTGCAGATGGGCTTGTTTTCCATTCCACTGACATATGATGGGCTAGTTCAATGGTTCTGAATTTTTTTGCAGTGGCAAAACCCAGTAGCAGGGCAGCATTGTTGACCTGGCTTCCCAACGCCACGTGCCACTGCCAGTCCCTACAAAGGGGAGGGGCAAGGCAGTGGGGAGTGTTGTGCCCACACCAGTCTCACTGCTGCCTAGCTCTTTTAACTCTTGGTAACCAGTACAACACTGCCCTGCCTGTGCCTCCTGCTAGCTGCTACTGATTTAACCCTTGGAAAGTGCAATGAGGGAAAGAAGGACGACAATTGCTTGAGTGGTGACTAGGACCCTCGTACCTACGAGACCACCTCTCCCGGTATGCCCCACGGAGAGCCTCAAGGTCCATAAATAGCAACACCCTAGTAGTCCCAGGCCCTAAGGAAGTTAGATTAGCTTCAACCAGAGCCAGGGCCTTTTCAACACTGGCTCCGGCCTGGTGGAACGCTCTGCCTCATGAGACCAGGGTCCTGCTGGATCTGATTTCTTTCCGCAGGGCCTGTAAGACAGAGTTGTTCCGCCTGGCCTTTGGCTTGGAGCCAATTTGATTCCCTCCCCCTCTTTATTTTCCCTTTTTCCTTTCTCCTCCTGTAATGAGGCTGCATTTTAATATTTTAATGTTTCAATATTTTAATCTTGCTTTTAAGTTGTATTCATTCAACTTGTTTTTATTATTGCTTGTTAGCCGCCCTGAGCCCTGCCTTGGCTGGGGAGGGCGGGGTATAAATAAAAATTATTATTATTATTATTATTATTATTATTATTATTATTATTATTATTAATCTACATGGCTGCAGCACAGTGGAAATCACAATTTGTGTGTGCTTATCCGTTATTGCAACACATTCCCCACCAGAACCTCATGGACTACTTCACAGAACCCCAGGGTTCTGCAGAGCTATTTTAGAAATGCTGGGCTGGTTTATAAGGTGGCCAGTGGTTAGGTAACATAACGGAAGCAAGTGCTAAAGCTTGTAAGCTAGAGTAAAGACTAGGATGGTGCCTTCATCAGGTTTCAATGTCTCTTCCTTTTGCAGACCTCCACAGCGGGCACCAAAGGGGACTTCCTGCTTATAAGTGACCACCTGATCGAACTAATCACCCGGCTCCACCAGACCGTGCTGGAAGCTACAAAGCAAAAACTGAAGCTCCAAGTGGCTGATGAGTAAGACTGGAGAGTTAGCAGTAGGCGGAAAGGGGATTTGGACCAAGCACTGGGGCTCTTGTTTGGGAGTTTGTCCAAAGCATCATAAGGACATAGGAAGCTGCCTTCTCCCAGATCAGACCATTAGTCAATCTAGTTCAGTACTGTCTACATTGACTGATAGCAGCTTTCCAGGGTTTCATGCAGGGAACATTCCCAGCCTTATCAGGAGGTGCTGGGAACTGAATTTGGGACTTTCTGCATGCAAAGCAGATGTTCTGCCTCTGAGCTATGGCCCTTCTGCAAATTCATCTTCCTTTTCCAGAGAGAACCACCATGTTATTTGACAGGCTGTGAGGGATTATTCTTTTTCTGCAGGGGGGAATGGGAAGAATGCTGAAAGACTGTGTCGATCCACAGAAACACAAATCTACCAATGGGTTTAACTGGCATCTGTGCTGGCGATATACCAAAACCAAAGGCAGAGAAAATATATATCTATTTGGTAGTGGTGAAACCATCTCCATCTTCATTTATAACTTTCCTTCCAGGAAGGTCAGAGACTATTTTTTAAAAATGAAAGCTCAGAGCCTGCTCCCTCTTCCCGTACAGGCCTCAGGTCTGGAGTGAGTGCTCCAGTTGTACCCCTGATAATGTGGCCTTGTTTCTACCAAATAATCCTACTTCTACCAGAGAATCCTGGCAACTGTAGTTTGTTAAGGGTGCTGGAAATCAAACCTTTGTGAGGGGCAAACTACAGTTCCCAATATCCTTTGCAGGGAGTCACATGCTTAAATGTATCGTCTGATGGCTGTGGCTGATGGGAGTTATAGTACAAACCTCAAGGACTTGTTCATGCAAGTTGCTGCAATGTTTTTCTCCGTTAATTTTTTTTTACATAAATGTATTTATAAATTTGTTTAAAACCACATAACTCCAAATACAGTGGCTAAGGTTCCACTGTGATTTTTCTGCAACACTTTTGTTTTCAAACTGGTTTAACCTTGCTGCAATGTCTTCGAATTTCCTCCTTTCTTAGCCATTTCTGTTTCGTTTCGTTTGTTGTCTGAAAGCCTAGTAAACAAGCTCAAGTGCTACTGCTAAGTTGGAGTGAGCAGGTGTATTTTTTAACATGAGACTCCTTTGGTCATCTACAGGTTCCAGGTGAAGTTCAAGCAAAGCAGCATCACTGTCAAGGTGGTAGAGACAGCTGAGAAGCAGGGGGCAGCGCCCATCTGCAGAAAGAAAGGCAGCCATCGAATGGAGGTGTTAGTCCACTGAGGAGAATCTGGACAGAAGGATACTGCCTGGGAACTACAATGGACTCCTGGGGGCCTTTGGAAGTGGGAATTTGTGACTGAAGATTTGGCTCACTGGCAGCTTCAATATTCTTGGTCTCTCACCTCCCACCTCAGGGGCAGCTATCTGAAAGCTTTCAATAATCAATAACACATGCCAGTTTCCCCATTTGGCATAGGTGCCAATGACAAATGGTCCCTGTGCTACAACTGACCTCTTCAGAAATGGCCACTCCTCCTCTCTTCTTTAGAAGCCTTACCTCTTATTTAACTGGAGAACATAGAGTGGGCACTAGGAAAACACACCAGTGAAATGAAATGCCGTTTTTGCCTAATTTAAAGCCTCTTTACTTAGGCCCTGGGCTAGAGGGGAACCTGTGGCCCTCCAGATGTTGATAACAGGGAACTGCAGTTTGGCAACATCTAGGGAGCATCAGGTTCCCAGCACATGACCTGCAGAATCTTGGAATGCTTTTAAAAACAACCTCAAATCTGTTTTCTTAAAGGTGTGGCCAGGAGCTTCTCTTGACCAGCCCTCTGAAACTCCTTTCTACACACTGTGTTTCATCAGACCAAATGTCATCCTTCAAAATACCTCTGCGCTTCTGATTTATTACTAGTAACAGAAAGTAATCACAACCAATGAAGTACATAGCTTTTTAAAAATCTCCACCACCATCTTGAATTCATCCCAAGTGAGCAGTTTTTTTTAATCCCCAGCCTGGAATGATACTAGATGTGCTTTTGTTTTGCTAATAGACCCTGAAGATCAGCTTCAAGAATCTAGACAGTAAAGACCCAGAAGAACATTAACCAAGCTTTCAGGGTTAAATGTGTCCAATATCTCAACCCTAAGCATTTGTAGGTTCTCACCAAACCTTGCACAGAAGCTGCCAGAGCATGTGCAGGTAGCTGCAATATTCCCCCATTAAATAAAGTTATGTATTTTAAATCTTCTAACTCCAAACAGCTGAGTTTACATTGTCTTCTATTACTTATTCTGCAACATTCCAATTGTAACACTGATTTAAAGCAGCTGCAACATTTTGGAGTTTCCTTTTCCAATCATCATCAACAAGAACATCATTTTGATTGGATCCAAAGTGAACTTGCTGTTTGAATGCCCTCACCAGCCTGGGAATGATATACCTCAGTGCAGTTTCCCATTGTGTCCTTGTGCTGCTTGATTCATACTTTTGCCTTGACTGGATGAAACTGGATGGGGATTGGAGCTATATACGTTAAAGGGAAGATAATTTGAGCAATTAATGATAAAAGACAAACTTTTTCCTGCAGTTCAGCCTCCTTCTCACCATTCTCAGCTGTTGCCAGGTCTGCTGAACAGTACAAGGGCAGGGAAAGTTTCGAGTTTTTCCTCCCCATCTCATGGGTCTGATGGAAACTTGCCTCCTTATATGCTCCTATATCAGCATAGGAAAAAGCTT
>JAXCMG010000064.1:2620305-2639631 GCA_034642415.1 Podarcis siculus | reverse complement strand
GAAACTTGCCTCCTTATATGCTCCTATATCAGCATAGGAAAAAGCTTGATAGCAGTAAGTGGTCAAGCACCATGGGACTTGCAGATTTAACAGCTGGGAGAGGTTACCCAGACAGGAGGAAAGAAAGACTTGGAGACAAATGTCTTCCTGGCCTGCAAAGAGACTGCTGCAGGAGTAGGCCTCAAATCCTTCAGCTGAACCATATTTTGGCCTCTGCAACCTTTCCTTGCCTGTCTTCTAGTGATACAAGAGCAGGCCTCAAACTTTTCAGTTTGCGCCATGTCTTCCTGGCTACATGAAACGTGAGTCCTCTTCTGTCAGGTGGCAGTGGGTAAGTAGGTCACTGCTCCTGGATCGTAATTTTTTTTTAAAAAAAATTTAATTAATTAATTAATTAATATTTATATACGGTGGTACCTCGGGTTCTGCTAACCCAGAAATAGTGCTTCAGGTTAAGAACTTTGCTTCAGGATAAGAACAGAAATCGGGCTCTGGCGGTGCAGCGGCAGCGGGAGGCCCCATTAGCTAAAGTGGTGCTTCAGGTTAAGCACAGTTTCAGGTTAAGAACGGACCTCCGGAACAAATTAAGTACTTAACCTGAGGTACCACTGTACTGCCCTATACCCAGAGGTCTCAGGGCGGTTCACAGAATAAAACCAAGATATAAAACCACAAAATACCTAATAAAAATAAAAACAGAAACCCAGTACCACCCCCCCACCCACAAAAAAACATATTTTAAAAGGGCATAGGATGTAAATCAACCAAATGCCTGGTTAAAGAGGAACATTTTTGCCTGGTGCCTAAAGGTATATAATAAAGGCGTATAATGATCCTCTTAGCATCTCTGCGTAGTACCTGCAATAAGGCTCTGAATGTGTGTTAGGCCAAGAACATATGATAAGGGGCCTCACTCCCTGGTTCCTAACCAAGCTGTGTTTTAGATGCTACATACTTGATACTCATACTACATACTTGATACTCATTTCAGCTGGGAGTTTCATTTGTGGTTGTGATTGCTTAATAATAATAATAATAATTTATTTATACCCCACCCATCTGGCTGAGTTTCCCCAGCCACTCTGGGCGGTTCCCAATCAAGTGTTAAAAACAGGGCTGCCTTCAGATGTCTTAATAAGAACCTTAGTGGGTTGCACTCTGAATTGCAAAATATGTGCTCTTGTGGGAGAGAGAGGGAAGGTAAGGTTTAAAACTGTCCTTGTAACCCGTGTGGTTCTGCTGACTCTGGAACAGTTGAGAGAGGTGAAAAGGGAATGAATTGCATAAGAGCTTGATATTTATCTGTACTGTAGCTCCCTTTCCTGCTGTTTGACTGATCCATGGACCAGTATGTTGTAGGCCACAAAAGGTTAGGCAATGGGCAACAATTAGCCCAAGGACTGTAAATTGCAGACTCTGGCAAGGAAAGGCATGCTAATTACAGACTATGCATACTGACAAGATAATGTTCCTATTGCTCAATGTTCACAATGCAGCCAACCTTTGCAGATTTTCCCACAGCCTGTTGGAGTTTTATATCTATATCCAGAATTGTGCACAAGCACATTGTCCATGAGGCCTGGTGAACGTGCACAATAACCAGTTGTAGCGCACGTTAACCACTCACAAGTGTGTGTGAACGCATGATGCGAAGCTGGAATCACACTGTGGAGGACAGACCCAGCATGGCCGCCATTTAAGCGTGGTTAAATTCCTTGCCTTTAAAGAACCAGTCAATAAGCTACAAATGTAGAAATGGTTTCAATAGGAAGCTTGCACCAAAGGATTTTAGATAGAACAGCAGATTGAGAGCTCCTCCAGACAACCCATTGATTCACCATTCATCCTGTTCTGCTTTTTTGTGGGGGGTGTTTACATATCACCTTATTAGTCATTTGCCATCCAACACTCGTCAGTGCATTTCGCTGTTGCTTTTCAACCCACTCTCTCAAGCTACAAAGACTTAAAAGGGGACGTTTGCCAGGGGCCTCAAAGCTAGAGAAATTGTTTGACTTGGCCCAAGGATAGGTTTTCTTGAGAGACAAAGCCCAGGATACTACCACCACACCTGTACCTGTTAGAAGAGATGGGGAGAGGAAACAGACAGTGGCTAAGGAAGCACTAGGAGGTATGGTCCAGGATCCCCCCCTGCTAACTGGAAAAGCAAACTAGGTGTCACCTGGCTTTGGATATAGTTCAGAAACAAGGCCTCATTGCAGCAAGAGAAGGAGACATCTCACAAACAATAATAAAAGGAGTCTATTGAACATTTTTATTTTTTACTGAAAAAGAGGTTCTACTTTCCAACCCCTCCCACACTTAACAATCACTCTAAAAGCTCTGTGCTGGTTTGGGGTAAGAGCGGGTCATTATCCAGTGAGGCAGCCATGTTGGCATGTAGCTCATAGGGATAAAAAACAGCTTGGCATCCCAGCCGGCTGAATAGCGAGTACGGGGGTACACAGATGTCAGAGCATGCTCCATGCAGTCGGTAACCAGAGAGAGGTTGGGGTTGCAGTCTTTTTGCATCTTAATGGTTGAATCAAGCACTATTGGAACAAGAGAAAGAGGCCAGAAGCTGGTCAATCACCTTTGAATACCATTAAGGGGGTAAGGGTAAGGGTACCCCTGCCCGTACGGGCCAGTCTTGACAGACTCTGGGGTTGGTGCGCCCATCTCACTCTATAGGCCGGGGGCCAGCGCTGTCCGGAGACACTTCCGTGTCACGTGGCCAGCGTGACATCGCTGCTCTGGCGAGCCAGAGCCGCACACGGAAACGCCGTTTACCTTCCCGCTAGTAAGCGGTCCCTATTTATCTACTTGCACCCGGGGGTGCTTTCGAACTGCTAGGTTGGCAGGCGCTGGGACCGAGCAACGGGAGCGCACCCCGCCGCGGGGATTCGAACCGCCGACCTTGAATACCATTAGTGTGGACTAATTCCATCACAACCCTATGCTTACACCACCCCCCTCCTCCGGGATACAAATTGCCCAGTCCCTGTTCACGCCATACACCCACAGTTAAGCTATCAAATACAGATTAGCACATCTAGAAGCCTTTGCGCTAATTTGTTAAGCAGAATCAAATTCAAGACAACAGGAAGGTAGTACTCACTATGATTTAAGTAAGGCTCCCCATATGCTTTCTTGGTCTCCTCCGGGACCTGCTTCCAGAGGCTACTGAAGTTGTCCGACAATATCTTCTCATTTGTGATAGCCGTTCGAAAGTAGCCTGGTTCTATTATACAGACCTTCACTCCAAAGGCGTCAAGCTCGAGTCTGGAGAAGGGAAAAGGGAAGGAATAGTTGCCTTCTGTACCAGTAGCCCGTGGGATAGAGATGTGAAGAGGATAAGAACATGATATATAGGAAAGCCCTTTTAGATCAGGCAAATGGTCCATCTGGTCCTGCACCGTTTTCCCAACAGTGGCCAGTGAATTTCATCTGAGGACAGCACATAGCAACTCCTGTCACTAGTTTGGCAGATACGCTGGTGACCCCTTTTGACAGTTCTTTTGGCTACACAGCAATCACTCTGGGAGAACGGAACTCACTATTGTTATATAGGACAATTAAGAAAACAACTACTTTAGAAGGCAAAGGAAAGGGCTATTGACAAGATCATGGGAGAAGTGGCCTTATTCTGAATGAGATTATTGCTTCATCTAACTTAATATTGTCTGTGCTGACTGGTAGCAGCATGCCAAGGGGAAGGAGTGCTCACATGCATGCATGCCTGGTTCACAACAGTGGTTGCATGTGCCCACAGGTCAAAAAAAGATTGGAGGGGCTTCTTTAAATCCTCCCTGACTTGTCCTCACCAGACTCTCCCATCAGACCTGGGAGGGCTTTTCAAAAGCCTGCTTTTCGCACATGCCAGAGGCCTTAGAAAGTGGTGGAGACCAGGAATCAAGCAAAAACTGCAGACTGGCTAGCAAGCCAAGACTGTAGGCCCTGTTTCTGCCCCAGACAGAGGCTCGTTTGCATGTTGTCTTACTAAGGCCAAGATATGATAATCTGAAGGCAACCACTGTGAAAACAGGCTAGCTTGCTTCTCTGCAAGTACCAGATCCGTTGAGTTCCGCAAACACGGAGTGACGGAAACTGAATTCTGCAAACGTCGTATGTCAGTTCCGGTTGTTGTTTTTTAAAAAAACATTTTCTGGCACAGGCTGGTTTGTACAGTGTCACACCCCCCCCTTTAAGCAGAAAATGTCTCCTTGGACTGACAAGGAGTTGCAGCCAATGCGAGAAAAGACATCAACCTGCAGCAGTTACCTGAGGCTGTCAGAGAAAGCCTCCACCCCGTATTTTGATGGACAGTAGCCACCACCGAACAAGGATATCCTCCCCATTACGCTGGCAACATTGACAATCCTCCCTTTGGCTCTTCTTATCAAAGGTAACATGTGTATGGTTACATCAACCACGCCAAGCAAGTTTATGTCTATGATCTTCTTGAAGTCCTCCTTGGTCAGCCACTCATTGGGGGCAGTTGGGACTGAAATGCCAGCATTGTTCACCAATCCCCAAAGGCCTGATGGGGGGAAAAAGAAAAGAAACAGGAGATCAGGTACAGAACAGAGCCCCATCCATCCAGACACACCTCCTGAGCACCTTCTCTTACTCTCTGCAAAGCACAACTTGACCAATGCGGACTCTGAATACAAAGCAGAGATGGGTTCGTCCACACCATACATTTAAAGCACACGTAAAACACAGAGAATTGTGGGAACTGTAGTTCCCCTGCACAACTCACAGCATCCTTCGCAAACTAGCGTCCAGGATTCTTTGGGGGAAATCCGTGGGTTTCAAATGTACGGTGTAGGTGTCACCCTGAAGAGAATCCACTGTCTCCATGGGTGCCGCCATACTGGTGACTCCAGGTTTATAGTAGGACCGAGAAGATGAAGCGTCAAACCATTAGGGTCACCAGATAGTCTAGTTATCGTCTCTCAACCTAAACCGCAGCTGGTGACCCTCCGGCCTGCTTGCCTAATAAACCCTGTACCATACTGACCCGCAAGGCCCTTTTACCAAAGCCCCACCCACCCAACATCATGTAACACATCATTTCTGACGGAAAGGCATCACGCTTCAAAGGAAGGATCAGGTCTACACACAAAGAAAACATCCTAGCCATCCTTTCCAGGCCCAGCTTTAATTAAAGCTGGGATTGCAGAGGATGACTCTCCATTTGAAACTGCAGCTGCAAAAGGAGAATCTTAAGCTGCTTTCTCTGCCCAAAGCAGTGTTTGAATTCAGCACTGAGTTCATCCATGCATTTTAGTAACATACCGTATTTTTCGCTCCATAGGACGCTCCTGACCAAAAGACGCACAAAGTTTTTAGAGCAGGAAAACAAGAGGAAAAAAATCTGACTCAAATGTTGTACTAAGCTATTTAAAACAGCAAAGTGTGTGGCTCCTGTCCACTTTGCTGCTTTAAAGCGAGCCATGGTATGAAGAGATTGGAAAAAGGACAGACATTCCATTAGAATGCAGCTGTTTTCATTATCACTGGGAAGTCAGTATTGGCAGCAGTCACAAAAACTAAAATTTGAGCATTTTACTATTATTAATCAAGAATATTAATAGTCAGGGAGAGAAACCAGGGCTGTGAAAATGAGAAGTGCTTGGAGTATGGAGGAACAGAAAAGAGATCAAATGATTGTGCTCCAATTCCTAAATCTCTGAAGTTTTCTCAAAACAGGCATGGTTGTTTTGAAAGGAAGATTCAAAATGGAGTGACTGAGCAAAGAACAGAGGAGGAAAAGAGGGCAGATAAATAGCTTCCATTCAATACCAACACAATGTTTTTGGTTTAGTATAGGTGGACTGTACTTGTAAGAATTTGTATAATGAATGATAGATTTGGAGTGGAATATCAGTGCCTCTTTTCAGCAATAAAGATTAGCTGCTAGGAACATGGTCCACACACAAACACACAGGATGTCTGGTTATAGTTGTGCAGTTTAAACTGTTCCTGAGCCAGATGCCTGCTCAGTTTTAGCTGAGATCACTATTACTGGTTTGTGGAGATGCTTTGCATGTATTTATGACTATTTCTGCAAAACTGCTACTTGAAGAAATCCCCAAACTTAATATTTTTAAACTTCAAATGAAGCTCAGAATCCAGTTAGGCAATCCTTTGCAGTTCAATTAGGAGGCAGTGAGAGACAGCAATTTGCTGCTCCCCACCCCCACCCAGCATCCCAGGAGCGTGGGGCAAAGAGCACCCCAGGAGCACACAGCCTTCCCTCTGCTTGCAAACCTTGTCCTGGCTTCAGCGGAAAGCAGAAGCTGTCGGCAGAGCACCGTGGTTCCTCCCCCCACCCCTAAAGAGCAGCCCAGGAGCGCAGGGCAACAGCGATTTGGCTCCAGGGACCACACATTCGCTCCGTAAGACGCACAGACTTTCCCCCTTACTTTTTAGGAGGGGAAAAGTGCATCCTATGGAGCGAAAAATACGGTATATACTGCTTAATATAATGAAATCTCTATAAACGGTTCACTCAATTTAGAAATCACAAGCAAAAAGTCAGTACATGGTATCAAAATAAAATAAGAATCCAGTAAAACGTTGAGCAAAACTTTAAAACAGAAATACTGAAATTATGTCTGTGGGCTGTTAGAATGCTACAAAGAAAATACATAGTGAGCCGTGTTCAAATTCTAAACAATGATTAATCTAAACTACTGGCCATTGAAACAGGCCAGCTTCCCCACCCATGGTTTGAACATGGGCTCATTTCAAACAAATCATAGTTAAGATTGCCTCTGACCTACACACCCGAGATTAATTTCCAACAAGTTTTTTTCCTTTTGAGGTGAGGGGACCAGTGCACCCAGCTTGGGGAGGGTCCCAAGGGATAGTTAGAGAAGGCTGGAAGGCCAACTATCACATTGCTCAACAAGTGCAGACTGCCAGGTGTGTGGCATTATAGATAAGAGAGATGGACTTGGACCTGGAAGAGTGAGGTTAAACAACAACAACAGAGACCCTGGTCAGACGGGCAAATCTTGGGCCACAGTCACCATCTCCCAGCCTAATCCACCCTGCAAGGATGATAACACTTTCCAGAAACAACACCAAATTATGCTGCTGCAGATTCAGAGTGCCTTGCCCTAACCTTTGTCTCCCACAATGCCTTTTGCCCATTTTGCTGCTCGGGCCACGCTTTCCGTTTGGGTCACGTCCAAGAGGGTGGTCTGCAGCCGTTCGGATGTGGCTTCTTTCAGCTTTTCTGCCCCCTGCTGCGTGAGGCAAGCTGCCAGGACACGGATTCCCTGAGCGTCCAGTTTCCTGGCCAACAAGTTTCCAAACCCGGAATCGCAGCCAGTGATGAAAACATACTTCTCCGTCAGGTTGCCCAAGATTTGCTGCTCACGGTACCGTCGGAAAAGGAAATAAAGACCCAGCAGAGCTGCCACATAGAGCCACATGGCCAAAGACTGCTGCAGCTGGAAAAGAAGGAGGTGGTTTATCAAATATTGGCTTATTGTAGGCAGTGGTGGTAGTAGGGGAAACATAGGAAGCCACCTTATACTGAGTCAGACCACTGGGTCCATCTACCTTAGTATTGTCTGCACTGACTGGCAGAGGCTTTCCAGAATTTTGGACAGGCTTCATTTCCCAGCCCTACATGGAGATGCTGGGGTTCCAGCCTGGGACCTTCTGATGCAAAATGGATGGTTTACCACTGCTCTGTGGCTCTTCCCTCATATCTCAAAGAGCTGGCGTAGGAGGCAGAGCTACAGATGCAAAACCCGCAGGCTGAATCTCCCCCCTGCCCTGAACTCGCTAGGGCTGGGCGCTATATCAATATATCACCCAAAACTGGTTTGAAGCTATCATGTTATCGGTTTCATAATTTTTGACCTGGCAATATATTGTGAATCATGATGCGTGTGTGATATGCAAAACTCACGATGCAGGAAAAACCGTGAAGCCAGCCAATACGTAGCTCCATCCTTATTTCAGACCTCGTGAGGTATCAGCATACAGTCGTACCTTGGTTTTCGAACAGAATGCGTTCTGGGAGTCCGTTTGAATTCAGGAACTGTTCGAAAACCAAAACACGGCTTCCGGTAGGCTTCAGGAGTGCCCTGCAGGCAATCGGAAGCCGCACCGGACATTTGGCTTCCAAAAATTGTTTGAAAACTGGAACACTCACTTCCAGTTTTCGCTCATTTGGGAGCCGAATTGTACGAGTTCCAAGGTACAACTGTAGTACTGTATTGCACTTAATAATACAAAACCAGGGCTTTTTTTTCTAGAAAAGGAGGGGGAAGCACACATCCAAAGTTGTTTTATAGGGGAGGACCTTTTTTTTTTTTAAAAAAAGCTTTTCTTCTTCACTCTGCAAATACAATCAAATACAATCTGCAAATTCACAAATACAATCTGCTGCCTTATGCCACCAACCTCTGCCTCGTTGCCCCAATCGCCGTGCCACCCACTTCCTCTGCCATGAGCGCCATGCCAGGGAATAGCACTGCAATGCTACAGAGGTGCAGGAACTCAGTTCTGGTGAGTTCCGGCTGAAAAAAAGCGCCGCTTGCAATACAGTGGTACCTGGGGGTACATATGCTTCAGGTTACAGACTCCGCTAACCCAGAAATAGTACCTCGGGTTAAGAACTTTGCTTCAGGATGAGAACAGAAATCGTGCTCCGGTGGCATGGAGGCAGCGGGAGGCCCCATTAGCTAAAGTGGTGCTTCAGGTTAAGAACAGTTTCAGGTTAAGAACGGACCTCCGGAACGAATTACGTACTTAACCCAAGGTACTACTGTATTTAGCTGGTGAGATATGCTATCGCCTAGCCCTAGAATTTGCTAGGTAAAATTTGGTCAGCCACTTTCATCATCTGATATGCTAACACAAACTATTTACAGGTTTTTTGTAAGGATTTCAAAATGTTAACTACTGCTGCATTGATTTCCCACCTTTCTTGCAAGGAGATCAAGGCAGCACAACTGGTTCTTCTCCTCACCTGCATAATTTTAATCTCACAATCACTTTAAGAGGTTGAGGAACAATTGATTGGCCCAAGGCCACTTTAAAGCTATGTGCCAAAGTCAGTAATTGAACCCTGATCACCCTCAGCCCTACTCTGACAAGTCTGACAACTACATTATGCCAGCTCAAAAGCTTTGTTTGCCTGTTACTGGCCAAGCAGAGCAAGGGCTGTTTCAAAGACACAGTTCTCCATTTGAAATGCAAAGCAACAACTCTGCCAAAGAACTTTCCCCCAATTAGGTCAGGGATAGTACTGTGAGCTACTTCAAGAATGCTAGTTCGAATATTTACCAGTGGCAACCAAATAGCATGTCTTTTCATCTCATAATGGAACACTGTTTTTCATAGTAACCATCACTCCTTGCTCCTTGAAATTTCTGTCCACTACACCATGTTATCCTATATATCTCTACTGAGACGCAAGTCTCATTAAGCTCTCAGGATGCTTCCAGATTGTAGCTATTTTGTGAATGGATTGCTTCTGGATAACCTGTTTATTGAGCATTTGTCCTCATTTGTTTGCAGGGAGGTGAAATGATAGCAGGTGTTTCTTGAGAGTTCATTTAGATTGAGAAGGTCCTACATGTCTCACAAGGGACATGGGTGGCGCTGTGGGTTAAACCACAGAGCCTAGGACTTGCCAATCAGAAGGTCGGCGGTTTGAATCCCCATGACGGAGTGAGCTCCCATTGCTCAGTCCCTGCTCCTGCCAACCTAGCAGTTTGAAAGCACGTCAAAGTGCAAGTAGATAAATAGGTACTGCTCCGGCGGGAAGGTAAATGGCGTTTCCGTGCGCTGCTCTGGTTCGCCAGAAGCGGCTTAGTCATGCTGGCCACATGACCTGGAAGCTGTACACCGGCTCCCTCGGCCAATAAAGCAAGATGAGCGTCGCAACCCCAGAGTTGGTCACGACTGGACCTAATGGTCAGGGGTCCCTTTACCTTTACCTTTACATGTCTCACATTGGCAGTGGGTGCACCCTTTTTTACTTTGTACCCTCCTTGCTTGCTTCTCTCATGTGGGCAGGAAGAGGGACCCAACTGGTTGCCATGCTGGCTAGTGGCGCAGTCCCACTGCCCATCACTGGGAGCCAGTCACAGCTCCTGCTGGCTGAAGCTGTACCTGGCAATCTCAACCTATCTGAGTCTCCTCCTCCTAGCAAATCCTCTTTCCTTGAACCCTAGCCTCCCCATTTCATTTCATCTTATGTTGGGCCTTTTATATTCTCACCCTGTCCATCTCCCTCTCTGTGCTTGTGTAAAACATGCTTTTCTCAACAGCATTCTAGGACTACCCTGTAGTGCAGAGAACAGTGAGTTTTTTGGCACCTTGCAACACAATCCTATCCATATCTACTCAGGCGTAAGTCCTGTTCCTTGAGTATAAGCCCTATTGAGCTCAGCGAATTGTGCCTAGGGCTCCACTCTCAAACAGGTATCTTGCACTTTCGCAACTACAGTCATATCTTGGGTTGAAGTTGCTTCAGGTTGAGCGCTTTCGGGTTGTGCTCCACGTTACTTCCGGGTTTCGCCGCTCACGCATGCGCAGACAGCCAAAATGACGTCACGCGCATGCGTGGAACGGAGAATCATGACCCGCACGCGCACAGATGTGGGCTGCGTTCGCTTCAGGATGCGAACAGGACACTGGAACGGATCCCGTTCACATCCTGAGGTACCACTGTACTTGAAAGATGAGTCACTTAAAGGCCATTTCTGGGGTGGCATGGTTGGAAGGAAGAACGCTTCAGGAAAAGGGTTTGGGGCAGGTGGAGGGTCAGGGAAACCAGTCAGACAATCTGAATCAGAGATCCCCACGTCCTCTCCGCCCACTGGCATGGACAGATGAGAGGCACACACACAAAAAGTTTAAGCTGGTAAAGTGTACACACCTCCAGTCTTAATTTCTCTCATTAGGTTGTTGTGAAGGTAAAACAAATGCAATTATTCTGAAAGGAGGCCTCTTGTGGTGCAGTGACGTGAAACTGTTTTCCCAGCTCCCTCAGTCCCCCAGAGATGTTTCTGTTAGTGTACAACCTTGGCTAGAGACAAATTGGGCGTGGCTTTGGACTCCAATCTGTGAAGCTGGTTCCAGAAGCAATGCCTCAGACAGTGGTCGTTTGTAATAAAATACTAGATATGTATGCATTTACTGTAGGTAAAGGTAAAGGTACCCCAGACCATTAGGTCCAGTCGCGGACGACTCTGGGGTTGCGGCGCTCATCTTGCTCTATAGGCCGAGGGAGCCTGCGTTTGTCCGCAGACAGCTTCCGGGACATGTGGCCAGCATGACTAAGCCACTTCTGGAGGACTAAAGCAGTGCACGGAAACGCCGTTTACCTTCCCGCCGGAGTGGTACCTATTTATCTACTTGCACTTCGTGCTTTCGAACTGCTAGGTTGGCAGGAGCAGGGACCGAGCAACGGGAGCTCACCCCGTCATGGGGATTCGAACTGCCAACCATCCGATCGGCAAGCCCTAGGCTCTGTGGTTTAACCCACAGCAGTGGCGTAGCGTGGGGGGTGCCAGGGGTGCCGGCCGCACCGGGCGCAACATCTGGGGGGGCGCGAGTCCAGAGGGAAGGGACAAGTTCCTTCCTCCGCCGGGCTCCCCGCCGCCGCCGCCAGCCTTGCGCCCTAGCGCGCGCGCCCCCCCCCCGCCGCTGTGGCGTGCAGGGGGGGCCAGCCGCAACATCTGGGGGGGGGCGTGCTCGCACTCGAGTGCTAAAATCCACGGGTTAGGGGGCGCAAATTACTTGCCTTGCCCCGGGTGCTGACTACCCACGCTACGCCGCTGACCCACAGCGCCACCTAGTATTAAACGGGTGAAAAACCCAGCAAACACAGATAGCATAAACATCTTTGTAAACACACCCTTGACCTATATGACTAGCAGATTAGATTTCAGAAGGTCCATAGTTCAGCAACAAGCACAGGGCTACTGCACCCATAAAAACACCTGAAAGCCACTTTATGTGTGTACACTTTACCTTTAAATCACATTCCCCCCCCCAAAAAAATAATAATTCTGCACCCTGTAGTTCACCCAGCACAGAGTTGCCATTCCCAGGAAGCAATGCTTTCCAAACTTGGGTCTCCAGCTGTTTTGGGACTACTATTCCCATCATCCCTGACCACTGGTCATGTTAGCTAGGGATGATGGGAGTTGTAGTCCAAAAAAAGAGACCAAGTTTGGAAAGCACTGCCAAGAACCCTTAGCAAAACTGCAATAACTCTTGGGGGGGGGGGGGGAAGCATGCGCTTTAAAGGTCTAATGCGAACACAGCCCGAACAGCAGAGCTGCAACCCTTCGGCTGCGATCCTATACGTACTCGCGAACCTTGCAAGCAAGCCCAGTGTGAACTCAGTTCAGGGGCGAGTAGATGCCAATCGGGGCAGCAACCGTTTCGAGGTCGGCCCGAGCAACTTCCCAGCGAATTGACGGCCTCGCCGATTCACCGTCTTGCACTTGCCTGCTCTCGGGGGGGTCCACTGCGCTCTGCCTCCTCCCTGCCCCTAGAACCCTTTTGCAAACTCCACCGCGACGTTGCAAGCAAGTACCTTGGAGCGCTTCCCGAAAAGTAGGTGAAACAGCTGGCGGCAACTCGCAGCTCTTCCCTGCTGATTCTCCGCTGAGCACTAGTAGAAATCTGGAACTCTTTGCAGTCAAAAAGGATTTATGGAGAGGCAAGCGCAGCCAAGGGCCGCCCATTTCTAGCTCGGGGAGAAAAACAAGAGAGGGAGAAGAGTGGGGAGGGGTTTTGTAAGTTTAACGCTGGAGTCAGCCTGGCTGCAGTTTCGTTTGAGTAAACGTGCGTGAGGTCATCGTGCCGTGAAGATAAGTGGGGAGGGATTTCCGCCAAAAAAAAAAAAGACACGGAGGCCGTAACATATGTGAGTGAAACTGTTGCGGCTTTTGTGGCTGATCTCAGGCTGCTAAGCAAAACATGTGCCAAAGAATGCTGCAACTACCGCACAATTGCACTCATTTCACACGCTAGCAAGGTTATGCTTAAAATTCTACAAGGCAGGCTCAAGCAGTATGTGGACCGAGAACTCCCAGAAGTGCAAGCTGGATTTAGAAGAGGCAGAGGAACCAGAGACCAAATTGCAAACATGCGCTGGATTATGGAGAACTAGAGAGTTCCAGAAAGATATCTACAGTGGTACCTCGGGTTACATACGCTTCAGGTTACATACGCTTCAGGTTACACACTCCGCTAACCCAGAAATAGTGTTTCAGGTTAAGAACTTTGCTTCAGGATAAGAACAGAAATCTGGCTCTGGCGGCGCAGTGGCAGCAGGAGGCCCCATTAGCTAAAGTGGTGCTTCAGGTTAAGAACAGTTTCAGGTTAAGAACGGACCTCTGGAAGGAATTAAGTATTTAACCTGAGGTACCACTGTACTTCTGCTTCATTGACTATGCAAAAGCCTTTGATTGTGTCGACTATGGTAAGTTCTTAAAGAAATGGGAGTGCCTGATCACCTCATCTGTCTCCTGAGAAATCTCTATGTGGGACAAGAAGCTACAGTTAGAACTGGATATGGAACAACTGATTGGTTCAAAATTGGGAAAAGAGTACGACAAGGCTGTATATTGTCTCCCTGCTTATTTAACTTATATGCAGAATTCATCATGCGAAAGGCTGGGCCGGATGATTCCCAAACCAGAATTAAGATTGCCGGAAGAAATATCAACAACCTCAGATATGCAGATGACACAACCTTGATGGCAGAAAGTGAGGAGGAATTAAAGAACCTTTTAATGAGGGTGAAAGAGGAGAGCGCAAAATATGGTCTGAAGCTCCACATCAAAAAAACGAAGATCATGGCTACTGGGCCCATCACCTCCTGGCAAATAGAAGGGAAAGAAATGGAGGCAGTGAGAAATTTTACTTTCTTGGGCTCCATGATCACTGCAGATGGTGACAGCAGTCACGAAATTAAAAGACACCTGCTTCTTGGGAGAAAAGCAATGACAAACCTAGACAGCATCTTAAAAAGCAGAGACATCACCTTGCTGACAAAGGTCCGTATAGTTAAAGCTATGGTTTTCCCAGTAGTGATGTATGGAAGTAAGAGCTGGACCATAAATAAGGCTGATCGCTGAAGAATTGATGCCTTTGAATTATGGTGCTGGAGGAGACTCTTGAGAGTCCCATGGACTGCAAGAAGAACAAACCTATCCATTCTTAAGGAAATCAGCCCTGAGTGCTCACTGGAAGGACAGATCGTGAAACTGAGGCTCCAATACTTTGGCCACCTCATGAGAAGAGAAGACTCCCTGGAAAAGACCCTGATGTTGGGAAAGATGGAGGGCACAAGGAGAAGGGGACGACAGAGGACGAGATGGTTGGACAGTGTTCTTGAAGCTACCAGCATGAGTTTGGCCAAACTGCGGGAGGCAGTGGAAGACAGGAGTGCCTGGCGTGCTCTGGTCCATGGGGTCACGAAGTAGGACATGACTAAACGACTAAACAACAACAGCAGCAAGCAAAACATGCAGTTATGGAGACTCAAATGAGGCTGTGAACATGTAGCCACGTGTACTCTGCACCCACTGTGTTGCCACTGCTGGTGTGGGAAACAATAGTGTACATGATGTGAGCTACAGTCCATATCTATCTTCTAGCCTGGTGCTCCTTAGGAAATGCTGCATTTTGATGCTTACACTGTTGGGCAACTGCTGCAAGATCACGAGCTCACATTTGAAAGGCACTTAGAATTTGCAAAACAGCTGAAGCAACAGAGCAGAGAATGCAAACTGTGTAAGGAAGGCAAGACCCCATAGAAGTCCTGGGAATTCTTAAAAGTTCCACCACCCCACAAGGCCATGCAGAAGCCAACAAAACCGAGAGCTCTACATCAGGGGTCAGCAACATAGTTGTCAACTTTCAGATTTGAAAATAAGGGATCAGCAGCCTCACCTGTCCTGGGGACAGTCTATGGGATATCTAACAATCTGGGATAGCAGCGGGAAACAGCACTGGAATAAGGGAATTTCCCGCAAAACTAGGGAAGGTTGACATCTACGGTCAGCAACCTTTTTCAGCCACTGTCGCTCAGACCATGTGGTGAGCCGGACTATTTATTTGCCCCACAAATAACCCAGATATGCATTTTGAATAAAAGCACACATTCTACTCATGTAAAAACACCAGGCAGGCCCCACAAATAATCCAGATATGCATTTTAAATAAAAGGATACATTCTACTCATGTAAAAACACGCTGATTCCTGGACCGTCCACAGGCCGGATTTAGAAGGCGATTGGGCTGCTTCCGGCCCCTGGGCCTTAGCTTGCCTACCCCTGCTCTAGATGGAAGCAAAGAACTGAGGCAGTTGCTTCAGAGGCAGAATGGGAAGAGTGGCTGATTTCGATCAGAGTCCTAGCTCACCATTCATGAAAACTCCTCCTGCCAACATAAAGCCTCTTCAAGATGCTACAGTGTGCTTTGTAGAATTTGCACATATAAAACATAACGGGGCAAACACTAGGACCCAGAAATAATCTGGAATATAAAAAGCAATGGAATTTGGATCGCTAGGAAAGGTTTAGGTGAGTAAGCGCATGTGCAATAGGATATCGCTGGCTCCCCCCCACCTCCCATGTGTGCCGGCACAAACTATTCTTTGGCATGCTGGCTGTGCTTGCACAGTGTTACCAGGTGACCCAAGGTGGTGGTGTGTGTGCCTTGCTCTGGCTGGCAGCGGCTGATGCCATTGCCAGTGGAAGCTGGATGGGCAGAGTGGAGGCTCAGCAGACGCTGCTGGGAATGTGGTTGTTTATGACTATGATAAAGTTGTGCGTGGTCAACAGTTTCGAGAGGCAAATTTTTCTAAAACAGTATTGTGAAAAGAAATTTTGTCAGTTGATTCATGTTGAAAAGCAGGGCTCATGATGGCAGGATCTTATATTTTGGAGGGTTTTTTATCATTATTATTAGGTTTGGAAGTTCCTTTTGGACCAAAGCTTTTGTGAACTCTATTTTCTTCCATTAGTTGCACTTGCCATAGTGTGAACCTATTTGGCCCAGGACTTTTCTCCTGCAAATGTTTGTTTTCTCTTGCTTGGGAGGGTAGGACTCGAACCCATGACTTCAGGTTACAAGAAAGGAGATTCCGACTCAAGATCAAGAAAAACCTTCTGACAGTAAGAGATGTTTGGCAGTTGAATGGTTTCCCTCGGGAGGTGGTAGACTCTCCTTCCTTGGTGGTTTTTAAGCAGAAGTTGGACGGCCAACTACCGTTTTGTGATTCTATGATTCTTTGAGATGGTAATCTGTATTAGCAGGCTGTGGAATGAGATGTTATGCTGCTTTTCAGGAAAAGTGAGATTTTTTTCCTTCTGAGCAACGCAATCTCCACCTGCTTCCTGAGTTCCCAGCAAGTCTGAGAAGCCTGGGGGCAAGGAAAATTCCTCTCCTTTGCACCAAACCTCTTGCTGCATTTTAAAAGACAGCTCCCAGGCATTAAGGTTGGTCCATAAGGGCAAATAGGGATCGGCCAAACAACCCCAGCCTGTTTTTAAAAAGTATTTGCAATATGGTGCACTTGTGCTCACATGCAGTTTTCATACACACATCAACTGCCTCATACATGCCAAGTAAATGGCATAATGAAACCCACCCATTAAATACCGTATTTTTTGCACCATAACACTCACTTTTTTCCTCCTAGAAAGTAAGGGGAAATGTCTGTGCATGTTATGGAGGGAATGCCTACGGGTGGCGGGGGGAGGGGATCTGCTCAGTCGTGAGCAGAGGATCCATGGTTCCCCTTCCTTCCCTCCTCCGTGGCTCGCTTTGAAACAGCAAAGCGGGAGAAGAGCCGCTGAGTGGGGAGGAGAGAGGGACAGAGAGCCTGCTTCTTTAAAGGAGCAAAGCGGGAGAGGAGAGGAATGTAAGCGGCTCCTGTCCGGTTGGCTCGTTTAAAGCAAGCAGGCTCTCTGTCCCTCTCTCCTCCCCACTCAGCTCGCTACATAGCAGCAAAGTTTTTCAGCTCACTAAGCCGGAGATGAGCGGGGAGGAGGGAGAAAAGCAGAGCCTGCTTGCTTCAAAGGAGCAAAGTGGGAGAGGAGAGGAGCCTTCTCCCCTTATACCCCTCTTCTGCATTATTAGCAGCATCCTTCTCCACCTACCCCATGCGTGCTTCTTCTGCCCTTAAACCCCTCTCCTGCATTATTAGCAGCATCCTTCTCCACACACCCCACGCATGCTCCTTGTCCCTTGAGTGCTTTTTCTTCCCTCCCCACTTAAAACGTGGTTACAAAGCACAGATCCACATGGATCCTCAGGATTTTTGCACTGGGTCACCCCAAATTCACCATCAGATCACATAGCATGTCCATGGCTACATCATACACCAAAAAACACACACGCACCCACTGTTTCATGGGGGCGCAATGGCGCAAAAACATGGTTACAAAGCATGGATCCACATGGATCCTCAGGATTTTTGCATTGGGCTACTCCAAACTCACTGTCAGATCACATGTCTGTGGCCACAGCATGAACCACAAAAATCATACATCCACTGTTTCGTTTAGAATATATTTTTTTCTTGTTTTCCTCCTCTAAAAACTATGTGTGTGTTATGGTCGGGTGCGTGTTATAGAGCGAAAAATACGGTAATTGATTTAAATGCTGGGGTTGAAGATAACTCGTTCCAAGGAGGGAAATTAATTAAGGCGTTGCTAGCACTGGTGCAGAGAGCCAGAAGCAGGTGCCACTTTAGGTCACAGCAAATCATTATTATTATTAAATTTTTATTTATACCTCTTCTGAATTTTTCCATTTTTCTGGCCATTTATATCTCTATACAGTGGTACCTTAGTTCTCAATCTTAATCCGTTCCAAAACCAAAGCGTTCCAAAACCAAGGCGCACTTTCCAAAATGGATTAATCCATTCTAGACTTTTAAAAACAACCCCTAAAACAGCAATTTAACATGAATTTTACTATCTAACAAGACCATTGATCCTTAAAATGAAAGCAATAATCAATGTAAGGTAAAGGTAAAGGGACCCCTGACCATTAGGTCCAGTCGTGGCCAATTCTGGGGTTGCGGCGCTCATCTCGCTTTATTGGCCGAGGGAGCCAGCATACGGCTTCCGGGTCATGTGGCCAGCATGACTAAGCTTCTTCTGGCGAACCAGAGCAGTGCACGGAAACACCGTTTAACTTCCTGCCTATTTATTTACCTATTTATCTACTTGCACTTTGACGTGCTTTTGAACTGCTAGGTTGGCAGGAGCAGGGACCGAACAACGGGAGCTCACTCCGTCGTGGTGATTCGAACTGCCGACCTTCTGATCGGCAAGTCCTAGGCTCTGTGGTTTAACCCACAGCGCCACCCGCATCCCAATAATCGATGTACTGTACTATAAAATAAATAAGACAGTATCATAGATGATAAAAATTAAAATTAAAATTTTTTCTTACCTGCACTGATGATAGTCATTGTTTGGATGGGGGGCTTTTATCCGTTTCCGCAGTCACAGAATCAATCCATCAGTAGCTGAACTGGGTTCCACACAGTCACAAAAACAAATAACCAAAAGAGCCTCAAAAACAAAAACGCAAAATAAATAGCAAAAACAAAAGCGTCAAATACAGTGGTACCTTGGTTCTCAAACTTAATCTGTTCCAGAAGTCCGTTTGACTTCCGAAATGTTTGAAAACCAAGGCGCAGCTTCTGATTGGTGCCAGCGCCCCAGAAACAATAGCCGACAGCCGCAGCGGACTTTCGGCTTCCGAAAAAGGTTTGAAAACCAGAACACTTACTTCCGGGTTTTCAGGAACCAAGGCGTTTGAGAACCAAGGTACCAGTGTACTGTTATTGCTGTGGCACATCTGTGGGCACATCTGTAACATTTTAGTCTCTTAAGAGCTGGCAGCCCCATATACCCTGCTCCACAAGGGTAACCAATTCACAGGGAAACCAAAGTGCTTGTTTACAAAGCTTTTGTACTAGCTACCTTACTATATGCTTGTGAAACATGGGCCACTTATAAGCGCCATCTCCAACTCCTCGAAAGATTCCTTTTTTTTTAAATAATAATGTTTATTCAGCTCTTTATTCAGCTCTTTATTCAGCTCATAGTGGTGAGGAGGAATGGAAGTTCCCCCAGAATGTCTGCTTTATATACATTATTTACACAATGGGCCCCATGTGATTGGCTAATTCCGGGATTCACCTGTAGGCCAATCAGGTTGCGGATTCACTTCCACCTGGAGCTGGATTGGGTGGCTCCTGTGAACCAATCAGACTGCTGCATTCTGAATCCTATTGTTCTAGGACCAATC
>JAXCMG010000064.1:2601415-2620295 GCA_034642415.1 Podarcis siculus | reverse complement strand
TCCTATTGTTCTAGGACCAATCAGACTGCTGCATTCTGAATCCTATTCAACTCAGTACATAACAGGGGCACCTGGTTGCGCCACTCTCAGAATTTTGCGCCCGGGGGCCACCGCCCCCTGGCCCCCCAAGCTTTGCCCCCTCCCCCAAGTCTCAGACTATGGGGTGCATGAAGAAGGCCTAGCAAGCCAAAACTCCTAGGATCTGGCAGGAGGGAGGGAAAGGCGGCAGAGGTGGCTCTTTCCATATAGTTTGATCTTCCATGTCAAAACGCTTAAGGGCCGCTGTGTCAAATGGGACCGGTGTCTCAGATCTACGGCAGACATCAAGGCACTTGCTCCACTCCAGAGCTGGCAAGGGACTTAATTCCCTCCACTTATCATTTTTACATTAAGCTCGTTTTCTTGTGCTTGGCTAAAGTGTCTCTCTTAGACGGGTTATCAAATCTTAATTGGGGGATTGTAAGTGAAGGGAAATCCATCTTTCTCCCTAGGCAGCCTGCCCAGGCTTTTCTGCTAAAAGACCATTGGTGCCTTGTTTTCAAAAACAGAAAGAAAGGAAAAGAAAGGAATCCATCCAGCTTTAGCTCCCAAATATTGATTCCCGGTCTGGCTTCCAGTCTAGTGGGTATAGCCATCAGTGTTGAAAGCTGGAAAGGACCAAGCTGATCCAGGTTGTTAGACCACAGTGTTTTCAGACTAAGCAATGGAGGTGAGTCCATTAAAGCAAAATAGGGGGCTGCCTCCCCCTTGGTTCCTTACCTACCTGTCTTCTTACTCCCCCACAGACTACCCACATACTATACATTTAAAAGCACATTTCCCCCTCAAAGAATTCTGGGCACTGTAGTTTACCCCTCGCAATGTTGCAATTCCCAGTAACCCTTAAACTGCAGTGCTCCTCTTTGAGGAGGAAATGCAATTCAAATGTGCTTTAAAGATACAGTGTGTACACAGAGACCTTCCAAGTGCCTCTGTTTGCCAGGGAGAGTCCCAGATTTACAGAAGCTGTCCTGGTTTCTGATTTGATCCTGGAATGTCCCGCTTTTCCTTTGTTGTTGTTGTTTAGTCGTTTAGCCGTGTCTGACTCTTCGTGACCCCATGGACCAGAGCACACCAGGCCCTTCTGTCTTCCACTGCCTCCCGCAGTTTGGTCAAACTCATGCTGGTAGCTTCGAGAACACTGTCCAACCATCTCATCCTCTGTCGTCCCCTTCTCCTTGTGCCCTCCATCATCAGGGTCTTTTCCAGGGAGTCTTCTCTTCTCATGAAGTGGCCAAAGTATTGGAGCCTCAGCTTCACAATCTGCCCTTCCAGTGAGCACTCAGGGCTGATTTCCTTCAGAATGGATAGGTTTGATCTTCTTGCAGTCCACGGGACTCTCAAGAGTCTCCTCCAGCACCATAATACAAAAGCATCAATTCTTCAGCGATCAGCCTTCTTTATGGTCCAGCTCTCACTTCCATACATCACTACTGGGAAAACCATAGCTTTAACTATACGGACCTTTGTTGGCAAGGTGATGTCTCTGCTTTTTCCTTAGGTCGTCCCTATTTCATTGAAGAAATGTTGGAGGGTATGAATACGACGTCCCCAGGGCTTCCCCCCCCCCAGCTGGAACTCACCAGATCTCAGTTCCGGCACCTCTCAGGTGGGCGCCATTGCTAAGAGAGCGAGGGAGGTGTTCATGGTGAGTTGCAGCACCTCTTTTTCTAGAAAAATAGCACTGGAGATCCTTATTTTCATTAGCCAAATGTTGGAGGGTATGCATAGCTGCAAGTCTCAGTGTTGCCCTTGTAGAACTCAGCATGGGAGGAGGATGGGGACAAAAATGAGATTTACTTGGCTCTGCCTGTCATTGGCTCCACCTGCTGTTGGTGCCCCTGCCTTCCACGTGACCAGTCAGCACTGCAGACCAGGGACCCACCTTTAACCCAAACATGCATTTGGGGACTGAATGCTTGTTGTAATCTCAAGGGCTGTCACGTCGAAGGTGGAGCAAGCTTGTTTTCTCCTGCTCTGCAGGGTAGGGCTCAAACCAATGGCTTCAAGCTACAAGAAAGGAGATTCTGACTAAGCATCAAGAATAACTTTTTGACAGCAAGAGCTGTTCGACACTGGAACACACTCTCTTGGGAGGTTGTGGACACTCCTTCCTTGGTGGTTTTTAAGCAGAGGTTGGCTGTCCATCTGCCATGGATGCTATAGGGATGATCACTGGGTGCGGAGCACACTCTCCGCCCGTGGGCAGCCTCAGCTGCCTGAACGCGTGACCTTGGGGTGCGGGTCACACTCTCCCTCACAGATAAAGCCACAGCTGTCTGAACATCTTAGCCCTCTGTCTAACCTTTTGCGATCTCAGTAGTCTGCGCTGCCCTGTCTGTGACCTTTGTCTCTGAGACCTTTGTCTCCTTCATCATACAATGTGCAAGGGGAAAATGACACGGTGGAAACAGGTGCCAAAATAGCTTTGTACCACCCCACAGTCTCGGGACTGGAAGGCATGTAAAGGCCACAGCCCAAAATGTATCTGCCTGGGTTTGCATATTGTGGCAATAAAAGGAGCCTCCACAGAGCTGGATGGCAGCTTGCTGGCAGCTCACCTGTGTGCAGCTCACCTGCATTACCAACTCCTGCCTCATGTCCTTCACTTCAGATGCTTTAGTTGAGATTCCTGCATTGCAGGGGGTTGGGCTGGGGGTCCCTTCCAACTCCATGATTCCATGAGGCTGAGTCATGGCAAACACTTGCTCCAATGAAGCCTTGCTCCAACCAGATATACTTCCATGCTATGCATTGAGGAGTTCCCAGGTTCAGTCCCTGGCATCTTGAGATAGCCCTGGAGGGAAGCATCCTGTCCTGCCTGAAACCCTGAAGAGTCGTTGTGTAACTAGATGGGCCAGTGGTCAGAGCTGGGCTTTGTTCACGCTCTTATTTACTGCGCAGTCACTGTGTTTCCAGGGCAGGGCTTTTAGTCCACGAACCCAGGGTGCTATCCAAAATGCTTATGTTATAAAATACAGTGGTACCTCGGGTTACAGACGCTCCAGGTTACAGACGCTTCAGGTTACAGACTCTGCTAACCCAGAAATAGTACCTCGGGTTAAGAACTTTTCTTCAGGATGAGAACAGAAATTGCGCGGCGGCAGCGGGAGGCCCCATTAGCTAAAGTGGTACCTCAGGTTAAGAACAGTTTCAGGTTAAGAACGGACCTCCAGAACGAATTAAGTTCTTAACCCGAGGTACCACTGTACTGCTGTTTGATGCATTGCTTCTTAGACCGATTTTCTGCTCCAGCCAAGGTGTGGACATCTTTATGTAGGGTAAAGTCATTCCCACCTGTCAACACTCCCTTCCTTGGTGTGTACACCAACAGAAACAAATCTGACATTAATGAAGCTTTGCTGATGTGAACAGCTTGAGAGGGGGCTGAGAGCTGTGAAACACATCTGGGGTGCGAAGACTTCACTGCACTCTAAGGTGGTCATATGTGAACACCTCTTTGCTATAAAGAACAAGCTTGGCAAACATTTCTTGTGTTCTTGAGCATAGGATATAAAGCCTCAGTGCAATAGCAGAGGACAACCGCGAGAGGGCAGTGTCTCATTAAAAATACACCTTGAGCCCCACAACCCCTCCACCTGCCCCTATAAGCTGCTGCTGCTGTTGTTTTAATTAAGTGCTACTGATATCCTTGGCCTGCTCTTTATGGGCCACAGCTTTTTCTTAGAGGGGTCCTGCAAGGTTTTCAGGGGGGAGAAATCCCAGTGCTACATTTTAACTTTCTGGCCATCAAACATCAAAGCTGTATACACACACATGACGTCTCCTTTAAAGGTTATTACAGCATAAGAAGGGGCACTGCAGGGTCATCCAATCCACCCATCTTTCTTTATTCTGTAGTGGTTAGCCAGCTGCTTCTGGGAAGTCCGCAAGCCGGTCATGAAAATAGCAGCCCCTCCTTATTGTTTGCCGTAGAATCATAGAATTGTAGATTTGGAAGGAACCCTGAGGATCATCTAAAGCAAGGGTGTCAAACTCAAATTCATCGGGGGCCGCATCAGCAGTTTGGTCACCCTCAAAGGGCCGGTTGTATCTGTAGGACTATGTAAAGGACATGTAAAGTGGAGGTTTCCTGTGAAGAACGGCCAGCGCCGCTAGAGGGTAGACATTCTCTGGCTTGTAGGCTGCTGCGCATGCGCTGAAGAGGCGGCTTTCTTGTGTCAAAAAAAAAAAGCGAGAATAAAAGGTGAAGGCTGGCGGCCGCCGGCGGCTACACGGGCCACATGACAAGGTCTGGCGGGCCGGATTCGGCCCGCGGGCCTTGTGTTTGACACCCGTGATCTAAAGGGACATGGGTGGCGCTGTGGTCTAAACCACAGAGCCTAGGGCTTGCCGATCAGAAGGTCGGCAGTTCGAATCCCAGCGACGGGGTGAGCTCCCATTGCTCTGTCTCTGCTCCTGCCAACCTAGCAGTTCGAAAGCACGTCAAAGTGCAAGTAGATAAATAGGTACCGCTCTGGCGGGAAGGTATATAGCGTTTCCGTGCGCTGTTCTGGTTCGCCAGAAGTGACTTAGTCGTGGTGGCCACATGACCCGGAAAAACTGTCTGCGGACAAACGCCGGCTCCCTCAGCCAGTAAAATGAGATGAGCACTGCAACCCCAGAGATGTCTGCAACTGGACTTAACGGTCAGGGGTCCCTTTACCTTTCCTGAGGATCATCTAGTCCAACCCCCTTGCAATGCAGGAATATACAGCTGTCTTGTATGGGCATTGACCTTGGCATGATCAGCACCCCACTCTAACCAACAGATGATATTCAGAGGTCAGTGGGACTTACTCGCAGGTAAGTGTGTACAGGATTGTGGCCTAAATTAATGGAGTGAAATAAAACATGGTTCCCCCTTCTTTTTCATGTAACAAGTGCATGTGTAAGCTACATATCTTCTAGTTAGTGAGCATCATCCTATCTTAGCAATGAATTACATATGCCAACTATTCATTTTATGAAAACACCCTCCCTTTCCTCTGTCCTAAGCAGACTGGCCAGTCAACTTACCTGGAGGACACAGAGGTTATGGGGAGAGAACATGAGAGTTGTTTCCTTCAAGTGGATCTGCCTTCTTGTGCCTTAAGAACGTAAGAAGAGCCTGCAGGATCAAGCCAATGGCCGGTCTAAGCCTACAGCTCAAGAGTAGTTTCTCCTCTTGTGGTTTCCAGCAACTGGTGGAAGCATCGCTGCCTCCAACTGTGGCAGGCTCCCTTCAATTTCAGTGTGACACCCGGACAGTGAAAGAAGAGAGATACTTCATCTGATAAAGCTTCCCTGGACAGGAAGATAATTGGGGAGGGAAGCCCTCTACTCAGGTCATAGGAGCGAGGGCAGGCAGAGAAGGTGGCAACCCCAAGAGACTGCGGTCCTTTTTGGGGGACTGTGATTGGTGCGTGCGTAAGTTCAAGGCTTCCCAATGTTGGTTCTGCACTGGGTAAGACCTGCTGCCCCTCTGCTGGTTTTTAGAAGGGCCCCCACGGCGGCTCACTTCCACCTCTCCCGGCGGGTGAAAGCCAACACCACTTCCCAGCTGTGCAAACTGTCCTGCCTCCTCTCGGGATCGGCTCCCAGAACTTGTTGGCTCAGCAAGGAGAGGAATTCCCAGCACCCGCGTCAGCTGCTTGCACGGCCAAAGGGAGAGCTTGGGGCTAAGCTGGGCAAGGGAGACACCGGTCCCCACGCCCCGTCCAGGCCTCCTTTGGGCTCCGGGGGTCTGCCTGCCTTCCGCCTGCCTCTGCCTCCCTCTGCCAAAGGGACTGGTGAAGCCCTGACGTCCGCGCGCCGCCTTTCAAGTCCTCTCTTTGCTGTCGTCTTTGCCTTCTCGCTCTGCCTTTGATGAGAGATGCAGTGAGACAGAGCGGCCCCATTGTGTCATGCCGTGGTGGCTTTGGCAAGCAAACTGGGACGCACCCCGGTGGGATCAGCCTCCCCCCCGCGCGCGGCTCCTTCTCCTTGTAACCCGCCTCCCGAGACATCTCCCACGGTGGGTTGCCATGTGAGGTCGCTTTGCATGATGGATCTCCTCCTAGTGGCTCCTTCTGACCAGCTCTGATGGTGGCAGACCCTGCAGGACTTCCGCTGGAGTTTTTGGCTCCTGTCTCTCTTGTGGCATCTGGATCTGCTTGAGCTTTCCTCCGCTGGTGACCTCTGACCTTTCCCAGATCTGCATCTCCATGTGACCGGTTCTTACAGCCCCGCTCTCTGGATTTCATCCACATGTTGGGCTCAGGTAAGGGATACAATAGCATTCCTCCTGCTGGTGTTTTTATGATTGCTGGATCACTTAGGAAATCTTCTCCTAAGGCAGGAGCGGACAGCCCGTGGCCCTCCAGATCTTTTTGGATTCCATCTCCCACCAGCATGGCCCAGTGGTCAGGGACAATGATGGGATCTGATGTCCAGCCACATCTGGAGAGCCAGAGGTGAGCTGTTCCTGCCGGAAAGTATTGAGTATACTCTGCAAGCCAACTTTTAAGTCTTATTTTTGGTTTGGCTGGCAGGTTTACAGAGGTCTGTATGAAACTCCATTATACAGAGTTGGACCACTAGGAATACAGGGGCACTGGTTCTAAACATTATGGGAAGCTGCCGGACCCTGCAGATCCAACATTGACTCTATGGAGTCCTCTCCCTCCCTGAATCTTCTTCCTCACTGCGGCAAGCCCAGGGGACTGTGCTGACCCTTGACCCCATCCCTGCATTGGTTCACCTGGTACTTAACTCTGGCCCTGTGCTGGCAGGAGCTGATGGGGGGTTGTAGTCTAAAGCATCTTGAAGGGCCCAAGTCTGTGCTGACTGGTAATGGCTTTCCAGGCATTGAGATGCAGGGGTTTTCGTAGCCATATCAGGAGACGCTGGGGATTATATATCTGGGAGCATTTGCATGTGAAACAGATGCTCTGCCACTGAGCAAAAGCCTGTCCCTTTTCTATTGGTATTTATAGCTGCAAGTGATACGGCAGGCCTAACGGCATGTGACATTAATTGCTTCGGTCCTCATGTGCCCCCTCAATTGTTAATTGGCATCTGGGTGTCCTCCTAAACACGGCTCCCCAGGAGTTCCAGGCAGGAGTATTTGGGCCTTTCTCATCCCAGGAAGAGTTGCCCTAGCTGGTAGCGCTTTTCAGATTGTTGCAGTTGGTTTCCAGATCACAAGAGAGTCAGTGTGGTGTAGCGGTTAGAGTACGGGACACACACCAAGGCATCCCTAATCCTCTGTGTCTCACTTTAAGTCCTCCTAGCTGAGTCTGCTTTTCCCTGAACTTGGGGCCAATGAGTGGAGAGAGAGAGAGAAATGTGTGATGGTTTGATCTCCACTGAAGTACAGTGGTACCTCAGGTTACATACGCTTCAGTTACAAACGCTTCAGGTTACAGACTCCACTAACCCAGAAATATTACCTCGGGTTAAGAACTTTGCTTCAGGATGAGAACAGAAATCGTGCTCCGGTGGCACGGCGGCAGCAGGAGGCCCCATTAGCTAAAGTGGTGCTTCAGATTAAGAACAGTTTCAGGTTAAGAATGGACCTCCGGAACGAATTAAGTACTTACCCCAAGGTACCACTGTACAGAGCACAGTTGGGAGATATTTGAATATATCATCCAAAACCAGTTTCAAGTCCATATTGTGATATCGGTTTCATAATTTTTGACCTGGCAATATATTGCAAGTCATGATGTGTGTGTGTGTGTGTGTTGTGCAAAAATCACAATGTGGGGAAAACTGTGAAGCCAGCCAATGCCTCTACATAGCTCTGTCCTTATTTCAGGCATCATGATGTATCAGTGCATCACGATGTTTAGCTGGTGATAGATCACAATGTTGAAAACCAGATATCGTCAAGCCCTACTGTTCGCCTCCACATAGTTCCATCCTTATTTCAGACATCATGATATATTGGTGTAGTGGAACCTCGGTTGTTGAACGCCTCTGTTGTCGTATGTTTCGGTTCCAGAATCCCGAAAACCTGGAAGTAACTGCTCCGGTTTTCAAATTATTTCTGGAAGCCGAACGTGCTACACGGCTTCTGTTTTGAGTTTCCTATATTGTGTTGAGGCTTCCGCTTTCAGTTTTCGGTTTTCGAACGTTTTGGAAGTCGAACGGTCTTCTGGAACGGATTACTTTCAGAAACTGAGGTTCCACTGTATATCACAATGTTTAGCTGATGTTATATCGTGTTGTTGAAAACCAAATATCGCCCAGTCCTAGTACAGAGGGTCCTGAGGTGGAGAGAGTTTGACCGCTGGTGCTAATGTAAGAGGGGATGATTGCTGTTTGAGAAAGATGACTTGGAACTGTGAACTGCGCTCTTGAGTTCTCCCACACTCTCCCCCAAGGACTGTGTGGGTCTCCTGCTCAGCATGGCTGGAATTCCTCCATACTTGAAACGCCGCCTTTGAAGTCAGAATGAGCGAAAGCCTTGCGCTCGCTGTTTGCCTGACAGCAGGAGACGTTCTCTTTGTTGCTGGCAATGACAGGGAAAGAAATGTTTACAGTATGTTTGCCTGTTGAAGGCGGGTGCGATGCACAGCCACCGTGCTAAGCAAGGCTTCTCCCGGGCTCAGGCTGGCCTGGAACAGATTGAGATGAAGAGGAGAATGCCTCTGACCATGCACAGAGCGCATTCAAAGGCCATTCCAGGAAAAGCCTTTTGCAGTGGGTTCCCCACCCCAGCAAGGAGGGTATATTGAGACTTAACATTTTGGGTGCTATCTGTTCATTTACAAGCTTGCAAGCTTAGCAGCAGGGAGGCACCCTGGCAGACAATGCTAGTCTCTCAAACAGTGTCAGTTCCCCATGGAGGAAACAGCATGAGCAGCCTCTCTTCCAAAGGCTGATTCTTGCCAGCGAGCAGCAGGATCCGCACTGCTGTCTTGTCAGGGACTGGCTGGATGCAGAGGAGCGGTGGGAGGCAGCAGTTGGGGAACCCCCCAAGAGAAGAAGACTCAGAGTTCAGGGAGCGGTGGTGGGGTGACAATGAGTGGTTAGAGGGAGAAGAGGGAGCAGACTGGGGGGAGGAGGTGTCGGAAGCAGAAGAGGCAACAGGGTTTAGTGAGTGGGAAGACTCTGGAGCAGAGAGCAGTCCAAAATCAGAGGCAGAAGCAGAGACTGGAGAGGAGGAGGGCCAGCAGACAGAGACTAGGCAGGCTGCTGAAGAAGTCTCCCACTCCTGCTGTGACTAGCTCCCCTCTTCCCGGTCTCCTAGAACACACAGAGCAGAGCAGAGCAGAGCAGAGCAGAGCAGAGCAGAGCAGAGCAGAGCAGAGATTAATTGTGTGCAGGGCAGGCACAGTTTGTGGATGCTTGGGGGAGACCCTGGAGAGGAGGGGACAGGCAGACATGGGAAGGCAGGGACCTTCAGTGCCTCATTCAGCTGCCTCATTAGGGCAAGACCTGCTGGGAAGAGTTGCTGGGATCACTAGGCCTGTGCTGTTTTGGTTTCTTTGAATAAAGAGTTAACTGACTCTGGGTGTTTTATTGCTACTTACGCCTGACTCCAGCCCCTGACAGATGTCTCTCTCGCTGGCTTCGTTCAGTTTGCCACCCTTCCAATCGAACACGTGGAAAATGTTCACTGCTTGTACTTTTTTAAATCTGTCCTCCTGAATCTCCTAGCGTTCAGCTTCATTGTATGTCCACGAGTTCTAGTGTTATGAGAGACGCTTCCTGTGCCAGTTGAGATTTGCTTGAGCAACAAGGGCTTCTTGAGCTCTAGCGTGCTCCTGGTCTTCAACCCTGGCTTGTTCTCTGGTTCTGACCTAATTTCTGACCTTGCCTCCTGGTTAGTCCTGCTGGTTCCTGGTTGCTGGGTTACATTGTATTACACATTACAGCCTTGAAAAGGCCCCTATTGGCTAGTGCCAGTGTCATCACTGGCTCTCGCATCACAACCACACTTATGTTCTGATAACATTTAAAAGCCGTCATAGGAGTGATCATGTAGCCTTTTAAAAATAGGGTATGGGGAATCCACGCAAGGCTAAAACTTCCTTTACACCAGGGATGGGAACCTGTGGTCTTTCAGAGGTTGTTAGACTGCAGCTACCATCAGCATGGTCATTGATCTGGGATGATGGGAGTTATGATCCAGCAACATCTTGGTTCTTCACTCCTGGTCTACAGTAATCTCCTACCAATTTTATGTGCCACTTTTCTCTTTAGCTATAGAACAATGTGCTGCTGTTCTTTAACAATGGGAAGCGCATCTCCTCTGTTTAATTAAACAAAAGTAATGACCACATGATGCCCATGGCACAGCTAACCCTCTTTTAATACACCGCTTACAGCGCCATTCGAGTGTCCCAGGCATCTCACCTACCTGATCTTTGGCCTATTAGGTATATAGTTGCAGCAGAATGAGCGAGTAAAATGAACTGTACCACTCAAGACTGTGTGCGGTGTGTGTTGGTGCATGCTATTTTTGAATGCTCCATGTAAAAACTCCTCGCAAGTAGAAAACTAACATGTCAGGAAGAGGGCTAGCTTAAAACCGAACGCATCAGAAAGAAAGGTTCTAATGTACCTCTTCCAGTGTTAGTTTTCTGCTTACACAGAGTCTCTTTCTTTTTGTGTACGGAAGCATTCAAAATTTTGATTCCTGCCACTTGCAGCCTGAAGTGGCACAATTCACCCTTCCATTTCGTTCTGCTGTGATGGTAGACACAGTCTCTATAATCTTTGCAACAGCTCTGGAAATATGGGTTGTATGAGAAATTCACATTAAGACACCGATGAAGTTTCGTGAAAAGTTAAAAATACAGTGGTACCTCGGTTTTCGAACGTCTCCATTGACAAACATTTCGGTTTTTGAACACTGTAAACCCAGAAGTAAATGCTTCGGTTTTCGAACATGCTTCGGAAGTCGAACATGCCACATGGCTTCTGCATTGAGTTTTCCGTACTGTATTGAGTTTTCTGTATTGAGGCTTCTGTATTGTGTTTTCGGTTTTCGAATATTTCAGAACTCGAACGGTCTTCTGGAATGGATTACGTTCAAAAACCGAGATACCACTGTAATAATTGCAAGTTGCTGCTGAAATGTGGAGACCTGAGTTTAAGCTTAGAAAAATGAGAAACTGAGAGAGACCCAAACTGACCAACTGGTCCATCCATAGGGGCTACTTCCAAGTACCCTGGAATCCTACTACCTTTAGTTTTAGCAATTTATAAATGGGAGGGGAAACAGGCAAACATTGCCTCCTGCTTCACATGAGAGATTGCCATTTCGGGAGGCTAAATGCAGTTCTCTAGCTGTCCTGATCGAAGCGGTTTTTGAAGGAGCCCGGGAATTCTGCCTCCAGCGCCAGCCCACCTGCCGTCCATCCAACTTGCTTCAGTTCGCCCACAGCATGTGGGAGAGACCGCAGCCAATCCATGGGCTGGGCCAGAGCAGCTGAAGAATCCCAAACTTTGCAGCCTGTAAATAGCACTGGGAGGTTGGGACGTGGGCCAGAGAGCCCTGGCTCTACCTCATCCTAAGCAGCGAGGGAAGCCAAGGCTCGGGTCTTTCTGAAAGCATCCCATTGAGAAAGGAGCCAGCCCTGGGCCAGCTCCAGGGAGCTTGTCTCTTTCCCTGACTAGGCTCGGGGATGACCAAAGGCAATAAAGCAGGGATGGGCGGACTGACTCCCGGTCTTGCATGACCCGCTTTAGTTTTAAATAGAATTCCACCACTCAGCCCACTAATGTATTTTGCATTGACAAAAGAAAGATGTGCACTCTCTGTTAAGTGATCTTGAGCACTTTGGCTTAGGAACATAGGAAATGTCTTGCCAGATCAGAGGAAGAGCCACCTAGACTGACATTCTTTACAACAGGAGTAGCCAAAGTGGTGCCTTTCTGATGTTACGGGACTACAACTCCCATCATCCCTGACCGAAGCCCATGCTGCCTGGGGCTGATGGGAGTTGGAGTCCAATAACATCAGAAGGGCACCATCTTGGGCTTTCCCTACTTGCAATAACCCCAGCAACAAGGAAGTGCTACAGCTTGTCTACTGGAATTTGGCCAGTAGTCCGTGGTATACATTTAGTCCAGAGAGCAGGTCTCCTAAATCTTCTGGCAGGTGTCTGGGGGATTTGAAGAAGATCAACAAAAGGGGGCTTGACTCCCATTTGTTTCACAGGATGTTATGTACTGAGTTGAATAGGATCCAAAAGGCAGCAGTCTGATTGGTCCTAGAACAATAGGATTCAGAATGCAGCAGTCTGATTGGTCCTGGAACAATAGGGTTCAGAATGCAGCATTCTGATTGGTCCACAGGAACCACCCAATCCAGCTCCAGGTGGAAGTGAACCCGCAGCCTGATTGGCCTACAGGCGAATCCTGGAATCAGCCAATCACATGGGGCCCATTGTGTAAATAATGTATATAAAGCAGACATTCTGGGGGAACTTCCATTCTTCCTCACCACTATGAGCTGAATAAAGAGCGTGAAATCCACTCTCAACTCTGAGTATATTTCACAGAGTTGAAAATATATACAGCTGCTGAAAAGAAAGCAGTTAAGCAGGCGCGACTGGCACGCTGGGGCCGTGCCCTAGAGCTGTCTTCCAGACCCCAGCATTGCTGCCACGTACCGGGATGGTTCAAGGATGAGGCATGGCACCAGCAAGTTCAGGGCTTCATGAGTATAGTGCCAACCCAGTACTCGTGCCAGTACAGTGCCCCCCCTTGCCACTGCCCCACCCTGGTAAGGACCCACCAAGCTAGCATTAGGATAGAAGGTTGGCTCTGTGGCACTGTCCTACAATGCCAGCTGCTTTTGCCGCTAACCTGGAGTGGATTTGGTGTTAAAAGACTTTGAGCCCAGGTCAGGTCTGGGACTGGAAACAAATTCCTAAGCACAGAATGTCCTCAGAGGCAGACCTGTTCTTTAATTCTTACTGTTTTGTTGTTGTTTTCTTTGCATTTGATTATAACACTGGTAGATCTTGGGGTTGTAGTAAAAAGTGAAGTAGATATGACAAGCCTGAGGTCCATAGCTGTCAACTTTCAGATTTGGAAATAAGGGATCAGCAGCCTCACCTGTCCCGGGGACAGTCTACGGGATATCTAACAATCCGGGATAGCAGCAGGAAGCAGCAGGAAACAGCGCTGGAATAAGGGAATTTCCCGCAAAAAAAAGGGAAAGTTGACAGCTTTGCTGAGGTCTGATTACTCTCGTCCTGGGGTACCTTTATGAGTTGCGTAGAACCGAGAAGTGCTGGGATTTAGCAGCTTTTCATATCACACTGCCTCACAGGTGAGAATTTTTTACTTTCTGAAATTCCCTCTTGTTCTGGGTTGCTATTAAAAGCACAGAAGCATCTTTTGCAGCAGCATGTTGTACATCAGACACAAAACATTGTTCCCACTGCTGACAGTGGTAGCCAATTCAGATTTAAACCTTATCAGTCCCTGCAGGCCCTAAACAAGCATAGCTATTGATTGGGAGCGGAGTTTTGACCAAAGTGGGGCTGGCAAGAGGGAGAGATAGTAAATTCCCAAGAAAGGGTGGCTCTGGAAGCAGAAGCAGCTATAGGATGCCTCCAGACTTGTCACTATTTTGCAAGAGGCACATAAGCGCATAGCAGAACTGTAGGTTTGCTCAGTTAAAATGCATTAATGAGCTTTGTCACCCTACTGTAACAAATCCACTATATATAGAGAGAGAGAAAGAGAGAGACTTTTTGCAGTTTGGAAAAAGTAAAGGTAAAGGGACCCCTGACCATTAGGTCCAGTCGTGGCGGACTCTGGGGTTGTGGCGCTCATCTCGCTTTATTGGCCGAGGGAGCTGACGTACAGCTTTCGGGTCATGTGGCCAGCATGACTAAGCCACTTCTGGCGAACCAGAGCAGCACACGGAAACACCATTTACCTTCCCGCAGGAGTGGTACCTATTTATCTACTTGCACTGGCATGCTTTCGAAGTGCTAGGTTGGCAGGAGCAGGGACTGAGGAACGGGAGCTCACCCGGTTGTGGGGATTCGAACCACCAACCTTCTGATCGGCAAGCCCTAGGATCAGTGGTTTAACCCACAGCACTGTTTGGAAAGTGATGGCTAAATGCACCAAAAAGAACGGGATGGATGAATGATTAATAGGAATGCTTATAAATACCCCACAAGCGTGTCCGGATGAATGCCAGATAATTTCTCGTCATATCACTGCGTCATAAACAAATCGGAAGGAATGCTCAACAAAGACTGGATATAATCTAACCACCTCCTAAAATTCGCGCCAGCAAATGAGGATAGTTGCTGAATAAACCGAAGGGGCCTATGGCTCCCCAATATCCCACAATTTGCACTTCCAGGCATTTCCAGTGTCCCACCAGGAGAGTTGGGCAGTCTCTTGGCAACGCTGCCAAGTTTTTATGTGCAGGGGCAATGGAATCTTCTCTTCTCGTTTTCCACTGGCTCCCACTCCTGTTGAGGACATAATCCTCTTCCAGTGACATCATAACCTGGCTGCCGTGATGCGTCTGCCTGCAATGTCATTGGGATCGAAGATGACGAGTCAATGTAGGGCAGTAAACAAAAGAGCTGCTTTGACTGCAGGCTCCCAGGAGGAAGATTAGCTAGGGCTGAGAGAGGCTGGGAATGTGTCCGGCATCCACAAGGGAAGCTAAATATAGATAGCTTAGCGAGGGAGGTATTCTCAGCTCTTTAATGAGGGAGTTGGAGCTGCAACCTGGAACTTGGCCTGGACACATGCACCTGGAACATGTAAATCATGTTTATACCCCAGCTGAAGTCCGCCCCCCGCCCCGGCGCTTCCTGCCCCAATAAAAGTGGACTCTGCAATGTGACGAGCATTTTTCACCCCTGCCTGGTGCGTGCAGTTTGATGGATTCTCCCTTGTTAAGGGGCCTGTCACAATGGCTTTGGGCGCTGAGCAGGCTTCCCGTTCCAGCGCTCGGAAATCTTTGCGGTAAAAATAGGTGCCTCTTGCTTTTGCTTGTTTGTTTGATTGAAAAGCTTTTTGATTCTGCCTTTTCCACTGCAAATAACCCAAAGACGCCTTGTGCGTTCAGTTTAAAAAGCCTTAAAATAATATGCCAATCACGAATAGCATGAGAGCAGGTGAAGTAACCAGGCTAAACGAGTGTTTAAAAATCAGATCCATTTTAATTTGCCGCAGTCTTGCAGTGCTAACAGCATGGGCGTAGGTGTAGGTATTGGGGGGTAATCGTTCAAACCCCTTTAAGCAGGGGTTTCGCTGACGATTACTCAGCATTAACAAAAAACAGGTTTGTTTATTTGGGGAACAATGAAAACAAATTCACAGTAAACTGAAGTTTGGTATGATTCGAATACTGATCTCCCAAACCAGGAGTGAGGACCCTCCAGGCCATGGGACAGATTCTGCCAATGGTGCCTCCCCTCACCACTTTCTGCTCATGGCACTTTTGGGGTGTGTTTTTAAAAAGTTTTTATTGGCATCATGGGAAATTCATTTAGGAAGTCTAAAATCTATCTTTGACATCTAAAAGTAATAATCATGGCACAAGAGGAAGATACCGAGGGTAAGGATGACAAAACAAATTTTCAGGGTTTTTTTTAAAAGAAGTTTATTATTCTAGCCAAAGGCCATGACAATCTTGTAGCAATGATATTAATTGTTAAGTTGTGGGTGAACATATCAGACGACACAGCGATTCTTCAAACAGCTCTTGTTTATTCACAGGCCAGAACAGAACTGAACTGAAGGGTTCAGCAAGCTTATATAGAGCTCCACTACAACGCAACAGTAACAACTTTCTATAACTATCCAATCACTGAACGTCACTTTCAATTCCTTATTTGCATATGTGGACCTGAGTGGAAACTATCTACAGTATCCCCCTGCTGGCCCAGGGTGAGAACCTCAGTACATAACATTAATAATACAGAATATATATCCATAATGTGTGTGAGAGAGAGGAGAGACATGGACAAGCTTAAAACTAGCTTGATTTCAGATTAAACCTCTGAATCACGACAACAATTTATAGCGACTTCATCAAACCCAAGGTTTCCCAAGCTTGAGTCCCCAGCTGTTTTTGGACTGCAACTCCCATCATCCGTAGCTAGCAGGACCAGTGGTCAGGGATGATGGGAACTGTAGTCCAAGAACAGCTGGAGACCCAAGTTTGGGAAACACTGATCTAACTTCTTTTTCCTGATTTTATTTTATTTTATTGCAGCCAGTGCATAGAAGGGCACTCTGTGTATTTTGAAGCTATTATTACTCAAAAGAAACTGAACCATTCCTGATGGGGTGTACCTGTTTGCTGATGTGCACAAAGGTTTCAGAAACCCATCTCTTGGGTTTCTATATAAAGGGCAGGCTAACAGATAATGAGTTATGTCTTCCACCTGAGGTTGACCACAAGATACATTGTCTGCATAAGGGACCTTGTTGTACTGGCCATCCAAGACTGCAGTGGGCATAACTTGGAAATGCAGCTCAAGAAAGGCATTTCTTATGGAAACTGGTGAGAGTTTGGTCAGATTAGCTCTAAACTATAGGGCCACAGATTCCCCATCCCTGAGCTAGATGGATCCATGGTCCTCATCAATAGGAGGTAGCTTCTTAAATATCCTTATACAGAATAATTCTGGTACGGCATGATGGCTAGACTGAGGTATCTCTTCAGGCTGCATGCAGAAGTCCTGCCGTGTAATCCTATAATTGTACGTGTGGGCTGTGATCCCTTTGTAGTGAGGGAAATTAACTTTCCATGTCCACAGAAGAAATCTCCTCTACACTGTTGTTCCTGGGACTAGATGATGCAATTCAGGAGTGATTTTTGTGCTCTCAACCCTGGCTTTCTAGTGTCATGCATCCTCAGAAAAGCAGACCCTCCCAAGTATCCCTATTTTCCACGGACATTCCTGGATTTACAGAAGCTGTCCCGGTTTCTGAGTTGATCGCAGAATGTCCTGCCTTTTCCTTAGGACGTCCCTGTTTTCATCGGAGAAATGTTGGAGGATATGGAGTTATACAAGCCAAGGAGATCAGAAACAACTTTTAGAAGACATCTGAATGCAGCCCTGTATAGGGAAGGTTTTTTAATGTTTAATGTTTTATTAAAACATGTTTTCATTTTTGTTGGAAGCTGCCCAGAGTGGCAGGGGCAAGCCAGTCAGATGGGCAGGGTATAAATAATAAAATCATGAGAGAAATGTTGGAGGGTGAAATATACTCGGAGTCGAGAATGGATTTCATGCTCTTTATTCAGCTCATAGTGGTGAGGAGGAATGGAAGTTCCCCCACAATATCTGCTTTATATACATTATTTACACAATGGGCTGCTTGTGATTGGCTAATTCCGGGATTCTCCTGTAGGCCAATCAGGTTGTGGATTCACTTCCACCTGGACCTGGATTGGGTGGCTCCTGCGGACCAATCATACTGCTGTATTGTTCTAGGACCAATCAGACTGCTGCATTCTGAATCCTATTGTTCTAGGACCAATCAGACTGCTGCATTCTGAATCCTATTGTTCTAGGACCACTCCGACTGCTGCATTTTGGATCCTATTCAACTCAGTACATAACAGAGGGTATGGGAAAGATCACCTGCCTTTCTACCTTGTCCCCTGAGTATATATACAGTCGTACCTTGGATCTCAAATGCCTTGGCTCCTGAACAAATCGGCTCCCAAACGATCGAAACCCAGAAGTGAGTGTTTTGGTATCCGAACGATTTTTGGAAGCCAAATGTCCAGCATGGCTTCCGATTGGCTGCAGGAGCTACTGTCTGTGTCTGTGTATGGAAAGCTGATGTTGCTAAGTATAAACACACCCTCCACCTACCACAGAGCAGAGCTTCAGGCATACCTTCCCTCTGTCATTTATTTCAGTTTGGAGCAGAGAAAGGAGGTTTGCAGGAGAGGCAATGAGAAACCAGCTTTCCATTTCCGGACACTAGAGGGCACTACAACTTTTGCAAGAACCTTACTAACATAGGACTGAGACAAACAGGGCGACCTTCTGCTGTACCATCCGATGATGCAGCCGAGGAATTGTAGAGTTGGAAGGGACCCTGGGGGCCATCTAGTCCAACCCACTGAAATGCAGGAATATTCAGCTGTCCCATACAGGGTTCAAACCTTCAACCTTGGTGTTATCAGGGTTTGACATCACACACCGGAAACACTTGAGCTGCAATGGTGTCTAGTGCAGGCATCCCCAACCTGCAGCCCTCCAGATGTTTTGGCCTACAATTCCCATGATCCCTAGCTAACAGGATCAGTGGTCAGGGATGATGGGAATTGTAGTCCAAAATGTTTGGAGGGCTGAAGGTTGGGGGTGCCTGTTTTAGTGGCTTATGGGGACCCCAGGAGCTCCAGTGCCTCCAGTGTCTTTAGCAATCTACTCCAATGTAATTTTAGGCCGGGGGGGGGACTTGTAGCCCTCCAGATGTTGTTGGACTCCAAATCCCATCAGCTTCAGCCAGCATGGTCAATGGAGAAGAATAGGACTTGTAGTCTAGCAACATCCAGAGCACCATATGTTTTAGATATTCTTAGACCGATATGCCCCTTGCATAGGCAACCATATGGGTGGGATCTCAGTTCTTTCTAATGATGGCATCCATCTTGTTCAGTAATGCACAGCTCATTGAACAAGTCTGCTGAACAGAAAAGCCTGCGGGTGCGCAGTTAATGCTAAAGTGCAGCTTTTTGTAGCATGGGTCCAAACTGTAGGAACAATCTACAGAGGAAAGGGTGGACTTTGGTAATATGGTGTCCTGAGCCAGGATGAAATTTGGCAGTCCCCCCTGCCCAATAATGCTTCTTATTTTCACAATAATTCTTTCTTTCTTTCTTTCTTTCTTTCTTTCTTTCTTTCTTTCTTTC
>JAXCMG010000064.1:2578943-2601405 GCA_034642415.1 Podarcis siculus | reverse complement strand
TTCTTTCTTTCTTTCTTTCTTTCTTTCTTTCTTTCTTTCTTTCTTTCTTTCTTTCTTTCTTTCTTTCTTTCTTTCTTATTATTTGGTGTCCCCTTGGCGCAGTGCCCTGTGCAGGGGAACAACCTAGTAAAAGTAAAGGGTAAAGGGACCCCTGACCATTAGGTCCAGTCGTGACCGACTCTGGGGTTGCTGCGCTCATCTCGCTTTATTGGCTAAGGGAGCCGGCGTACAGCTTCCGGGTCATGTGGCCAGCATGACTAAGCCGCTTCTGGCGAACCAGGGCAGCACACGGAAACGCTGTTTACTTTCCCGCCAGAGTGGTACCTATTTATCTACTTGCACTTTGACGTGCTTTCAAACTGCTAGGTTGGCAGGAGCAGGGACCGAGCAACGGGAGCTCATGCCATCACGGGGATTCGAACCGCTGACCTTCTGATCGACAAGTCCTAGGCTCTGTGGTTTAACCCACAGCACCACCTGTGTCCCGACCCCTGGTATAGGATGTCCCTATTTTCAATGGAGAAATGTTGGAGGGACAACCCTAGCTCTAGGAGGAGGGGTGTGATTCATCAGCTGGAATAGGCTTGGAACAGGTGAGGGTCACCTGTCACATGAAGCCCAGGTGCTGCAATCAGCAGGCAAAGTATAAAAGGGAAGCAGAGTTGAGGTGCTTTGTCTGCTCAGCTGCCCATGTTAATAGTCCTCAGCTTGGATGCTCCAAAATGTCTGCAGGACTGTGCTTCAGGCTGGACTCCCCCTAGTCTGGGAGACTTGACAATACGGGCTTGCTGCCAGGTAGGCCAGGGGTTCAGGACAATCTCTCTATGTGGGTAACAATCTCTCTATGTGGGTGTCCTCTCAGCACCGTTACAGTTCCCATGCTTCTTGCAGGGGAGACACAACTGTTCATAATACAGCTTTAAATGTACAGTGCAGATCTAGATCTATATTTGTAAAGACGGTTCATTTTATTGATAGTTCTGTACTGCTTTTAATGGTTTTTATGTTGTTATATTGCTAGACATTGCCTTGACAGTTTACGAGAGGGTGGTATATAAATAAAAATATCTCTATAGATATAGATGCTGGAGTCAGACAGGAATAACTTCTGCTTGCTTTCCAGAATGGTAGCTGTGTTGGTCTGTGTTACTCAACAAACAAGCAAATATATTCCATATACTTATTTGATAGTAAGCCCCGTGAACTTACTTCTGCACAGATCCACACAGGATTGGGCATTTTGATCTGAAGTAGCCATGTTGAAAATTGAAGCAGAACAGTGTTTTTCTGGATTAGTTAATCCAGAACACTTTTTCCTCTGGCTCTGCCAACATCCATTCTATCAGATGCATGAAGTACTGTGCTGAGTAGAGAAAATGAGAAAATGGCAGAGTTAGAAAATGAGATATGAAAACTAGGAGCTACATGGCACCTTAAACCTAGGTTACGGGCGCAACAACAGAATGTCTAGGCGCGCTACAGTGGTGCCTCGCAAGACGAAATTAATTCGTTCTGCGAGTTTCTTCGTCTTGTGAATTTTTCGTCTTGCGAAGCACGGTTTCCCAAAAACCTCAAAAAAGGCTACCACACCGCGTGCTATGAGTTGCTCTTGCAAGACGTTTTCGTCTTGCGCAGCAAGCCCATAGGGAAATTCATCTTGCGAAGCAACTCAAAAAACGAAAAACTCTTTCGTCTTGCGCGTTTTTCGTCTTGCGAGGCATTCATCTTGCGAGGTACCACTGTATTTTATAACAAGAATACAAAGCTGAAAATGAATGAACTGCAGCTAAAATATTATGTTAATTTTTCACATGGTCTAGTGTCCTTCCCCTGCCCACCCCCCTAACATTCTTAAGAGGGTCTCTTCTTCAGTCTTCAGAGAGTAGCTGAAAGTGGGGAGGCAGAAAAAGGTCCTCCTTTCCTTCCACGTTGCAGTTTTAATTTGAAATCTTCGGCGCAGTACTGTGCTCAGAGCTCGGAAACTGCTTGCACTAATGAAATTCCCTGTCGAAAAATGAGCCTAGAACAATGGGAGTTTCGAACACTGGTTACAGGTATATATGCACATGGGTGGCCAGGTAACTAGTCCAGGATCAGAAATATAAATTAACACGGTTGTCTTAGCATTGTTGAGTAAATTAAGACCTATAGACATTGAGGAAATCGTTTGTTGCTGTTCAGACCCAAATGAACTTTTGGAACTTTTGAGTACCGGTAAGTTGTAATTCAGTTTCATGCTGGAGTTTCCCTGTTACGTTCCTTTGCTCAAGAATAGCCTCCGTAAAGACCAATAGCAGAGTGTCCGGCTAGGCTAAAATGTTCCTGTACAGTGGTACTTCGGGTTAAGTACTTAATTCATTCCGGAGGTCCGTACTTAACCTGAAAATGATCTTAACCTGAAGCACCACTTTAGCTAATGGGGCCTCCTGCTGCTGCTGCGCTGCCGGAGCACGATTTCTGTTCTTATCCTGAAGCAAAGTTCTTAACCTGAAGCACTATTTCTGGTTTAGCGGAGTCTGTAACCTGAAGCGTATGTAACCCGAGGTACCACTGTACTGGTTTGTGATGGTTGCGATTTCTGATGTCAGCTCTGTGCCCACTTATTCTTCTGCTTGGAGACCGATGGAACTTAATATCCAAACAGAGATCTAGGTTTCCTGTGTCCAAAACAAACATGCTAGCCGCTGTGCCACAATTGCCTCTTAAAGAGCGGCGTTGCCTGGGACTAATTCTGCATGGAAGCTACAGCCTCTGGCTCTGAGGCTCAGGTGCTAGGAGAGAATGTGTTGTGGTTAGTGAGTTGCAAGGGAAATCACACTATATGTTTTCAATCTTGTGATTATCAATACTGAGCATTTGTGTTTTAAAAAACCACCTCGGTACTCCTCACAACAATCCCATAGGCAGAGACGTACCTAGGGTCCCTTGTACCCCCCCCCCAAAATCACTTTATCACATTAGCCACGTTATAAATGACTACATTTTACAGGACCCAAGTACTCAAAGTGCCTATAGTGAGAGTGAGGCAGCGAGGAAGGGCTAAAGATTTGCATGTTTTTGTGTCGTGCGTTGCATCACCCCACAAATATGTCTGGGAGTTTTTTTGTAATCATTTTAAATTGAATTTTCAAAAGTTTGACATATATGCTTCAATACATAATAAATTTATCTTTTCTTGACTTCCTGCCCCATTTCCCATGGTGTTTTAATTCTTCCCCTCCCCACTGCACAAACCCTTTTATTTATTATACCAACACATCAATACTGTGTTCTTTAATTCCTTCTGTTGCTCATATTTCAAATCTGGCTCGTGAGTACATCAAACTATGATATTAGATGGTCTGAAAAGGGCTTCCATTCTTCCACAAAGCAATCATCATTTGGCTGTTAACTTTGCCATTTCTGCATAGTCCACCGCCTTACTTACAAATTCTTCTTTGGTGGGAACTTCTTCTTTCATTTTTGTGCATAGAGAATTCTGGCTGCTGTTGTCTGATTTTTGTGTTATAAGCAAATCCCCATCTCTCAGCCTCTTCTTCCCCATTGCTCAGATGACAGGGAGGCTGGAAGTGGTTTAGTTCCTTTAGGCTACAGGTGGTGGGGACCGGTTTCACCAACCCCTAGGTACGGCTCTGCCTTAATGAAATCCTAAAGCCCCACTGGCCCCCACAAATTTAATCAAATCATGGTTCTTACCTGTAGCCTAAAGGGACCAAGGCTGAGAGATGGGGATTTGCTTATAACAGGGGTGGGAGTCCTGTGGATCTCCAGTTTTTGCTGAACTATAACTCCCATCATTAGTTGCTGATTCATTTTGGGGCCCAATTCAAGGTGCGCACATTAAAGCCCTCAACAACTTAGGTCACCAAATACCTGTGAAGATTGGCAGAGGTTGTTCCACTGCCCTCAGAAATTCAGGTTGGGGGTAGGAGCTTGTTGAAAGGCCTGCCCACAGTGGCACATTTTGCACATTCACTATGTAGTTTATGTAATACAGTGGTACCTCGGGTTACATATGCTTCAGATTACATATGCTTTAGGTTACAGACTCTGCTAACCCGGAAATAGTACCTCGGGTTAAGAACTTTGCTTCAGGATGAGAACAGAAATTGTGCTCCGGCGGCGCGGCAGCAGCAGGAGGCCCCATTAGCTAAAGTGGTGCTTCAGTTTAAGAACAGTTTCAGGTTAAGAATGGACCTCCGGAACGAATTAAGTACTTAACCAGAGGTACCACTGTATACTAAAGATCCACCTCCTCTTCTCCTCCGTCTTTGACACTTGTAATACAATATTTCCAGACTCGCCCTATTCTCTTGACTAGGATTTGTCCTAACTCTTTCTAATGTTGCAACTTTAAATTGCTGTAAACTGTCCTGGGACCTCGTGGTGAAGGGTAGGTAAGAAATCTAATAAAGCGTTGTCATCCCTGGACATTGGCCATGCCAGCAGGGGCTGATGGGAGTTGTAGTCCATTAACCCTTGGAGGACCACACACAGCTTAGCCACAGCAAATCCGCTCCACTCCCCAGTAGGGAGGAGTTGTGGTGGACCGTGTGGCCACCCACTCCCCACCGGGGGTGGGGGACTTTGTCCCCCGTTGCCCGGGGATCCCGGCCACACCAGAGCCCGGCCAGCCAATTCACTGGCTGGGGTGTGTGTGTGTGTGTGGCCAGGACAGTTTAAACCGAGGAGCAAGCTGGAGGACTTCCTCTTGGCTCGCTTCCTCAATCACACGCCCTTCCTCCCTATTTGCAGGTTAGGCAATGGCCTTGCTATGGACCTCGGTTGGTCACCTTGGTTGTCCGAGGGGCCTGGTAGGAATTTTTTCCAGTTGGCAAATTGGCCCTGGCCACTTGGTTTTCGCCTACCTTGTAGCAATTGTCACAACTTTGTTAGGGTTGTGGTTAGGCATTGTTTGACCTTATATGGGGGAGGTGAGGTGTGGCCATCACCTGCCCCTCCATGCTTAAGGGTATTCCGTTAAAGGAATCCGGGGGTGTTGATCTTCTCCGAAGCCCGGTCGGGGGCTAGGGCCATGACACAACCCCGACGGGAACACCAGGGGGAACTCGAGTTGGTCTGCATCGACAGGGCTCCCCCTACCGATGGTTTACCCTTACTGGACTTCCTGCGCAGCGGGCAGGAGTCAGATATAGTCGGGTCCAATCAATGCCTAAGCCAATACCGCTCACATTCTGTAATTCAATAAAGTTGTGGCCAAATTTGCCCAATAACATAAACCTAATATCTGTGTCGATCCCTGCTCCTGCCAACCTAGCAGTTCAAAAGCACATCAAAGTGCAAGTAGATAAATAGGTACCGCTCCGGCGGGAAGGTAAATGGCGTTTCCGTGCGCTGCTCTGGTTCACCAGAAGCGGCTTAGTCATGCTGGCCACATGACCTGGAAGCTGTGCACCGTCTCCCTCGGCCAATAAAGCAAGATGAGCGCCGCAACCCCAGAGTCGGCCATGACTGGACCTAATGGTCAGGGGTCCCTTTACCTTTAATATCTGTGTCCTTGTGTGAGTTATTTTCCAACGAAGGGGTGGTTGCGGGGTCTCGTCACGCAAGGGAAGGGTGGGGGACCTTTGGCCTTGCAGGTACCACTGGGCCTTCCAGCTGACAACACCTCCATCCAGCATGGCCAATGGTTTGGGAGGATGAGAACTGTGGTCCAGCAGCATCTTGAGTGCCGCCCAGGATAGCCCTCCCTGCCTTACATGTTTAACCATTTGCTTTCCTTGCCCAGAGGGCCTGCGACATATGCCTGGAGCAGGAACCCAATGGGATGCGGCTGCAAGCTTCCCACCTGGTCCTCTTTTGCTGCTGGAAAGAAAGGCCACATGGGTGGAGCAGAAGGCGCCCTTGGGACAAGCAACACCAGAAGGTGCGAGGGGGGTGGAAGGGGGGGGGTCGGCCAGGAGGTGAAGCGTCGTCAAATTTCCCTGATCCCGTGGAAACCTAAGGCTCGCCCTACTGGCAATGCGGAGGGGGGTGGCGTGCCCTGCTCCTGAGCCACGCAGCTGGCGGCACGGCTGGGTTGGGATCCGGCTCTCAGGTTTCCGCCTCTCATCATTACATCCATTAAAGTCCCGTTCGGCCGGTGCACAAAAGGATAGAACAGCAAATTAGCAGCAAGCTATTGAGCACGACACGGCCCGGCCTGCATTATTAATGTCACGGGAGAATGGGAAACGTGAGCCTCCCCGCAAGGTCGGCGGCGGAGCCTGCTTGGGGGTGGTCTTGTGGGTGACTCCCCCCGCTACCAGCACCTCGGGGCAAGTTGGTGGAAAGCTACCCTGCAAAAGGAGTTGACTTTTGGGTGCCTCTGAGTAACCCCATGTGCACTGCGACAGGCAGCGGGGTCAGGGCAAGATGCAGTGACGCCCGTGGGAGGAATAGGGGAATCTGCTCCTCCAAGCCAGTCTTGGATTTCCCTGTTTTAGGAGAGATCCCTTTTTTAAAGGTAAAGGGACCCCTGACCATTAGGTCCAGTTGTGGCCGACTCTGGGGTTGCAGCGCTCATCTCGCTTTATTGTCCAAGGGAGCCGGTGTACAGCTTCCGGGTCATGTGGCCAGCAGGACTAAGCCGCTTCTGGCGAACCAGAGCAGCGCACGGAAACACCGTTTACCTTCCCACCGGAGCGGTACCTATTTATCTACTTGCACTTTAATGTGCTTTTGAACTGCTAGGTTGGCAGGAGCAGGGACTGACCAACGGGAGCTCACCCCGTCTCAGGGATTTGAACCGCCGACCTTCTGATCGGCAAGTCCTAGGCTCTGTGGTTTAACCCACAGCGCCACCCGCGTCCATGATCCCTTTTTTACCCAGTCATTATTTCATTTAAGCCCTGTTCTTCACGTCAGCTTTCAGGCTGTCTCATGGGAAGGAGAGAGTGTTTCTGAGTATGTGCAGAAGGCATGCCTTCTAAGCTGATATGAGCCCTTGCACCTCTTCTTTAAAAGATGACTGCTGGGATGGCTCAGTCAGTAGAGCATGAGACTCTTAATCTCAGGTTTATGGGTTGAAGACTCACATTGGGTGAAAAGATTCCTGCATTGCAGGGGGTTGGAATAGATGACCTTTGTGGTTCCTTCCAATTCTACAATTCTGTGAGCTACAGGACCAATCAATGCTTGTCCAGGGGTCTTTGCTGCATCCTTTGACAGAGTCCTCCCTACTTCTGCAGCCTCTGTTTCTTTCTGGGAATGGGACGAGGAAGGGGCTCTTGCTTATCTCCTCCCTTCCACATGTCTCCAACAATGAACAAACACATTCACAGCTGCAGGTGCCAGTTTTCATTACAGACTTGCACTGATGTGTTACCAGCAATCTTATACTGTACAGGGTTGGTTGATCACTGTGGCCAGTGCTTTCCCCCCCCCCCTAAAAAAATATTTAGGGGTACTCTCATTTTGACTCAAGAAAATTAACATTTTATAGTTCAAATCGGATAAAATAAATACAGTGGCACCTCTGGATGCGAACGGGATCCGTTCTGGAGCCCTGTTCGCATCCTGAAATGAAAGCAAACCATGTCTGTGTGTGCGTGGGTCGCGATTCGCCACTTCTGCGCATGTGCGTGACGTCATTTTGAGCATCTGCGCATGTGTGAGCAGCAAAACCCGGAAGTGATGCGTTCTGTTACTTCCAGGTCACCGCGGAACGCAACCCGAAAACGCTCAACCTGAAGCAACTTTAACCCAAGGTATGACTGTACAGTAAATGGACAAAAGTACAAAGATTCACAAAATGTTTAGGGATATGTGTACCCCCAGAAAAAAAGCCCTGACTGTGGCCAAGAGGCAACCAAGCCGTATGACCTGCAGCACAGGCCAGTTAGTGGCGTGCCGTTGGCATATGCTTGGCATAAGCTGTACCCTCAGCTCCGCATCAGATTGCCCTGCCTGCCAAGTGGAGCCATTTTCATCAGTATAAAACCTGATTTCTTTCTTTATGCATCACACAGAACAGCATATTGGAGCTGGTAAGGTTATTGCAGATGACCTAGTCCAGTCCCCCCAGTGTTGCTGGAAATCTTCTGCTACAGCATCCATGCTAGACAGCTGTCCAGCTTCTGCTGAAAGGAAAGCCTGCAACTTTCCGATACTGAACTGCTCATACCTTCAGGAAGTTTTCCCTAATCTTTTGTCAAAATCCCCTTTCTTGTAATTCAAACCCATCGAACCCACTGAAGCAACAGAAAACAAATTTGCCCCATTTTCTATGTGACAGTCCTTCAGATATCTGAACGGGGCTAATCTCTCTTCCCCCAGGCAAAACATACCCACACTTTCTGCAGCAGAGCAAATCAGAGACCAAATCTTTCCTGGCTTGGGGACTATATATCATCCAGACATAGGAAAGCACTGGACTCCTTGCTTCTTTTCTTTTCTTTTTTGTGCCTGTTCCAACCATTTTGCTCAGCAGTTACTATGATTTTTTTATTTTTTTTTAAGGATTTTGTTTTAGGGAGTGTGCTTGCGTCTATCAGCTCCTTATATAGCCCAAGGCGATGCGTGCTAAAATACATAAGCCAATACAATAAAATAACACATTAAACCAAACGAAAACCTTTTGCAGAGGAGAGAGCTTAGATGCAAGCCGGCTCACAGCCCAAAAGCTTGCTCCGAGAGGAAGCTCCCCCTACCCCCACCTGCCTTCTGAAGTTGCAGGAAGGACAGGCTGAGGCAGGCCCGGCTGAAAGAGAATTCCAGAGGGCAGGGAAGCAAATCCCCCTTGATCTAGCATCCAGAGAGGATGGGGCGGAAGGCTTAGCCCCTTCCTACCCCCCTAAGGAAACTGGAAGGGGGTGTGCGAGAGTGTTCGTATAGGTGGAGCTGTCCATCCCCGAAGATCACACGCTGCACTATAGGTAAAGGGACCCCTGACCATTGGGTCCAGTCATGGCCGACTCTGGGGTTGCGGCGCTCATCTCGTTTTATCGGCCGAGGGAGCCGGCGTACAGCTTCCGGGTCATGTGGCTACCATGACTAAGCTGCTTCTGGTGAACCAGAGCAGTGCATGGAAACACCGTTTACCTTCCCGCCAGAGCGGTACCTATTTATCTACTTGCACTTTGACGTGCTTTTGAAGTGCTAGGTTGGCAGGAGCAGGGACTGAACAATGGGAGCTCACCCCGTCGCGGGGATTCGAACCGCCGACCTTCTGATCAGCAAGTCTTAGGCTCTGTGGTTTAACCCACAGTGCCACCTGCGTCCCTTCAGAAATGTATAAAAAGGTAAAGGGACCCCTGACCATTAGGTCCAGTCGTGACCAACTCTGGGGTTGGGGCGCTCATCTCGCTTTATTGGCTGAGGGAGCCAGCGTACAGCTTCCAGGTCATGTAGCCAGCGTGACTAAGCCGCTTCTGGCAAACCAGACCAGCGCACAAAAACGCCATTTACCTTCCCGTCGGAGCGGTACCTATTTATCTACTTGCACTTTGACGTGCTTTCAAACTGCTAGGTTGGCAGGAGCAGGGACCGAACAACGGGAGCTCACCCCGTCGTGGGGATTCAAACTGCCGACCTTCTGATCGGCAAGTCGTAGGCTCTGTGGTTTAACCCACAGCGCCATATAGGCAACACTAGCCAAAAACCTTGAATTGTGTCTGGAAGAAGCTGGTGCAAATGCAGGAGAATTGCTGTTGCATGTTCCCCCTTGTCTTCTCTCATCAGGAGATAGGGTGCTGTTTTTTGCACTAGGCGGAAGTTCTAGATAGTCTTCAAGGGCAGCCCCAGAGTGTGCCTTGACCATGCCTCCGAATTTCCTATGGCATTGAGGCTATGCTCCTCAGTGAACTTTATTGCCTATGTTTTATACATTGCTTTCTTTCTGGGACAGCTGATGACTTAATGTGTTGTGGGGAGGGGGGCGTCCTTCCTTCGATTAGGACTAATTTGGCATATGGCATCCCATAAAGGACTGTCACACCAGCCAGTTAATTCTTTGGTCCAAAGGCAGCCTGGCCCTGAGTGGACCCCAATGTTCTCTTTCCTGTCTCGTGGTGCTAACCTAGGGATGGGCAAATCTGTCATGTTTTGGATTCTCTGTTTCACCAACAGTTCATTATTTCTTCTTCTTTTTTTAAAGCTCTCGTGAAAATTCATCAGCATTTTAGTGCAAACTTATCCTATGATATACATTTTTGTATGCAGTTTCCCCTGATGTAATGCATTTCCCTATTTTAATTTCACTAATACATCCATGCACACTTTACCCAAATACACTCCCGGGTATGCCCCCCCGCAGGACCTTAAGGTCCATATATAGCAACACCCTAGAGGTCCCGGGCCCTGAGGAAGTTAGAATAGCCTCAACTAGAGCCAGGGCCTTCTCAACACTGGCTCCAGCCTGGTGGAACGCTCTGTCTCGTGAGACCAGGGCCCTGCGGAATCTGATTTCTTTCCGCAGGGCCTGTAAGACAGAGTGTGCTGGTCCCGGGGGAAAGGTTACCGTTGGTGTAGTCAATGTCTGGTCCTGGGTGACTGGTCTGGAAACAGTTCACAAGGAGCAAGGCGAGGTCCGAAGCAGGAAGCCGGGCGGGGACAGGAACACTGGAGGAACAGGACTGGATGCTGGCCGAAACCGCTCTTTAACGACGTTGCTCCCGCAACCTGGGACCGGGCTGACTGGCCTTTATCTTCTCTGAGGCCAGGGGCGGCCCCGGCCCCCAGGAGACCCGCCTCTCCTGGCCTTAAGGCGAGCACTCCTCCTGGGAGAAACCAGTTCCCTCCGCCTCTCTGCCCTGAGCCTCTGCAGTTCAGGAGAGGCTGAAGGGTTACTGGACCCAGGGGGAGACTCACCTGTAGGCAGTGAGTCCTCAACCACCTCCGGAGCCAGAGTGGATTCACCTGGTGCCTGCTCCTGAGGATCCGGCACAGGTGCAGGCACTTCAGAATCAAGGCCCTGCCCCAGTTCAGCCGGCCCTGGAGTCGGGGACTCCTGTGCAGGCTGGGATTCTTCCGGTTCAGCCTCTGAATCGGATTCCCAGACCATCACACAGAGTTGTTCCGCCTGGCCTTTGGCTTAGAATCAGTTTGATTCCCTCCCCCTCTCTCTTTTTCCTTTCTCCTCCTGTGAAGAGGCTCCATCCTAATGTTTTAATGTTGTATTTTAATCTTGTTTTTTAAATTGTATTTTAATCAACTTGTTTTTATTATTGGTTGTTAGCTGCCCTGAGACCGGCCTAGGCTGGGGAGGGCGGGGTATAAATATAAATATAAATAAATAAAAATATGAAGCATTTTCATAAACCTTACTTGGCTGGAGAACCACATTGCAAAATTCAGAAAAGTGCAAATTTTGAAAGCTGGGTTTCAGTTGTTTTGGGACATTTGGTTTGTTTAAATGTGAACTGAATTTCTGTGCCATCCCTACTGATAAGAGCAAATTAGTGAACAGCCTCAAAATACCCAAGAGGGAGTGATACCTAGAGAGGACCTCTTCCCTATTATGCAATCTCAGCATCCAGACTGAGGTGTCTGCTCAGATGGGAGACACATAGAGATCAACCCCAGAAGAGAGATGGCAGAAACCATGCCAAGGCTTTGGGGTGGGGGGAGAGAAAGGCAATTGGTGCCTTTCATCTTGGGAAGCGTTTCCCTTCTCAGGCCTAGGAGTCAGAAACTGAATCCCCACCCGGGCGACTGTAACCCAACCTCCCGCTGCCAATGGGACGTGAGGCCCGGAGGACGCCTCAAAGTCACAAGCTTCATCGGGAACAGGGAAAATAGAGAAGCATCTTGGTGTAAGATATTTAAAAGTCAAGGGCTGGAGCAGAAATAGAGGTGGAGGCTCAGGAAGATAGCATCCAACATCACCTTCATGAGTCCTAGCAACCTGTGGGCCCCAGTTATGAGAAAGAGCACTGGATTATTATTTTTATAGGGGTTCATGGAAGCAGGGGTTCATGGGACGCGGGTGGCGCTGTGGGTTAAACCACAGAGCCTAGAACTTGCTGATCAGAAGGTTGGCGGTTCGAATCCCCGCGACGGAGTGAGCTCCCGTTGCTCAGTCTCTGTTCCTGCCAACCTAGCAGTTTGAAAGCACATCAAAGTGCAAGTAGATAAATAGGTACCGCTCCAGCGGGAAGGTAAATGGCGTTTCTGTGAGCTGCTCTGGTTCGCCAGAAGCGGCTTAGCCATGCTGGCCACATGACCCAGAAGCTGTACGCCGGCTCCCTCGGCCAATAAAGCGAGATGAGCGCCGCAACCCCAGAGTCGGCCACAACTGGACCTAATGGTCAGGGGTCCCTTTACCTTTTATGGAAGCAGCAAGCTGTGTTTATATTGAGCCAAGACAATGTAAGAATTCTGCACCCAGCCACACCTAAAACCTGAACTTTAAGCTAACTTCAGGATGTTACACACATTGAAGATTTTACATATGCTTCCCATTGGGCAGAATTTACTGATAGAAATAAATTATACCCCAAAAGGCAATGTATGTAATGAGCAATTCTTCTGCTAGCCATGGGCAAAATGCTATGCGGAAAACGATCAGCAGTTCTTACCATTTCTCCCTCTGGTTTCTGAGAATCCACAAGATGACACCTACTCACCTGTGTTTTCAAATTGCTGTCTGCAAACTTGTGGACTAGAAACTTAAAATCAAACAGGGGAGCTCAGATTATGTATTTTGATGTCTGAAACTAAATTTGTATGTAGGGTGCAATAGTGGGTCACAGCAGGGTGGGAAATGTACATATTGGGTGCAGTGGCGTAGCGTGGGTTGTCAGCACCCGGGGCAAGGCAAGTAATTTGCGCCCCCTAACCCATGGATTTGCGCCCCCTAACCTGTGGATTTGCGCCCCCTAACCCATGGATTTGCCCTAACCCCAGATGTTGCGCCCGGTGCGGCCGGGCCCCCCTGCACCCCCCACGCTACGCCACTGATTGGGTGGTATTCAGCTAAGTTTTATTCTTGGTATGTATTTTGAAATCCATAGAGCTAACTTTCTCGTGTTAATTCATCTGAATGAGTCTACTCTGTGCAAAACCTGGCTGAATATTACCCATACTGTCCACATGGTAGGAGCCCTAAGCAGTGCATCTGTTGTGCTGAAGAGGAGTACAGTGGACATGCAAACCGGTTATCCCACACCTTTTCCATGCCAACTCAGGAATGCAGAAAGAGTGATCATGTGAGTGAAATACTAAAAGGAATGTCATTTCTGAGGGATGCCCAAAGAGCCACCCAATAGAGGCATAAGCACTAACCATGTCCCTTAGGATCTATGCCAGACTGCTTGAGAGTCCATCTCATCCTCTCTCTCCTGCACAATGATGCCTGATTGTCCACTCAGTGCTTCCATGATGCTGTTTATAACAAACCATGTTATGCTGAGGTCAGGGACGCGGGTGGTGCTGTGGGTTAAACCACAAAGCCTAGGACTTGCCGATCAGAAGGTTGGCGGTTCGAATCCCCACAACGGGGTGAGCTCCCGTTGCTCGATCCCTGCTCCTGCCAACCTAGCAGTTCAAAAGCATGTCAAAGTGCAAGTAAATAAATAGGTACCGCTCAGGCGGGAAGGTAAACGGCGTTTCCATGCACTGCTTTCCGGAAGCTGTACGCCGGCTCCCTCAGCCAATAAAGCGAGATGAGCGCCACAACCCCAGAGTTGGTCACGACTGGACCTAATGGTCAGGGTTCCCTTTACCTTTACCTGTGCTGAGGTCAGTTTACCTTCAGTGGCAAACCTCTGTCCTGCCGTCTTCCATTCAATGCATTCCCGTCCCCCTTTTAACTTTTTCATTGGAAAACTTTTTCATTAAAAAATGAAAGAGGTAAACAAACCATATTGGAAAACTTCAAAAGCTATACATTAGACGAAATGATCCCTGTCTCATTCTCCTCCTCCTCCAGGCATTCCTGGCTTGAATCAATCCAGCCAGTGGGTTACCAGGATTGTGTGTCTGTGTGTGTGTATTTGGTTGCTCCCCAGTTGATTGGGAGCACCACACCTGCATTCCCTGAGCTTTTCACTTCCTTAGAGTGTCTTACCAGATGCCTCCGACCCATGTGATCTGGCTCCTTCCTTTCCCCTTTGATCTGCCTGCCTTTTTTGGACCCGTGACAAAAGTGAGCATCAGTAGCCAAGTTGCATGCCTTTGTTTTGCCTTTGTCATGCTTGAAGAAACGACTCCGCCCCAGCAGAGAGCGCCTTGCTGTGGCAAAGTATGGGAACCAACTGGTCCAAGGGCTATTCCTCATGTGTGTAGATAAATTCAGGGCTTTTTTCAGCCGGAAATCAGTTCTGGCACCTCTCAGGTGGGCGCCATACCTGAAGGAGCATCTCCACCCCCTTTGTTCAGCCCGGACACTGAGATCCAGCGCTGGGGACCTTCTGTCAGTTCCCTCATTGTGAGAAGTGAGGTTACAGGGAACCAGACAGAGGGCCTTCTCGGTAGTGGCGCCCACCCTGTGGAACACCCTCCCTTCAGATGTGAAGGAAATAAGTAGCTATCTTATCTTTAAAAGACATCTGAAGGCAACCCTGTTCAGGGAAGTTTTTAATATTTAATGCTGTATTGTTTTTAATACTTGATTGGGAGCCGCCCAGAGTGGCTGGTGAAACTCAGCCAGATGGGCGGGGTATAAATTATTATTATTATTATTATTATTATTATTAGAGAACGAAGGAGGTGCTTATGATGAGTTACAGCAACTCTTTTACTAGAAAAACAGCACTGGCTAGATTAGAATATATGGATGGAGGGACAGACAGACAGATGGATGGATGGATGGATGGATGGATGGATGGATGGATGGATCAATCAATCAATCAATCAATCAATCCAGCTTGCTTCAGGAGTCTTCCTACTCAAGGCACCAATCCGTTCCACACTTGCCTAGCTTCAGCAGTGCTTCACTATCAAATGTTCCCAAATTACTCACAAGGTTGAACTGGTTTGCAGTTGTCACTCAGTTGTTGTTAAGGGAGGGGACAGGAGGACCCAAGAGAGCTCTTCTCCATGGTAGTCTGTTGCTGGAAAAATGTGATCCTCACTTTTTCTCCAGTCACTAGGGCCTTGTTCCACAATGGAGTTTAGTGTGGATTTAAAGTTGCTCATGGCTCTTTTCGAGTGTGGTGTTCACACCACAGCCCACACTTCCCTCCTGCTAAATTTGGATTTTCCTGATCCATTGGATAATTTGATAAGGCAGGTGTGGGGAGCCTTTGGCACTGCAGACGTTGTGGAACCTCAACTCTCTTCAAACATCAGCAAGGTGGCCAAGGAATGATAGGAGCTGCAAAACCCCCAGACTTTTTGCAGTAAGGGAAGTGATGGGAAATTGCACTGGAAACTGTGGGATAACAAGTTGCCTGAGGTGGCATTGTATAACTTCCCCGCAAGCAAATCAGAATGAATGCTAAATAAACAGCTGGCCCCATATAACTTCCCTGCAAACAAATCAGAATGAATGCTAAATGGGTACTTTGACTGGGAGCAACTGCAATTGGATTATCACCCATTGTAATATTGTGTGTGATCTGGATGCACAACGGTTGTGGGGATTAGAGGATTACGCTTGTTGTGATGCCACTCAGTGTGACAGGGTGGCGTCACGCAATATGTTGTGGCAAACACACTTGTCATATTAGCTACACGCTAAAGTGGCTCCATGCGATCAGAGGCACCCTAGGCTGCCGGAGATTAAGGGGAGACATGATAGCTGCCTTCAAATATCTGAAAGGCTGTCAAGCAGAAGATGGAGCAGACTTGTTCTTTGTTGCTCCACAGGGCAAGGTTAGAACCAGTGAAAAATCACAGGGGAACAGCTTTTAGTAAAACACAAGGAGACATTTCCCAGTGGTATGAGCTTTTTCGACAGCTCATGTCTTGGGGGCACTGTAGTTGCATGATTTCCGTATTGAGCTGGGGGTTGGACTGGATGATCTTTTAAGATCCTTTCCAACTCTAAAATTCTGTTACTCCTATGAGTATCAAGTGCTGAGGACAGACAACAGGGAAGGTCTGTTGCCTTCCTGCCTTGCATATCTTGAAGCATCTTGCCAGTTGCTATTGTGGGAAGAGAATGTCCAGTTAGGTGAATATTCACTTTGATCCAGCGTTGCAGTGTTGCTGTTCATACGAACATGCGCGGGAGCATAGCTGTAGCCACTTCCACCTACCTGCATGACAAATATATCGAGAAATGCACATTTGCCGCATCCTCACATTCAGTCCTCAATGTGACAGGAACATCTACAATGTTTTGCATGCATACCTGAATCAGATGTTTGAGACGAGGGACTCGTCTGCCATTTACTTATCAGGTATTTTGCTGTACAGTCATACCGCGGGAGAAATACGCTTCAGGTTGAGCACTTTTGGGTTGCACTCTGCAGTGACCCGGAAGTAACGGAGCGCATTACTTCCGGGTTTTGCTGCTCGTGCATGCGCAGACGGTCAAAATGACGTCATGCGCATGTGCAGAAGCAACGAAACGTGACCCGTGCACACACAGACGCGCTGACGCATCTTACATTCTGGAACGGATCCTGTTCGCATCCCGAGGTACCACTGTACTCAATGTGGCCCATAGCAGTCTGCCTAGCTAGACTCCATGTGACTACTGCATACCACTTTCCCCTTCCATTTAAATGCCTCCTTCTGCACTGCAGCTCCAGAGTCATAGAATCATGGAATCGTAGAGTTGGAAAGGACCCTGGGAGTCTTCTTGTCCAACCCCCTGCAATGCAGGAATCTTTTGCCCAATGTGGGGCTGAAACCCCATGACTCCGAGATTAAGCGATTGGAGATCTCTATCAGCAGTTTGCAGCCACAGGAGGAAAGAAGGGTGTGAAATGCGGATGGCAACACTGGCTGACGGCACATGGTCTGTAGGAAAAGGAGACTTGGGTAACAGGGCTGTTGGGTCTGGCAGGGTAGGAGAGCAGCTCTTCTGGCATGTCAGATTATTTCAGCACATGGGAAGGAGGCTGCAAACACTGTCAGCAGTTTCAGTGGGGAGGTGCAGGTAAATCTCTTTTCCCGGAATAAGGCTCTCTAGACTGGACTGACTAGCTCAGTTGGTTAGAGCATGGTGCCAATAACACCAAGGTTGCAAGTTTGAGCCCTCTATGGGATCGCTGCATATTCCTGCATTGCAAGGAGTTGGACTAGATTATCCTCAAGGTCCCTTTCGGCTCTACAATTCTAGGATTCTACTGTACAGTGGTACCTTGGGTTACAGACGCTTCAGGTTACAGACGCTTCAGGTTACAGACTCCGCTAACCCAGAAATAGTACCTCGGGTTCAGAACTTTGCTTCAGCATGAGAACAGAAATTGCGGTGCGGCGGCAGCGGGAGGCCCCATTAGCTAAAGTGGTGTTTCAGGTTAAGAACAGTTTCAGGTTAAGAACGGAGCTCCAGAGCGAATTAAGTTCTTAACCCAAGTTACCACTGTATGTTGTTTTGACTACCTGGCTGTTAGCCACCCTGACAGGGCCCAATGGGAGCTGGAGCTGGATTCTAATGACTTCTTAAGGGCCACAAGTGCCCCTTCCCTGACCTCAGGGAGGGAAATGAACAGATTCCCTCATCCTGTACCTGATGCCCACTCAGATTCTAGCTGCCTCAGTGTACAGTGAGAGGGGGCAAACAAAAAACAGGAGCAGATCTAAAAATGCTTGTCTCAAGAGGTCAATGCTGTAAGAGAGAGCAAAAGCAAAACTGGGTTAAACGACGTTCAGATTTGGTACCTGTGCGACAGGTGACATCCAACCCCTTCTTTAAAACAGTTATGGAGTTTCCAGCTGCAGGGCGGCAGAATTTGCTGGTTTGGTCCTGTGGCCTTAGTTTGCATGAGAAATGAACATGTGAGTAGTGTGGTCAGTTTCAGTGGCTCAACGGTATCAAACTTGCTGGAATAAGCACAGTTCAGGGGTGAGCTTGCAGGGAGGTACCTGTAGAAGAAAAAGTGTAGCTTGTGAGACAAGAATATGCCCACCAACTAGGCTTTACTTATAGGGCTCTATTGTCCACGACTCTTGACTTTAGAGGTTTTGAGCAGTGCATCCTAAGCATATCAGAGTGCTGGGACCTGGACCAGAGAGACCTAAATTCATGTCTTGTTCGCAGGATGGCCTTGAGCAAGCAAGTCCCTCTCTGTTTAGCCTACCCCACAGGGTTCTTCTGAGCATTGAAAAAATGGTTAACTGCATGTATGTTTCTGCTAATTCTTAACACCACCCCACCTCTGCTGGAATTGTGGTAACAGATGCTTCTGTTACTTATTATTTGATTGTTTATCCTCCGGTTTTATTCTTGCTTTTACTCTGGTTCTGTAAGCCTGGAAATGCTATTGCCCTGAAGGGCAGGGTGTGTGTGTGTGTGTGTGTGTGTGTGTGTCTTTGTCTGAGATTCTTTAGCTGAAATTCCTGCATTGCAAGGGGTGGGAGGAGATGAGCCTTTGGGTCCCTTCCAATTCTACCATTCTATAATTCTATGAACAGAGGGTGAAAGAGAGGTGGAATGAGGCATATTTGTGTTCATGGTTCTATGGGGATCGTATGGAAGCTAAGACAGATGAGACAGCAGCTCCATCATTAGACAGAGGGACCCCTCCAGTTCCCTGCTTGTTGCATGTACAACCTGATTTGCTTGTGCAGAGTTTATGCAGAAGTTAGACTGTGTCTGGTCTTTATTCTGCATTTGTCCTGGTTTGTTTGCAGGGAGGTAATATGACAATGGACAGTCATCCCGATTTGCTTTCAGGGTGTTGGCACATCTTCCCACTAACCATTTGTTCATTCCACACTTTTCAATGCATCTACCTGTCACTTTCCATACTGCAAAAAGCCTGGTACTGTATTTTTTTTAAAATAGATTTGTTGTGCTAGGACCTCTGAGGACCTCAATGCACTTTAAAAGTGCAGACTTAAAGTTCTGCTGTGTGATTGGATCACTTCTGAGCCCCACAAAAAAGTGGTATAGGGGAGGCTTGAGTTTCCTTCAGTTTGCATCTTGACCAACAAGCTGGGGCTTGTTTTAGTCAGAGAACCAGAGACCCCCAAAGGCTTGACGAAGACAAGCAAGGATTGCCACTTTCCCCCTATCTGTCCTGCTTCCATGCAGCTTTTACCAGATGCACGACATACAAAGAAATTAAGCAAGGGAAGCTTTTCACGGCATAGACACAAATTAAAGCCATAGTTATAAGGCCATGGCACCCATCTCCTAGTACAGTGGAACCTCGGGTTACATACACTTCAGGTTACATACGCTTCAGGTTACAGACTCTGCTAACCCAGAAATAGTACCTCGGGCTAAGAACTTTGCTTCAGGGTGAGAACAGAAATCGTGCTCCAGTGGCACGGCGGCAGCAGGAGGCCCCATTAGCTAAAGTGGTGCTTCAGATTAAGAACAGTTTCAGGTTAAGAACGGACCTCTGGAACGAATTAAGTACTTAACCCGAGGTACCGCTGTAGATCTTTCTTGAACTGTATTTCTCAGAACTGGTGATGGGGCTTTGGTGAGGTCTACTCTTTCCCTTTCATTCATTGTATTACAATGTCATCACACATGACACCTCTTAGAGTTTCATAGGCAGACTAGTCTCAGTTCCCAAGGAGCTTACAGTCTAAATCAGATTATAGGGTAAACAATGGAGTGGGAGACAAAGGCTGGGGAGGGATGAACGCACCTCTCTGCTTACTCTGCCTTACTCCTGTGCGGAAATGTATGCAGCTTTCTGTCTCCGTTGAGCTACGGATCAGCTTTGCCCTGTAGCGAAGTTGTGTCTGCCTGCTTGCTTTGCCATGTGCCCTGCTTCCTATTCTGTGCACGATGCGCTGAGTAAACTTGCTTCCTCGGCTCATTGTGCGATTAGCCTTGCATTCATCATTTGCCGGAATCAGCAGAATCAGTCATGTTCATAGGCTGAATATGGAATGGGAAGTAGAGAGCAAAAACTTCTGATTTGAGGTTCCCACATATGATCTGCTGGCAAGTCCTGATGCTATAGGTGACGCTCCCTTTCCTGCCTATTCCCCTTTCATATCTGGGCTGTCAGCTGGAGGCGGTGCAAGTGGCGTTCTTCTGATCACTGCATTTCTGTTCAGAGGCCTCCGTTTGTATTTTGATAACGGTGATGAAGCTAGTTTTGAAGCTGCACAGAATTCTTCCGTTGAAAAAAGAGTGCTGTGTGGCTTGAAAACTTGCCAACAAACCAACAAAGGGTACGTTATCACCACCTGCACCTTTTTGTCAAATTTCCTGGCTTTGCTCTCTGCCAGGTGCCAAGGTGGCCTGGCTGGATTCATAGGTGTTCAAAGCACCTTGAAACTGCTGCAAGCCTTGCCACTGGCTCATAGCACGCATCTCCCTCTCTCCCCTGCACTGAGACCAATTTGTTTTTAAGTGTGGGTGTTCTAGAGAGGTGTGATGGATTCCTACACTCTCTTTTACCAGAGCAAGAGATCCAGTCATGCTGAGTCATGGGAGGTTTATTGACTCACTTATGCAGAGGCTGCTGCCTTGAAGCATCTGCTGACGGAGCCGTGAAGAGCTGATGGAAAGGGCCCTCATCTTGGTTAGCAAAAGGAGGCACTGACTGCTAGGACTCAGCAGGCCAGCAGAATGCAGCACTCATATCCACACAAGTGATGGAGGAGGAGATGCACCTACATGCCACTCTTGTTCTGGACTTCCAGACCCTCCAAGTGTCCCTGTTTTCCAGTTTCTGATTTGATCCCGGAATGTCCCACTTTCCTTAAAGGTAAAGGGACCCCTGACCGTTAAGTCCAGCCTGATCCAGTAGGCTCTTCTTATGTTCTTAAGGCACAAGAAGGCAGATTGACTTGAAGGAAACAGCTCTCTTGTTCTCTCCCATAACCTCTGTGTCTTCCAGGTAAGTTGACTGGCCAGTCTGCTTAGAGGAAGTCTCCCTTAGAGGAAAGGGAGGGTGTTTTCATAAAATGCATAGCTGGCATATGTAATTCATTGCTAAGATAGGATGATGCTCACTAACTAGAAGATGAGTAGCTTACACATGCTCTTCTTACATGAAAAAGGAGGGGGGAACCATGTTTATTTCACTCCATTAATTTAGGCCACAATCCTGTACACACTTACCTGCGAGTAAGTCCCACTGACCTCTGAATATCATCTGTTGGTTAGCATGTGGTGCTGATCATGCCAAGGTCAATGCCCATACAAGACAGCTGTATATTCCTGCATTGCAAGGGGGTTGGACTAGATGATCCTCAGGAAAGGTAAAGGGACCCCTGACCGTTAAGTCCAGTCGCGGATGACTCTGGGGTTGCGGCACTCATCTTGCTTTACTGGCTGAGGGAGCCAGTGTTTGTCCGCAGACAGCTTCCGGGTCATGTGGCCAGCATGACTAAGCCGCTTCTGGTGAACCAGAGCAGTGCACGGACCGCTGTTTACCGTCCCGCCGGAGCGGTACCTATTTATCTACTTGCACTTTGACGTGCTTTCGTCCCTATTTTCATTGGAGAAATGTTGGAGAGTATGGACTTCTAATTTTGACCACTACTGAGTTTTCTCTGAGGACAAGGCTGCAGGGCACTTAGGGATGCTTGTCAGTTTCTCAATCCCTGTCCACAATCTTCTTGTATACAGTGTTGTATGCATGTATTTGCAAAGCAGTTTCCCCTGATATAATGCACGTTCGTATGCCGTTTTCACTAATGCATCCACTTACGAGTACACTTGATACTAGCATATGTATGTTGGTACACCTGACTTGGCTGGAGGACCGCAGTGCAAAATTCAGACTGCAAATTTCGAAGTATAGCCACGTTTTGGTTCTTATCACAGCAGGGTCTCAATGCAGAATCTTAACACACGAGGCGGGACATATTTCTCAGTGTGGCTTACTGTCAAGTAAGCTTGCATGCAGTTCGACTGCATGGAGATGCAGGACTGTCTTTGCTGAAGAATTAGACCTATGGAGAGTCTTAAAGGCGACAATGGAGAGTCACAAAAGAGGAGACTCAGGCATCCAAAACTGATTTTGACCCACAAGTCCTGGGATAACTGAGAAGCACTTACAAACCTATTTTCTAGAAGTGCCCAACTCCTGGCTACATGCTATGCAGTTGTTACTATTATTCTTTATTAAATTTGTATACTGCCCTTCATCCCAAAATCACAGGGTGTTTCACAGCATAAAACTACAAAACGAGAACACAAAATACTGGTACATAACAAAACAAAGGCAAACCAATAACTCCTCTCTCACAAACACTTTTAAAAGGCCATAGAATGTTAATCAGCCAAAGGCCTGTTTATAGAGAAATGCCTAAAGTTATGTAATGAAGGTGCCAGGTGGGCTCCCTCGGGGAGAGCATTCCACAAACGGGGAGCCACCACAGAAAAGGCCTGTCCTTGTGTTGCCATGCTCTGGACCTCTTGTGGAGGAGGCACACAAAGTAGGGGCTCAGATCACAGGGTCCAGATTGGTTCATATCGGGGGAGGTGGTC
>JAXCMG010000064.1:2494271-2575137 GCA_034642415.1 Podarcis siculus | reverse complement strand
AAGAGAATAATCATGGAAGCCATCGAGATAGAGAAACACCCTCACAACATGAACAAGCGTGACGACACATCCCGCTTGCCAGACATCTGGAAATTAGCCCTCCCCACAGAACGCCATCACCAATCAACCACACCAGACCCAAACCCAGACCCTCTCCACAGATAAATTACAGACACCATCCAGTAGCCAAACCACGATGGCACCTCCGGATGCTGCACCCCCCTGCAATCCCTACACAGATCTGGCTGGCACAGGCCACAAAACCACAGCTCGCCCCTATACACGAAGCCAAGCCAGAGCACAACAAAGCAGTACAGCCATCTTCTCAGAAAAACTCTTCACAAAGTTCAAGAGGTCAAGACACAAAAGCTTTAGCAACTAATCCACACCTAATGACCCACCTAAGTGGTACTCAGGATATCACTCAAGAAATCACTCAAGATATCCCTCAAGCAATTAAGGAACAAAAGAAGAAAAGGCACACTAGCCTGGGAACTTCCTCTCTGCCCAGAACATTGGAGGCTATACACCACACCTCCTCAACAGTATTTATAGGAACTCAAACACTGAGATCCTGCTCTGTTCCAGTAACAAGAAGCCGAAAGCACCAGCCTGAAGATGACGAGTGAGACCTCGTCGAAACGTCGCCTAGACACCCCAACTTTTACACGGGAAGACACCCGAGGACACCAAAACCTGCATTCCTGTACCCGTGAAAATCTACGAAAGCATATATATATATATATATATATATAACCCTGGTCTTAATGCACAGATAGCGGTCAGGTCAGATTTCCTTTCCTGGGCAGAAATCAACAAATTAAATGTTTTTCTCATCACTGCATCATTGGCATCCTGTCAAATAGCTGTTAGTGGCACAATCTGGTGGGAATCCTACCTGACGGAAGGGAGTACAGTTGGAATAATAATAATAATAATAATAATAATAATAATAATTTATTTATACCCTACCCATCTGGCTGGGTTTCCCCAGCCACTCTGGGCGGCTTCCAACAGAACACTAAAATACAATAACCTATTAAACATTAAAAGCTTCCCTAAACAAGGCTGCCTTCAGATGTCTTCTAAAAGTTTGGTAGTTATTTTTCTCTCTGACATCTGGTGGGAGGGCGTTCCACAGAGAGGGTGCCACTACCGAGAAGGCTCTTTGCCTGGTTCCCTGTAACTTGGCTTCTTGTAGCGAGGGAACCGCCAGAAGGCCCTCGGCGCTGGACCTCAGTGTCTGGGTAGAATGATGGAGGTGGAGACGCTCCTTTTGTGTATGTTTTTTGTGTGTATGTGACTCGTACAAGAGCAGGATAGTCTCCAACTCTTCCCATCAGAAAGGATTACGTATTTTGACTCCATGGCTTTGCTGAGCATTCAGCTGCTGGGGGTGGGAGCTGAATACTTAATTTACAAGGAAAGTATGAGTAAGTGTTCCTAGGTCTAATTCTGAAGCACAAGTGAAAGTGGATGTGAAGAAAGCTTTTATCAACTACATGGATACACCAACTGCACCCCTTTCTGGAGGACTAGGACCACGCTTTGGTAAAATAGGGGATTGACTACTGCAGTGCACTTTATGTGGGGCTGCCCTTGATTACTGTTAAGAAAGCAGAGCTAAGGCAGAATGTTGTGGCCCTCCAGTTAACTTGCGTAAGTTGCTGAAAGCAGGTAAGAATGGTGTTGCATTCGTTTCACTCGCTTTCTGTTTGCGTCTTCTCATGAGGCAAGGTGCTGCTTATTTTCTGTGAAAGTTTACACTAGCTACATACCTAGGGAAGTGTCTTCTTCCACACGAACCCACATAAGCAAATAAAGATTTTCATGAAGGCCTTACTCAAAGTGTTTTCTGCCGGTGAAATGAAATCTATTATATCACATGGCCTTTTTTGCTGTGGCACCCCGGCTGTGGAATTCTCTTTCCAAGAAGTCCTACCTGCAAGGGCTGGAAACCTTCCTGATGCTGCTGGACTCTAAATCCGATCATCCCTGCCCACTGGCTAAAGTGGCTGAGGCTGATGGGACTTGGAGTCCAACAACATCTAGAGAACCACAGGCTCCCTCTTCATCCATGTATTTTTAATCTTTTGTTGGAAGCTGCCCAGAGTGGCTGGGGAAACCCAGCCAGATGGGCGGGGTATAAATAATAATTATTATTAATAATAATAATCCTTGCCCTGCCGCATGCCATTTTAGAAGGATGGCAACTGCTCGATTGTTTCAGCAGGATTTTATCAGTCAATCAGAGTCAGTTACCAATGGTGTTTCATCGTGGTTTCGGCTGCTTTTTTTAAAAAAATCATAGCCTATTTGTTTGTTGCCTTGCACCTCCTTTTTTGGAGAGTAAAGATAGAAAACCATCACTGTGATGCATGCCCTGATACCCCTGCACACAGCCCTGTTTGTTTAGCCGCAGCCTTTGAGAGCGCTGCTCCACGCCCTGCCCCCACACCCCCGCCATATTCCTGCCCAAGCCTGCTGCTCCACGTCAGAGCGGTTTCCACACCTTTCCCCCGAGCCTGTCCCACGCTGGAGCGCTTTCCCACTTCTGCCCAAGCCCATCCCAACCCAGCACCTCCTCACGAGACAGGGGAGAAGATGTGGAAGGAGCTAATGCAGCTCTCCTACGACATAGGTGAGTTGAGATTTTCGCGTTAGATCCAACTCCTGTTCAGGAAAGTCGGAGGCGCTGAGCCAGTTGCTTCTAACCTCCCATCTGAAGTAGAGTTCTGTGTAAGCGAAAGGCTTCTCTCAACTTCCTTTGCTATAAAAAGCAAGCTTCATACTTGATGGGTGCTGTGTTACAGGAACTTCAGCAGGCATAGGCAAGATAATTGTGGGGCTTTAAGGAGGTGGGTACTTTCTAATAACCAGCATGGAACGGGTGCTTGTCCACACGCCTCTTAAGGGCTGAACCACTTGTGTATGTGTGCCAGTGTTTCATCACTTTGTGTCCTTACACCTGAACTTGTGAATGTTCTCCCTTGGAAAGGGATTTGAGAACCCCGTGGGTCTTCTTTGAGTAGAACTAGGAGAACAACCCAATGTGTGGAGTCCTTGGAAGAAAGGCAGCATCTCAGACGCTAATAGCAAATTCATTCCCCAAGTGTGACTCCTTCTGTAGTCTCCAAAGGCACCACCCACATCCCAGAGGGAGGTATCAGAAGTCTTGAGGAAATCCCAGGGTTTGCCGAAGTTCAAAAAATCTTTAGGGGAACAGAACTTCTAAGAGAGGGAAATAATAATAAAGAAAAGCCAGTCTGATGAGAATCGAGGACACTAAGTGAACATAGAAATGTAGATGGATTGTTAGAAAGAGGGAGGGGAAGAGAGGCAGCAGGAATGGAGTATCCTGAAAAGAGGCATGGATGGTTGGCTGGCTCCATGCGGCAACGTTTTGCTACAGTGGTACCTTGGGTTACATACGCTTCAGGTTACATATGCTTCAGGTTACAGACTCCGCTAACCCAGAAATAGTGCTTCAGGTTAAGAACTTTGCTTCAGGATGAGAACAGAAATTGTGCTCCGGCATCGCGGCGGCAGCGGGAGGCCCCATTAGCTAAAGTGGTGCTTCAGGTTAAGAACAGTTTCAGGTTAAGTACGGACCTCCGAACAAATTAAGTACTTAACCTGAGGTACCACTGTACTAGCACCACTTGGAAAATTAAAAGAGAAAGGAAAACAAAAACCTCTTGCGGTTGATTATTCTGTAATGACTCTTCCGAACGTGCAGGATATCTCTGGATATTTCTGTAGTCATCAAGTAGGGTGGTCAACTTTCTTTCCTGGCCTTCCTCCAGTGCCTTTAACAACTCGATAGCAAAAGAGAAACTTAGCAGGGGAAGCTTTCTCCATCACCGCACCTGCACTCTGTTGAAAAGCTCCGGCTGCTGTATTTCTGCTTGTCAGGCAGTTGTTAAAAATCAGGGGAGCCTTGCCAGGAAAAGAAGCTGGCAGTCCTATTGTTGGATATTTTTGTGCAAATTAACCCTAAGAATCATACATATCCATGACTATTCAGGGCATGCCTAGATACTGTTCTGGCAGTTAAGTGGCATGCAAATACAGGATGGCAACGATGAGCTGTATATGTGGGGGTTTGGTGAGGAGTTCAGCGTTTCCTGTACTTGACAGTGTTTCATCCCATACTGGTCTTCTCTCTCTCGGTCCTCACAGCCAATAGGAACCTGACTGGATATGTAGCTCTTAAGGAGGTTGGTGCAGACTGTGTTAATTGGATTAGACAGAGACCTTGGACAAGAGGCTCAGGGTCCACCCCCCACAAGCCTGTCAAAGGCAATGCAGCAAGCAAGAGAAAAGATCTTTGACTTGTCTGTGCCCTATACTCCCCTGCCCTCGAGGATTAGACATGCTCATCAGACGTGCTGTCTGCAAAGGGTTTTTCCATGCTCCACAGTAACATTTACCTGGTGCATGTGGGCGGCAGCTTCTCTTGGCTTAGCATTAGCATATTAGCACCCTAATACCCGTTTTCTGGGTATGGAGAACATGTGGCCCTCCTAGAGGCTGAGCAAGGTGGGGTGGGTGGGGGCCGCTTGACCCTGGTGTCATCTCTGAGGGGGGGTGACATTGCCGCTGGTGGTGTCCCTCCGGGATGCTACCTGCTGCTGCCCCCCCCCGGGGACACACACCACCGCTAGCTCTGCCTCTGCCCATCCCTATGGGCACTGTGCTGCGCGGCCCATCTCTAGCCCCTATGGGTGGTTCACCCCGCCCCTATGGGCAATTTGCTGCACCCCTGGGCACACTTTCCCAGGTGCCCAAGAGGCTTCCTCTGCCACTGGGCCCTCCAGATGTTGTTGGACTCCCAACTCCATCAGCCACAGCATGATGGGAGCTGTAGTCCAGCAACATCGGGAAGGCCACAGGTCCCAACTCCTTGTATGTGTTGCACCAACATGGCTACCAATTTTGGAAAGTCCCCCCTCCCTCCCCAGAACAGTCGGATCATCCATATTTATTTTCAAGTCTTATACAGTGGGGAGCACCATTTTCAGGGGCATCCCCATGGCAAATGCAACAGGTGCTTCGTGCCTCAGACAGGAAGAACAGCCTCACTCATTGTGGCAGGACCCTCAAGCAGATTGGCATTCTGTCTCCAACAATGGCCAGCCGTAGGCACCTGAGAAGTTCATAAGCAAAGTTATGACAGAGGCGGTCGTCTCTACTCATTATCAAAGCGGTATGGTTGTTTGGCATGGCTTCATTTCGATATCAGAGCCAGAAGCTGTTTCTCCTCCACCCACTTGGTTGACTAACACTGTATGTTCTTAAGCAGTCGCAAGGTGTGGCAAAGACACTGGCCATCATCCCATCTTGTGGCAATGAATTCCACAGGTGAATGTGCAAAGGTGTGAAGTAATTTAAATGTGTGCTTATGTAAGTTGTAGAACATCGTGTTTGCTCTGTGCATATAATATTCCAGCTGCTATTGTCACATACATAAATAGCTTGGTCATCTTTGGACTTATTTGCTAATACACCCCTAAGCTGCCTACAAACTCATTCGGAAGCCTGCAGTGCTACGGGGCTTCAAGATGCATCGCCCGCCCGCCCTCATTCGCAGAATAGTACAAATGCAAGTTTTATATGCAAAAGGTGCGATTTTCAAAAACGGCGGGAGGTTGCAAAATCCACCATTCCTTGGCACGGAATTTAAGAAATCATGCTGCCGATGAGAATAGTCATATTTTAGCATTCTCCACCATGAGCCCCCCAACTAACCCTGCTGCTCAGGCAGAGATATTCCTGGACCCCTTTCTTTCTCCCCCCCCCCCAAAACCCTCTAGCGGCGCAAAGAAAGCGCCGGCCTGCAGAAAGCGTCCCCGCCTGGTCGCGGCGCTCGGGCTGCTGTCCGGCCACGCCAGGTGTGTGTGTGCGCCTGTGTGTGCGCGCTCGCTCGTTCTCACGACCCGGCCGCCTCCTCGCGTCCCCCTTCAGCCCGGTTCCGGCGGCCGGGGGGAGGGGGCCCAGCGCGCAGGCGGCGCCCGAGAGGCGCCGAAGGTGGCGCGTTTCTACCTGCAGCCGCCACTGCGGAGAGAGAGAGAGAGCGCCGGCTCCGCGGACTTTGAGGGGCAGGAGGAGCGGGTCGAGGAGGCGGGGGGGGGCGCCCTCCTCCCGCTCGGCGCTGCGTGTGCGTGTGAGTGTTTTCGGCGAGTTGGCTCCGGCCCGCTCTCATTGGGCGCCCGCCTTTGCGCCGCGGCCAATGGCGAGCCGGAGAGGGCGCGGGCGAGCCGCCTGCCGGGGGGTGTAGAGCGGGGAGGGGGGGGGGGAAAGCGTGTGTGCTTCGCTGCGCTGACATTTTTTTGGCGATGCCTCCTGTTACTCCGGCTCTGCCGCTCGACAGCCCTGCTGCAGCCGGCGCTGCTCCTGCGCCGGCGCTGCTACTCCGGCCGCCGCCGCCGCTGCTGTCGTCCAGCCCAGCTCGCTCCTAGCGCTGCTGCTGCCTCCGCCGCCGCCACCACCAGCAGCAGCAGCACCGCAGCGGACACGGGGGAGGCGGAGGCGGAGGAGGAAGAAGAAGAGGAGGCGGCGGCAGCTGATCCTCTGCCTCGGCGGCTGCCTGCCATCCTGCTGCGCCGCTGCCAGACGTCAGGTGCTGCTCCGGCAGCGTGAGCTCAGCGGGGATGATCCTAGGTGAGTGACGCTGCTGCTGCTGCTGCCGCCTCCGGCTTCTGCACCTCCTTCCTGCCTTCCCGCCTGGGTCTCATTCACTTTTTTGCCCTGGGAATTCCCACCCCCCACCCCCGACACCCGTCCTGGGAAAAATCGCTTACTTATTCCCAAGGCTCCGATCCCTCTCCGACCAACCCCTATGGAGAAGATCCTTACCCCCCCCCCCCAATAAAAATTGGGATCTTTGGCTGCCTGGGATTCGCGAAACGAAATAGGGGGTGGGAAGGGGGGCAATGTTCCCTATTCCTTAATTTCTCAGCCGTCCCAGTGATGCTGAATCTAGACTCCTCTCCCCAAGATCCGGATCGGGAAGGGACGACCGTGTGAATGCCGGGTTGCAGTGCCTCTCGGGTGACGAGTGAAGGGCAATGCTGGGAAGATCGTTCCGCTCGCTCTCGCTCTCTCACCCCATTAGAAAAGGGGTTTGTGGTATTACGAGGGAACCCGTCACCTACCTCCCATCTAGCATTGCATCGCCCCCCTTTCCCCCTCCCCAAACACGGCTCAGGTCTGCGTCACAAGGTGGAAGTTATTGAACTGTTCTGAACAGCGCTACTTGGGGCGGGGGGGGGGAGAAGGAGGCACGAGGGCTGGCAATGCGGTGTCGGGAGCCGGGGGGGGGGGGAACACACGGCAGAGGAGGGGTGCATTGGGGCAAATGTAGGGGGCAAACTACCCCGGGACAGAGACAGGGCAGCCAGCGATTGCCTCCCTTGCACACCCACGGAAACAGGGCACCCAGATCTCCCGCAAGTTGAGAAACACGACCCCCCCCGACCTTTGCCTGGCTTATGGAGGGTCTCTCTGATGAGCTGACCCCACCGCTGGGTTGTTTGCCCAGAAGCTGAAGAGGAGGGGTGGGGGGAGAGACAAGCTAGTTGCCAGGCAGGAGATATTGGGGGGGGGGGGGGGGGGGGGGGAGGGAGAAAGGAAAGAGGTGGGGAGAACCCCTTATTCTGACAAACTGTCCAAAGCTTGAAGCATCAGTGTTGACCTAGATCTCTGTGCGTGAGGGGGGGGGGACGACGACTCAGAGGCTCCTCCTCCTCTCTCTTCCCTCCTTCACAGGCGCTTTCCTTTCCTGTTCCATGTGGGAGAAAGACAGGTCTGCTGTTTGAACCGGCTCCCCATCTTAGGTGGGGCTGCTTAGCAAGGGGTCTTTTCCTTTCGCTTTCCAGGGCCCCCCCCAACAGCAGCGTCATTGAGCTGAATGGTGACTTGGTTGTTGAGCCATTGGGAACAAGGAACAGGAAGTGGGTTGGAGCTGAGAGCGGGGTTGCAGTCCTCTAACACGGGTTACTTTCCCTCTTTAGGTACCCTTGCATACCTAAATGAGGTTGTTAAAGGTAAAGGTAAAGGGACCCCTGACCATTAGGTCCAGTCGTGACCGACTCTGGGGTTGCGGCGCTCATCTCGCTTTATTGGCTGAGGGAGCCGGCGTACAGCTTCCGGGTCATGTGGCCAGCATGACTAAGCCGCTTCTGGCGAACCAGAGCAGCGCACAGTAACGCCGTTTACCTTCCCGCCTGAGCGGTACTTATTTATCTACTTGCACTCTGACGTGCTTTTGAACTGCTAGGTTGGCACGAGCAGGGACCGAGCAATGGGAGCTCACTCCATCACGGGGATTCGAACCGCTGACCTTCAGATTGGCAAGTCCTAGGCTCTGTGGTTTAACCCACAGCGCCACCCGCGAAAGAAGGAGGTTAAGGTCCTGCAAAAGGTGGTCTTCCTTCCCAAGCAAAAGCGGGGAGCAGTTTTGATCTGTGTCAAATGGCTGTGAGTACATGATCCACGGTTCTGAGTTACTTAATCTGGACCGAGGGACATGATGTTGTGAATGCAGTGAAAGAACAGCACTCCCCACCACAAACATACATCTTGGGCAATCCGGAGGTACAGCTACGATGCATAAAATATATCCAGGGATGGATGTGCCCCTGGAGTTCCAAGCTGGAGCAGATCTAGGCTGCAGGGACAAGCTGGGCCAATGCCTCAGGTGTATGTCTCAGCTATAGTAAAGTGCATTGAAAAGAGAGAGAGAGAGAGAGAGAGAGAGAGAGAGAGAGAGGGAAAGACTTCACTTTGAAGGAGGTGCACAGAGGAAGCTTGTCCTCCGTTGAGTGATACCCCCCCACCCGCATTCCAGTAGACATAATTGAGAGCCTTCTTGATCCCCACTGCCTGGGGGCATAGATTCAATTGTAAAGGAGAAGCGAGCAAAGAAGTGACAGACCTTACAAATGAAACTTGGGGGGGGGGAGATATTGACTTGGTTATCTCTTGGGTCCTTTAATGTGCTCTTGTTATGCTGCTGAGCACAGGAGAGGGGTGGGGAGCAATGTTTTAATTTCCCTAAGCAAGAAATCTTGAGCCAGGCCTGTTGGGCTGTGATCCGGTCTTATCGTCCCACACAAGGAAGACCTTGGGCAAAATGCAACTAAAAGGGATAGCGTCCAGCATGCCTGAGTGATGCCCTTCAGAACCCCATCCTTCTCCCAGTCGCTCTTCCCCCCCAATGACAACCTCGTATCCAGCTCTGTAAGTGCCCATCTTGACCTTGCAAAAATGCATGCGCTTTGGATTGCCTGTTGGCAAATCTCTCTTTACTAGCTGTCTGCCTGTTTTGCCTTGGCAAATGCAGGCATTCTCTCCACTCCACCCTGCCCCCCGCACTCCAGCCCAAATTGGCCCCTGGCCTCTATCGCCTGTGGCGGTGGTGTGGCCTGTCTCTTCCCACCCCCCATCACTATGAATCATCCCCTTTTCTGGATGTCTTTCATCTCAGAAGGGTCCTGAGGAGGAGAAAAAGTCTGACTTATGGGACTCTGCTGATCTGTGACCCATGTTGTTCAGGCCTGGCAGCCACTTGCCTACCTGTCTGACCTGACTCGTTGATAAAGGGGCTCGGTAACTCGGCCTTCCTTCCATTCACAGTCCTTGCACTTGAATCCTTCGGCTCCACTGTTGCCTTTTAACTGATTTGGAAGAAGGGCTGTGCATGCAGGTACTTCTCCCTGTAGGACTGGGGAAGAATCCCTTCCTGAAACTCTGGAGAGCTGCTGCCAGTCAGTGCTGACAATACTGATTTAGATGGACCAGTGGTCTGACTCCGAATAAATCAGCTTCCTGTGTAAGAATCTGCTTTGGGGATTGAACGGATTGGGGGGAGAGGGAAGGGACTGACTTTATCTCATTCTTGGGCCTCCAGGCAAGGCTTGGAGTTTGCTGGGGAAGCCCTCGCTGCCTCTGGTCTGTGCTCACAGCCCTCCTTCTCTCTTCTTGTCTTTCCCCTTACGCTTCCTTGCCTATTTCTAATTCTCCACTCTGTCCTAAACATCCCTCCCCTTTCCTCACTTTCTCTTTTCTGTATCCATCTGTCTCTCTGCTCCAGCTCTGGGTTTCATGCCGCCGGGTAGCTTGTGTGTGTGAGACATGGAATCGGGCCAGAGTCCCAGGTATTTCCCAGGTAGGTGCCAGACTTGCCTCTGGGGTGGGAAATGCCGCACAAAGATTCCATGGCATGGCCCTGTGGCCTGTGGCTTGGTTTTGTTTCAGCTCCGGCTAAGGCAGTTCCACTTACTGACCTGAGCTGGAGAACCTGTGGCCCTTTAAGATGTTGTTGGGCACCACCTCCCATCCCCCTGCTTGTATGGCCAGGGGAGATAGGAGTTGTGGTCTACAAACACCTGGCGGACGACAGGTTCTCTGTCCCCAATCTATTGTTAGTTCTTTCTCCCACTTCCTCCTTTTCCACTGGGGAATCTTGCCATGGTCTGGCAGAGACATTGCAGCAAAGATGCTCCTAATCCCTCGTCTAGAGGATTCCCAGATTCAGTCATTGCATATGGCTTGGAATTCCTCTGCGTCAAATTCCAACACAATCCTGGGCTTCATTGGACACAGTTGCGCAACAGCCAGCTTCAGTCCTGATCAGCCATTGAGAGGATTTGCCGATGCAGGTGGCAAGCTACGTTGTGACAGAAATAGTGAATAATAGCGGTCAGGTGGCTGTGTTCTGAGCTGTAGGGTCATTCCAGTGAAGATTTCTGGAAAAGATGGTGGCACAGTCAGTTAACAAGGACAAAACGCACAGGCTTTGTGGGGAGCACCCTTGCTGCGGTGATCACGGGGCATGGAGTGTCTCCAACAAGAGGTGTTCAGAGGCAGTGTAGGTAAAGGAGAGTTTAGAGAATGGCAAGGGTGCCTGTAACGTCGGTGATGAACTATGCTAGTAAGATGAGTGAGTTGGTCTTGGGTAGTGGGATGGGAAGCAGGTGAGTACAGGGCAACAGAACAGCAGTGAGTGTGCCTAGGAAAGGAGATAATAGTGTAAAGAGCGATGACAGCCACTAACTGGGGGGGGGGGGATGCCACATGCATGTGCTGCGAAAAGCAGTGATGGAAGTCCTGTGAGAGAAGTCCTGGCAGGGCAATTGTGGGGCAGCAGATCTACCCGCTCTGCAGCATCAAGATGGACCCCAGTTTATCAAGTGTGCTCTTGAGGCAGCAGCTTGGGCTCAAATTCAGCCCCTTTTCTTCCAAAGACTTAATGCCTTATTGTTAATGTTATTGTTATTACTGTTATTACTACTGCTGGCACGAGACTTTGCAGGTTTATTAGCTTCCCAGACCATTAGATTTAGCCTTGCACACATGACGTAAACCAGGGTTCAACAAACTTTTTCAGCCGTGGGCCAGTCCACTGTCCCTCAGACCTTGTGGGGAGCCGGACTATATTTTGGAGAAAAAAATGAACTATGCCCCACAAATAACCCAGAGATGCATTTTAAATAAAAGGACACATTCTACTCATTTAAAAACACACTGATTCCTGGACCGTCCGCAGGCTGGATTTAGAAGGCGATTGGGCCGGATCCGGCCCCCGGGCCATAGTTTGCATACCCATGACGTAAACTGTCCAGTGCGTCTCAATGTGCAGTGTGTTATATCCCCTGGGAGTCCACACTGAATTTGGCCCTCCTTGCTCAGGCTGGCTGGGGGAACTGGCCCTGGTGCTGTTTGCATTTCAGCTCCCTTGGCCAGTTTCTCAGCCAAATTTGCTTTGTGCTGCCTTTGGCATAGCTGACTGGTTGTTGTCAATTATGCCAGAGGCTGAATGTGTCCAGGATGCGCTGTTAAAAGACGGGTCTCGTTCGGCTTTTGCTTGGAATTGGGGACTGTCTTTTTCTTTCTTTCTAAGAAATCAGACTATTGGCCTGACTAGCTCAGTATTGTCCACACTGACTGGCAGTAGCTCTTCAGGGATTCAGGCAGGGGACATTCCCAGCTCTACCTGGAGATGCCAGGAATTCCACCTGAGACCTTCTGCAAGCCGTTTTGCACAACCACTGCACTGCAGTCCTTCTCTCCTGATCTGCTGACACCTCTCTTATCTCATCTGTTTTGAGAATGCGGGAAGAAGAGGGGTTTTTTTGGGGGGGGGGAGTTTGGATGGACAGAAACATCTAGAAGCAGAGTCAAAACATAGCGAACATCCCAGACGCTGGTGTTCAGGGAGAAGATGGAAGAGTAGGACTCAAGACGGTTGCATTCTTTGACGATGGCCTTTGGCTGACGAAGTTATGTGAAATAAATATAGCTCATTCTGTGTCAATTTGTATCATTCCACATTAAGATCAAGAGTTCAGCTTTTTGTCCTGAAGGGAAATGGAAAGGAGCATCAGCAGAATGAAAAGGGGAAGTGTGTGTGTGTGTGTGTTGTGTGTGCGTGTGAGAGAAAGAGAGAGAGAGACTTGTCCAGGTGGCTCCAAAGCTTCTCTTAGCATGAACTTGTAGGCCTAGGCTGGAAATAAGAAGTGGGATGTGTGGCCTGTATCCAGTCCTAGTCCCACACCACACAGAGCAGACCCATTGGAATTAATGGACACATATAACTTAAATATCATTACTTTCAATGAGTCTACTCTAAGCAGGACTAGGACTGGAGAAGACTCGCCCCCCTTAAGTCAGTGGCATCTTGCAGCACACGTTACTCAAGAGTCAGGCTGCCCCTGCTGCTATTGGTCTAGAAGGGCCCAGTGTTAGTTTGTTTGGTGCTGGAGCAACTTCAGAGTTCCCTTTTCCTTCGCCACACCACAGAGCAGGACACTGACCAGATTTTCTATCGTTCTTGATGGAAAACAAATGAAAATACACTGTGCTGGAAATGGACCACAGACCCTTCTTCCCTGTGGCTCTGTGCAAACTCTTCCATGTTGTGTGCCTAAATTAGTTAGCTTAAGGCTTCAATGCCACAGTGAGGACTGGTACTGATGTTGCACTTCTTACAAGATTGGCTCCAACTCTTCTTTGACGCCAGAGTTTTCCAGCATCCTCCTGATTTAGGTGGCTGCCTTAGGTGCTGTGACAAGACTCAACCTTAGCTTATTATAAAACAAAGAAATGTCTAAGCCTTCTGTTAGGCTGTTACAGCAACAAGACTCTGGGCCAGGCTGCCTGTGATCAGGAGCTGAACTTGCTGTGCGTTGAAATAAGTCCTTCTCTCATGGGTATTGTTCTTCTCTTGACGGGTCTACTGAACTTAGCAACTCTCTTCTCTCCAGCCTATATGGTGGGATAGACAGCATGTTGCCCTCCAGGTGTTGCTGAACTTCAACTCCCAGCCATTGTGGCCAATGCTCAGAGATGATGGGAGCTGTAGTCCCAACAATTACTAGAAGGCACCAGGTTGGCTATCCCTGTTCTATGCCATTCTTTCTTATTTTATTCCAGTGATTTTTCAAGCTTTAAACCTTTGGCAAACCCTTTTCTTATTGGCTGGGCTGCCAAAGAACTGTGTCCATGTTGCCAAGGATTCTGGAACATGTTCCATAGTATACATTTGGTACATGTAGGGCATTGGCCTAGATGCCTGGCTTTTGCTGTGTGTTGTCCCATGTGATCTTAAGGCACACTAGTTAGAACAGAGGAAGGGAATCAGATGTTGTCTTGGACCCATAACTTCCATGAGCTCAATCCAGCATAGCCAGTTGCCAAGGATGATGGGAGCTGTAGTCCAAAAATATCCAAAGAGATGCACATCTCCATCTCTGGTTTAGATGGCTCCCATGTGGCTGTAAATTGCATGATTGGTAGACCAGCTCTCATTTCAGGGACTCTTGTCTGCCATTTCTTGCCCTGTCAGTCAGTACCCCCTGAAAAGTTTCTGCAGAACTCCAAGGATCACCCAAACACAGTCTGAAAACCACTTCTCTTGGGTCTGCAGCTTCTTCTCTCCCAGCAAATTTCTTGAAAAAAACTGAACACTGAAAGCAGAATAAATTACATAAGAGTAGGCCAATGCATGCAAATTGTTTTGATAACTGAATTTGGGTTTCCTGCATGCAGATTATACGAGGGAGGATTATTTCATTGTGGACTGCACAGAGTTGTGATGTGAGCAGAGTGGCAGCAAAAGCTTGGCTGTCCCTGGGCTTTGCTACACCAGCTCTGTGGGGGCTTGAATAATCCCTCAGCTGCTAAGTCCAGCTGGGAAGCGGGGTTAAGTGAGGATGCAGATGGGATCGGCAGGCAGCAATAGCAACAGGCCCTGACCCCTGATTTGACTTGTGGAGGCTGCTGCCTTTCCTTATCCCCATTCCTAACCAGTGAGCCAATGTGGTTCAGTGGGAGAATCTGCCCTGATATCCTGACTGTCCCATGGCCACCACATTTTCTTATCTGCAGGACTGAAATCTTACTGCCCTGTGACTTTTCTCCCCTCCCCTGCTTCCTAGGCATGCAGTGAAGGCAAATAAGATCATATTTGTTACATAAACCAGCATGATCTGTGATCAGGGATGATGGGAGCTGTAGCTCAACAGCATCCGAGATAATCATGTTGCCTAGCTCGGCATTAGACCACGTTGGCAGGGTGGCAAGCTTTTGGATTTCACAGAGTAATTTTATGTGAAGAAGCTTTCTGTGCAGCTTGAAAGCATGCTTTACTTATCATACCGACACAGCTGGATCGAGAAACCAGAGGCCTTCTTTGAGCATTTTGAATCCGGACTTTATTTAAAGTGCATTACAAACAAGAAAAGGAAAGGGGGGGAGAATTGCAGTGTGAGAGCATCCCAGAGGTGTCCCTGTAGTTTGAAACTCTTCCATTTGGCAATGTGCCTTTTTTTAATGGAAGGAATTGGCTGTTTTGAGACAGCTGCTACTTGGAGGAAGGAGGCTGGGTGGTAGGCTCTCCATCCTTCTCTCTCATGCTTACTGGCTTGACTCAAGCAGGGTGTTGTATTCAAATGATGCTTCCTGTAATTGGCCACCCACTAGCAGCTGCTGGTGCTGGGAATTTATCCTGGGAATCCTGATCCCCAACATTCCAGTCCTGTTTCACTTAAAGGATGTTACATAACCCCATTGTGCATGATGTGGTGGTGGGCAATCACTAGCCTGGATCCCCAGTGGAGGTAAAGACTTGCTTTCCTGGTTTGCACCTTGGCCCAAGGCAGTGGCGTAGCGTGGGGGGTGCAGGGGGGGCCGGCTGCACCGGGCGCAACATCTGGGGCGGGGGGCGCGCTCGCACTCGAGTGCTAAAATCCACGGGTTAGGGGGCGCAAATTACTTGCCTTGCCCCGGCTGCTGACAACCCACGCTACACCACTGGCCCAAGGGCATAGGTGGGTAAGATCTGGGCAGGGAGTGGGCCACACATGCGAATGAGCATTTTATACCAGTTTGAGGATCTCACTATGATTATCGGCCAATCTCCAGTCAAGTACAGTGGTACCTCGGGTTACATACGCTTCAGCTTACATATGTTTCAGGTTACAGACTCTGCTAACCCAGAAATAGTACCTTGGGTTAAGAACTTTGCTTCAGGATGAGAACAGAAATCGTGCGGCGGCAGCGTGGCAGCAGTGGGAGGCCCCATTAGCTAAAGTGGTGCTTCAGGTTAAGAACAGTTTCAGGGTAAGAACGAATTAAGTACTTAACCCGAGGTACCACTGTATCTATACCTAAAGAGTGCAGTGGGGACCAGCGTGTTAGTTGTCTGTTTTAAACTAGCATATAAACTCTGGTTTATAACCATGGTTTTCAAGAAAACACTTGTGGCTATTCCTTTAACGGCCTACTGGTCACTGATGGCCCTCTGTTCTGGTTTGTTGTGGGGGAGGAAGGGAAAGGAGATTGTTAGCCGCTTTGAGACTCTCTAGGGTAGTGATAAAGTGGGACATCAAATCCAAACTCTTCTTCTTCTTCTTCTGGTATAGAATTATAGGTGGTTTGTAGTGATTAGATCAAAATAGACGACTGTGCTCTTCCCAGGAACAAAAATTCCTTTGTTGGAATGTGAATTCCAATATGAAGAAATAGAGGCTCTTTTGTATTGGGAGTGGTGGGTCCCCCACCCCTTTTAACTTGTTCATAAATGACCTGGGGTTAGAGGTGCATAGAGAGGTGGTCACATTTGCGGAGAGCACCAACTTGTTTAGGATGGTATAAACCACAAGGGATTGTGAGGTGCTGCAAAAGGATATCATAAAAGCTAAGAGCAGGGAAGCAAGTTTTCTGCTTCAACATGTGGTCTGCAATTCAACAGAAATGGTGGCATGAAGTTCTTTTGATTCACTGGATCTCCAGTGAAAGCAGCTTATTGAATTTAACTCAGAAATCAGAGGAGCCCTCTTTTACTTTCAGTGCCACTCAAAATATTGTCTGCATCATTTGACCTTGGGATGGTAATGGGGTCCCAGAAAACAGTCCTCTCATGTAACCGTCTTTTCCACTGCTTTCACCTAAGCTGTGAGCAATATCTGGACATCTCCAGATGAATGCTATACTTTTGCAGGGCTGAAAAAACAAATAAACCTAAGTGTCTGCTCACTTTAAACATTGCTTCTGACGCCTAGAAAATCTGTCTTCTCTTCCTGCTGCCTCCCATTCATGTGACACTTTGAGATTTACCTAAAAGTTTTGTATGATAATGTACACACACACACACGTCAAAAAAAGTTATTCATTTGTTGCACTTGTGAACAACCACACAAATATTTTTCAGCATATTGTTTCTGAGTTTGGATTTCTTTTGGGGGGATATTCCATTTCCCCCCAGCACCAAAATTTCAGTATTTTGAACCTGGGAAATACATACCCCCCACTTCCATTCCCTCTGTTGTTGATACTGTTGTTGTTTTTTTAAAAAAATAATGCTTCAGAACTTGAGCTCTCCTGATCATGTCTATACTGCAGATTTAAACGGGTTGAGCAGTTATTCCCTTTCCCCAGGAAACCTTGCAAAATGTGGTTCTCTTCATAAAATTCTCAGCACTGTTACTCCAATTCCTTGTTTTCTTTGGAGTGGTATAAATGTGAATAATGTCTGTAGTGCAGATATTAAAATTTTATTTTAAAGGGAAGGTATTTGAAGTGATACGGTGCCCCTCTTTAATTACTGTATTTGCAATGGTGCTGGATTTGGGCTTGCCTAGTGGAGGAATAGTGCTGTGCACACACACATACACCCCATTTACTCTGCAGCCGGCCCCCCCACTGCAGGTTTGGGAAGCAGTTAGCCACCATCTGTATCTATCCTGTATCTGTCCTGCTGTTTCTTAGGAAATGCTGTGTTTTGATGTGTTTCTTCTGCAAATTGAGGCAAAAACCACCTTCGCCTGCTATGTTTTAAGCCGGTAGTGTGTTCACAGCCTCAGTATGCTAAATGCCTAAGAAGACCGATCTCCTTCATCTTTAATAGTTGCGGAGAAGGAATCTTCGGAGGAGCTCTACCTTCTGAAATTCCTCCTTCTGCACCAGGAGTGAGCAGAAGGTAGCACGGAGTCTACCAGCAGGTCTCTGGGCGATTGCACTAGATTGTAAAAGGATTTCTGACTCTGCATTGTTTCGGCAATAGTAGGAGCAAAATTACTCTCCCCGCCTCCCAAATTAGACTGCTGAAATGAGGAGAGCTGTGGGGTAGCGCAGCTCTGGTACTCAGAAATGCCTCGGCTGGTCAGCTGTTTTGAGGCACCCAGTGTATGAATGCCTTGCACTGGACTCTGCTGCATCTCGTGGTTCTAGGACAGGGGTCAGCAACCTTTTTCAGCCGTGGGCCGGCCCACCGTCCCTCAGACCATGCTGTGGGCCGGATTATATTTGGGGGGGGGGAAATGAACGAATTCCTATGCCCCACAAATAACCCAGAGATGCATTTTAAATACCGTATTTTTCGCTCTATAAGATGCACCAGACCACAAGACGCACCTAGTTTTTGGAGGAGGAAAACAAGGAAAAAAATATTCTGAATCTCAGAAGCCAGAATAGCAAGAGGGATCGCTGCACAGTGAAAACAGCAATCCCTCTTGCTGTTCTGGCTTCTGGGATAGCTGCGCAGCCTGCATTTGCTCCATAAGACGCACACACATTTCCCCTTACATTTTAGGAGGGAAAAAGTGAGTCTTATAGAGCAAAAAATACGGTAAAAGCACACATTCTACTCATGTAAAAACACCAGGCAGGCCCCACAAATAACCCAGAGATGCATTTGAAATAAAAGGACACATTCTACTCATGTAAAAACATGCTGATTCCCGGACCGTCCGCTGGCCGGATTGAGAAGGCTATTGGGCCGCATCCGGCCCCCGGGCCTTAGGTTGCCCACCCCTGTTCTAGGAAGACGCAAATTAGGTCCCCACAAGCCAACCCTGCACGCCCAAGGTCAAAATGGAGTTGGGGCAGAACGATGTGTTGTAAAAAGGTTATTCTTGCCATGACGGGGCCCGTGTGCTATCAAATTATATGGAAAGGAGACGGTTCCTAAAAATAAAAGTGTGACGGGAGGGGGGAGGGGGAGTGATTTGTGAAGAAATGACCTGGCTTATGCTGCTTAAACACACATTCTTATTGATTATGGACTGTGGCAGTGGGGGGTGACTTTTACCACCCAGCATGTGAACGAGACAGAGTGGTTAAAGTGTGCGACATTAATATGGCGGCATTGATTATTTTAGTCTACTTCCTTCTTGGGCCTTAAAGCAAGGACCTGCTTGATCATGCCAGGTTCAAACATGGTTTCCCCCCCAGTGGCTGGATATTTGCTCAAGGTTTTCGTTTGCCTCTGCTGCTGGGATTTAGTAATCCCACAAGATGCTTGAGACCAGCCCATCTGAATGGAGGCTCCCAGCTGGGTCAGACTCTCCCCCCCCCCCCGCCATGCTTTTGGAGGCTGAGCCGGGTGCCCAGACAGCCTTTACATAACCAGGTAACCACAGCTTTAGTGGCTATTTTTATCGCCTGAGCAGGATCTCATTTGAGGGCTGGTTTGTAACAATTGCCCAGATTTTCAGCTGCAGTAAATCTAGAGATAGCAAGCCACAGCGCTTGGCTCTGCTCTGTCCCAGAAAGGGAGGGGGACCGTTTCAGGCACCGCCAACCTGTCCTGTCCTGTCCTTGTCTTTGCTGCAACCTTGAGTTTTTTGGGGCCTGTGATATAGTGATGCTATTTTGGACAGGGCTGCAGTAGCAAGCTGGACCTGAATATCCTGAGAAATCTCTGTGTATCCATAGGGAAAGCTCTGCTTTTCTGTAGCTGAGGTACACAGGGCTTTGTATACGGTGTGTATGACACTGATTTCTCAAAATTATTTTCTAAAAAGCGCAGGAATTTCCTGGTTTGGGAAGCACTTACCCTGAACAATACCCATGGACCTACAAAAATTTGGATTTGTATCACAGGTTGGCCATGGGCTTTCTAGTTGACCATGGGCAATTTCCAGTTTTTCACTGTTGTGGTTCTGTTTGTAAAATGAGAATAATCAATGATCGATTTAAAGAAGTGTTGGGACTCCTATTGGCTGGTGTGATGCTCTGTTTCATAATCGCAGTTGTTTGTGGTGATGGTGTGGCTCCTCAACTGGTATGGAAATTCCATTTTGCCCATGGCCAAAACATCCTCACATCTTTCCTGCATTGCAGGGTGTTGGCCTACATGACCATTGAAATCCCTTCTGACTCTTTAATTCTATGGTTCATTATTTGGTCCTGGTAAATGATGGCTCAAAGGAAGTCCTGGGAGGAGTAACCATAGGATCCACAATAAGGACAGTAAAGTAGCTCTATCATGCACGTGCATGCACACTAAATAACGTGAGCAGCATAATTCTTGGCCTTCAAATGTTGCTTCACATGTGCTATTTCAGCAAGTCTTAGGCAGGGCTAGTCCAAGACATTTTTTTGCCTGAAGTGAAGAGCAACATGGTGCCCCTTTGGGCAGAAGGTGACTTGACTGGCAATTTACTGTATTGGCAACCGGACAAAGTCATCCATTCCACCTGAGAGCAGCACACTAGCTTAGGAGGCCCACTCAGTGCCAGTGGCGGTTGCCACTCAGGGGTATGTGTGTGTGTGATGCCTGCTTTATGATCTTGCATAGGTTAAATAGCTCCTGTTCAGTGGGACCCTAGAGTCATAGGTGCATTCACTTTCTCCTACAGCAATAAATGCTTGTCAGGGACTTCTGGGGCGCAGAATATGTAAAGCCGGCCATACTTATGAACTGTTTGCTAGTTCTTGCCTTGCCTTTTGCCCGTCTAATGGCAGCCTGGCTGGGGCAGACTTTATAACAGAGATGGGGAGCGCTTGGCTCCAAACCCCATAATCCCAGGCCATTGGCCATGCTGACTGGAGTTGTAGCCCAGTAACCTCTAGCGGTTCTCAAGTTCCCCTGTTCTTGCTCTAGAATCATTCATTTATAGCAGGGTTTTCCCAAACTTGGGGACGCGGGTGGCGCTGTGGGTTAAACCACAGAGCCTAGGACTTGGCGATCAGAAGGTTGGCGGTTCAAATCCCCGCAACAGGGTGAGCTCCCGTTGCTCGGTCCCTGCTTCTGCTTCTGTTTATTGGAAGGTCCATTTGCTGTGATTTGTGAAGCGGCTGTGCAATAGTGGCACCCATTTGGAATTGTTCCTGAGCTGGTGAAGTTTTGCCCCCTCTCTTCTCATCCCCTACCCATCACTTTATCCCATGCCAGGAAAACCTTAACCTGCCACATGCTTGCGTTGGGCTTTTGACAAAAGCCCAGGAGCCACCTCCGTCAAGAGGGTTCAGGGCCATGCTGTCATTATATGCCCCCAGCCAGCCCCTGAGGAAAAGCACAAGATGTTCCTTCTCCCACTCACGCCGGAGAAGCTGAGTGGACTGGCAACTGAATCTTCAACACTGGATAGCATCCCCCAGTGCATCTGAGGGTAGCAGTTTCTGGGCAGGAGGCGTGTATGATCGATCAACAGGACATTAGCTCTGATATCAAACAGAGGGGAATGACCAAGGGGTTGGGAGAACGGCTGTTGGGCTGCCACTTCTTTGCCCCATCCCCAGCATATGCCACCTGAGGCGCCTTCCTCATTCTGCCTAATGGTAGAGCCGGGCTAGTGTCCAACATATTACTGGTGAGGATAGGAATATGTAGCACTCTTGTTTGTTTATGGGCCACATAACACCTCTCTTCTTATGCCAAGGATGTTTTGCAAGCCTCACTGTCTGCCAGCACATGTTAACAAAGTTTTTTCATTCTTCTGTATTTGTTGACTTTGCGATAGCTTGTCTGCCTTGCCTTCAGAGCCGCAGAAGCTCTTACTGACAGTTTGAAATGTGCCCCATTGCCACAAGAAATGGCAGGCTGTGTTCCACATGGCATCTTGGTGTATATGACTTGGTTTGTACATAATGCTACAAATGAGGAAGCAAACCATGGTTGGCTTCTCCAAAGTTTGTTTTGTTTTCCACTTGCTCTTGTCTTAGGTCTTTTATCACTTGGTAAGTGTCTAGTGGGACACGGGTGGCGCTGTGGGTTAAACCACAGAGCCTAGGGCTTGCCGATCAGAAGGTCGGCGGTTCAAATCCCCGCGACGGGGTGAGCTCCCGTTGCTCGGTCCCTGCTCCTGCCAACCTAGCAGTTCGAAAGCATGTCAAAGTGCAAGTAGATAAATAGGTACCGCTCTGGCGGGAAGGTAAACAGCATTTCCGTGCGCTGCTCTGGTTCTCCAGAAGCGGCTTAGTCATGCTGGCCACATGACCCGGAAGCTGTACGCCGGCTCCCTCGGCCAATAAAGCAAGATGAGCGCCGCAACCCCAGAGTCGGTCACGACTGGACCTAATGGTCAGGGGTCCCTTTACCTTTACCTGTAAGTGTCTCGTATGGGGTGGCCAGGCAAACCATGGTTATGGAAAGGTGCTGGTGTTGCACATAAATCTAAGTTGTAATTAAAACAAACCAAGGTTTGTTAGCAAACAAAAGAACTGCAGCTTCAATTCATGATTCATTTGCAGTAAACGAACCATAGTTTGGCAGGCTATGGATGATCAAACAAACCATGTTTTGATAAATCATGGCTTAGCACTACATGCAAACCGAGCCTGTGTGCACAGTTGCATGTGTCTGCATTAGATGGAAGGTGTTTACATCCCAGGTAAGAGATATTGATCTCCTGGGGCAGGAGCTTGAACCATGGACATCTCTGGCAACTTAAACTAACAAAATATTAACAACGCACTCCAAAGAAGGACAGGGATCTACCAGGATCAAACAGAGACTATCAGTAAACAGGGACAGTTTGGATCATGTGTGTTTTAACGTTATCATTTGATGCACAGCCAGTTCATGTACAAAGGTTTATTTCTGCATGCATTGGGCATCACCCCAGTAGATGACCCTCAGTAGAACTCTATATATTGGTCAAGTTCAGATATAATGACCTCTGTCTGATAAGCCATTGTGCCTACGTCTACCTTCTTCTATTCTTTCTTGTGCCTTCATGTAAGACTTCCAGGACTTGTTAAACAGTCTTCTTACTAACTGACCCAAGAAACAATGATTTTCTCCTAGTTTACAAGCAAGGACGGATCTTAAACCATGGTTTCCAACTACCAGACTTTTAGAAGACATCTGAAGGCAGCCCTGTTTAGGGAAGCTTTTAAAGTTTGATGCATTACTGTATTTTAATATTTTGTTAGAAGCCGCCCAGAGTGGGCGGGGTATAAATAAATTATTACTATTATTATTAAGAATGGAAAACTAACAGATTCTGGAAATCTGGCATTAAGGTGGAGAGAAAGTGTTAGGGCATGATGCTTGCTTTTAGTTTGATAAACCATGGTTCACCAAACTGAGATCATAGCAACTGAATCAGGCCATTATGTGCTTCCCCAGCATCCTGGTACCGGGCACAGAATTCCATATTCTCAGACTCCGAGCTTTTGCTTTCTTTAAAAATGAAAACCTCTGAGGGCAAGCTTGAAAGGGTGTGGGCAATGACATGTAATTTCAGATGATGATGTGGGAGGGAAGACTATCTGGGGCTTTCAACAGCTAGGGAAAATGACCTCAGGGTTCTGCATATAATTTCATATAAATTATCCGGTCTGTGTAAGTGTATGCACACACTTGCATAATAAATGCAGGTTTTCGAAACTGGCATTTAGTGGCACATGATAGAAATTGTACTCAGGTGCGGGCGTAGCCTGGCAAGCTGAGTTCAGGATTCTCAGAAGGCCTTGTCTGGCCACCTCTGTGCAGGGCTTGTCGGGATATGGGAATTTACCCAGTTTCCCACCAGCCATATGATGTTGGTGTACAGCTGGAGCTGATTTGTCTCCTCCTTTTCTCCTCCTCCCAGGAATGCATGGAGGAGTCCCAGGACAACTGCAAACCAAACCACACCTACAAAAGCACCAGTCAATATGGGTGCCTTAAGAATACCTTGGCAAGCAGCACAGAAAGCCCCCAAGCCACTGTGTCTTTTGCAGCCCCTGCTAGATTGGCTTTTAGTACCGAAAAACGTTCACAGTTGCACCAGTGTGCAAAAGAGTGGGTTGGGAGAACCTGAGCAAGGGTTGTGCCCAGAGATCTTTTTAGTGGTGATTATGTCCAAGGTGGGACGCGGGTAGCGCTGTGGGTTAAACCACAGAGCCTAGGACTTGCCAATCAGAAGGTCGGCGGTTCGAATCCCCGCAACGGGGTGAGCTCCCGTTGCTCGGTCCCTGCTCCTGCCAACCTAGCAGTTCGAAAGCACGTCAAAGTGCAAGTAGATCAATAGGTAGCGCTGCAGCAGGAAGGTAAACAGTGTTTCCGTGCGCTGCTCTGGTTCGCCCGAAGCGGCTTAATCATGCTGGCCACATGACCCAGAAGCTGTACGCCGGCTCCCTCGGCCTATAGAGTGGGATAAGCGCGCAACCCCAGAGTCAGCCACCACTGGACCTAACGTTCAGGGGTCCCTTTGCCTTTACCTATGTCCAAGGTACTCTTTGTGCATCAGTGTCACGTGACAAGTCCAAAAAGGGCAAAGGCCCCTTTTCTAACCAATGCCATTTTGTAAGGAACAATGCCAATTCCCAGTACACAAGGCAGGTCAGGACCACTCCTTTTGCTTTTCTTTTATTGACAGGAGGGACTGTATTGGGGTGGGGTGAGGTGGGAAGAAGCAGCTGTCATAAGGTGGCCTATTTATGATGCCTTTATTTATCAACTCTCTCTCTCAAATTTATCAGCTACTTAAAGGTAAAGGTAAAGGGACCCCTGACCATTAGGTCCAGTTGTGGCCAACTCTGGGGTTGCGGCGCTCATCTCGCTTTATTGGCCGAGGGAGCCAGCGTACAGCTTCCGGGTCATGTGGCCAGTATGACTAAGCCGCTTCTGGCAAACCAGAGCAGCACACGGAAACGCTGTTTACCTTCCCACCAGAGCGGTACATATTTATCCACTTGCACTTTGGCGTGCTTTCGAACTGCTAGGTTGGCAGGAGCAGGGACCGAGCAACAGGAGCTCACCCCGTTGCGGGGATTCGAACCGCTGACCTTCTGATCAGCAAGCCCTAGGCTCTGTGGTTTAACCGACAGCACCACCCACGTCCCTATCAGCTACTTAGCCCATGGTATTTTCTTTTCTGCTTTTTCATTTGCATTGCGTATTATTGTACACCAAGGATAGGGAACCTGCAGCCCTTTTGATTTCGTTGGACCCCACTCCCATCAGCCCCAGACAGCCTGCTTGTGGTTGGGCATGATGGGAGTTGTAGTCCAGCAACGTGCAGGGGTCTGCAAGTTCCCCCTCCCTGATCCACACTGGGCAGTCATGTATGGCAAAGCCCAGCAAACCTGCCTGTCACAGATCGGCACGAATAGCTGTCGGGGATTTTCAATTTTGAAAGAGGAAGTGATCTCACAATTAAGGTAGCTCGCTTTTTCTTTTGATCGTGACTTTTACGAATGTCCTACTTCAGCGGAACGCATCCTACCCTTGGGGCTTAGCAACAGCTACAGTGTGTTTTGCAAGGTCAGGCTGAGGCATGCACAAACTTCAGACCCAAATTGTGCCCCTTGTGGGTGATCTCACACAGCCATGTTTCCTCTCAATCTAAGTAAGCGTCTTGCTGGCTGCCAAGAGCGCTGCTTGCTCCCCAGGGGCCTTTGTGAAAGCCGGGTGCTTGTCTGAGCAGTAGATCAGAAAACACATGTAGCTGTGGTGCTGGGATTCGTGCAGCTTTAGTGAGTGCTTATTCTGTGTAAAGGTTTGGAAAGAGTGGGGAGAGGTTGCTCCAAGTGATGGACAGGACCTCTCCCACATCTTTTCTGACCTACGTGTTGGATTTGTGTTGAAGTAGAAACAAGCCTCATTGGCTTGGAATTACGTACTTAACCCGAGGTACCACTGTATTGCAAAAGGAGCCTTTTCATCTCCAAGCAGTGGCCTCTCATATCTGGTGTGAGCAACCAGGCCTGTGGGTACCCTCTGGTGGGGGAAGGGAACTTGCTATGAAGTTCCCATACCAAATGTGTAATATACAGTGGTACCTCAGGTTATGTACTTAATTCGTTCCGGAGGTCTGTTCTTAACCTGAAACTGTTCTTAACCTGAAGCACCACTTTAGCTAATGGGGCCTCCTGCTGCTGCCGCGCTGCCAGAGCACGATTTCTGTTCTCATCCTGAAGCAAAGTTCTTAACCTGAAGCACTATTTCTGGGTTAGTGGAGTCTGTAGCCTGAAGCGTATGTAACCTGAAGCGTATGTAACCCGAGGAACCACTGTAAAGATATTCCAGTTTTTGAGCTTTTGGAAAAACTATTAAGTTCTGATACGACTCAAGTTGGTTTTGCAAGAACTGGAGGAGAGAGGGCTTTGTATTAAGTGGAGCTGGGTGAGTAAGGCCCCATCATTACACTGCTTTAGGCTATAGGTAAATTGTGTGTGTGGTGGTGGTGTTTTTAATAGGCTACTGTTTTACTACTTAGGGTGTTTTCTCTGGTTTGGCTTGTGCATGTGTGGGTGTTTAATTTGACAGCTATTTTGGAACTGTTTGATTCGTTGTCAGTTTGCATCAATACAGTCGTACCTTGGGAGTCGAACGCAATCCGTTCCGGAAGTCTGTTCGACTTCCAAAACATTCGGAAACCAAAGTGCGGATTCTGATTGGCTGCAGGAAGCTGCTGTAGCCAATCAGAAGCCGTGGAAGCTCCGTTGGATGTTCGGCATCCAAAAATAGTTCGCAAACCGGAACAATCCCTTCCGGGTTTGCTGCGTTCGGGAGCCAAAAGGTTCGAGAACTAAGCTGTTAGAAAACCAAGGTACGACTGTACAGTGGTACCTCGGGTTAAGTACTTAATTCGTTCCAGAGGTCCGTTCTTAACCTGAAACTGTTCTTAACCTGAAGCGCCACTTTAGCTAATGGGGCCTCCTGCTGCTGTGCCACCGGAGCACGATTTCTGTTCTCATCCTGAAGCAAAGTTCTTAACCCGAGTTACTATTTCTGGGTTAGCGGAGTCTGTAACCTGAAGTGTATGAAACCTGAAGCTTATGTAACCCGAGGTACCACTGTATTTGATTCTATGATTTAATAATAATAATAATAATAATAATAATAATAATAATATATTATTTATACCCCACCCATTTGGCTGGGCTTCCCCAGCCGCTCTGGGCGGCTTCCAAAAAAATATTAAAATACTGTAATACATCAAACATTAAAAACTTCCCTAAACAGGGCTGCCTTCAGATGTCTTTTAAAGAGAAGATAGCTGCTTATTTCCTTCACATCTGAAGGGAGGGCGTTCCACAGGGCAGGCGCCACTACCGAAAAGGCCCTCTGTCTGGTTCCCTGTAACCTCACTTCTCGCAATGAGGGAACCGCCAGAAGGCCCTCGGCACTGGATCTCAGTGTCCGGGCTGAACGATGGGGGATTTGGCTTCATTTGAAGAGCCTTGCTACTGCTTTGTTTGCCCCTTTGAGTTTCTTTGTAAAACTGGGCAGGGTAAGGAAAGTTTTGAACTAGCCATCTAACCAGCTGAGCGCCAAGCCTCTTGATGCAGGTTTATCTTAAGGACCGCATTGGGTGCCACCACTTGGTGTCACAGTGTTTGGATCTGGCCCCTTGCCATGTCATAGATGGCTGCTCATGCATGTTGGCAGTGGATGTGATGGAGGTCACCTTCCACGCTGGACCAGGCAGGTGGCATCATCTGGTGCTTTGGCTGCCCTTTGCGGTGGTCGGCTGACTCCGACACGCCCGGGATGCTCTTGGGATGGTGGGAGTAGAGAAAGATGCATTGGGGAGGGGAGACTGGTCCCTTGCCAGGCACCTGCTCCTGGGGGGAATTTGGCCGAGACAGATTTCAGCTGCCAAGGAGGAGGAATTGCCTTGTGTTTTGTGTGTGGTGCCTGTCTTTGCTTTAAGCTGTTGGCAGGGAAACCCCCAGGATGTGTCAGGGGTCTACTTGCTGCTTCATCTGCACAACCAATTCCCAGGTCAACCCATTAGATGTGTGAAAGTGGGATACATGCATTCCGTTGGTTATTCTGCGGTGAGGTCACGGAATGCTCTTGGGCAATTCATGGTCAAATGACCTCCAGTTCTACTTGTCTGTTAATGCTTGGAAGGGCTGTTGGATGAATGAAATAGAGCACAAAGCATACTGCATTCTGGAAGTTGCATTTGGATTCTCTGGATCTGCTCTGCAGGGCTGGGTCCTTGTATCATTTACAGGAATGTAGAAGAAGTTTGTTTTTGAAGGCCTACACTTGGAACAGGTGGCGCTGTGGGTTAAACCACAGAGCCTTGGACTTGCCGATCAGAAGGTCAGTGGTTCGAATCCCCGCAACGGGGTGAGCTCTTGTCGCTCGGTCCCTGCTCCTGCCAACCTAGCAGTTCGAAAGCACCTCAAAGTGCAAGTAGATAAATAGGTACCACTCCGGCGGGAAGGTAAACGGTGTTTCCGTGCGCTGCTCTGGTTCGCTAGAAGCGGCTTAATCATGCTGGGCACATGACCCGGAAGCTGTACGCCGGCTCCCTTTGCCAATAAAGCAAGATGAGCGCCGCAACCCCAGAGTCGGCCATGACTGGACCTAATGGTCAGGGGACCCTTTACCTTTACCTTGGAACACCCAAGGCAAGTTCTTTGGGCTGGGGCAGGGATGGATTTCTTGATGGAGGTATAGATTCCGAATCCAGATTACTTTATTAAATGAATTGTGCCATACCCCAAATGTGGCACGCACTGCCAACCTGAGCATCCCTACCTTAGTGTTGAGAACCTACTTGAGTGTCAGCTGAGCATCAGCAAATGTAAGGAACAACAAGGGTGTACTGTATCTCAACAGTTGCTGTCCACATGCACTAGTTGTAATTTCAGGTTGCAGTGTGGATAAAAGAAAAAGATTCTGGTCTTTGGGAAGTAAAGGGGGAAAAGTAAGGCAGCATCTACTCAAAGCTCTGTGGCTTGGCAGATTTCAGGCTTGCAGGACAACTCTTTTCTGTTCCTTCTCTCTGCGTGTAATGCAGACCTAACCTTGCCCTTGTAGACTACCTTTTCGACGTCTTCAAAAGGCAATGCCTACTCCCTCTGCAGTTAGAACTGGAGCACCCAAATTGGCACGAAAGGGACTGTTTGAAGGACTGTAGCTCAGTGGCAAACATTCTACTTTGTATCAGGGTGGATTTGATTTAAATCAAATCGATTTAAATCATGATTTAAATCACTAGTCAGTAAGACTTGATTTAAATCTTTTTTTTACAGAAAGACTCATTCTTGCTGGTATAACCTTAATATTTACAACTAGATGAAGGTTTTATTTTTGGAATTATAAGTTTTCAGAGTAGTTTTTACAGTTATATTAAAATGACTGATTTGGTTATACTATTAGAAATACATAGACAGATAATTATGAAATTATGGTGAGGTTTAATAAGTTAACTGTTTATATTTTGACAACTTTTCTGCTGTACTTTATTGGAAGGAGAAAAATAATCATTCCCTTAACAACAATTTAAACAATTTATTTAACTTAAGAATAACATTATAGCATATGTAACAATGTTTGTTAATTGATGTGGTTAAACATGAAAAAACCACACACAACTTAGACTGAGTTTTAGTACACAGGAAAAACTTATTACCCGATGAATAGCCTTTGGATTACAGTGGTACCTCTGGTTACGTACTTAATTCGTTTCGGAGGTCCGTTCTTAACCTGAAACTGTTCTTAACTGTTCTTAACTTTAGCTAATGGGGCCTCCCGCTGCTGCCACGCAATTTCTGTTCTCATCCTGAAGCAAAGTTCTTAACCCACTAACTTGGGTTAGTGGAGTCTGTAACCTGAAGCGTATGTAACCTGAAGCGTTTGTAACCCGAGGTACCACTGTATAATGTAACTTAAATAGAAATCTATCTGTAGAAAGATTTTCCCTCCAAAGGCATTTTATTTTAAAAATCCGATTTAAATAAAAATATATATCTTTTTTTAATAAAAAAATCGATTTTTATCCACCCTGCTTTGTATGCATAAGGTCCCCGATTCCGTCACCAGCCTTTCCAGGTAGGACTCAGAGAGAAGCCAGTCTCATATCTTGGAGAGCCACTGCCAGCCATTGCAGAAGACTTCTGACTGTAGAAGATGAAGCTGCCTTGTACACAAGCTTGTTCCATCTAGCTCAGCTTTCTCTATATATTGACAGGCAGCAGCTGTTCAGGGTTTCAGACTGAGCTCTCTCCCTGTCCTACCTGGAGATACCAGGGATTGAACCTGGGACCTTGTACATGCAAGGCATGGGCTCTACCCCCTGAGCCACAGCCCTTCCCTAGCTTTCCCCCCGTCCCTCTGTTCAAGGAAAGGCCAAACTAGGTAGGATACCTGGTGTGTTTGATCTCTCCCCACCCCCAGTGAATAAAAAGCTGCAAGGGGGGCCCATGAGTCTGATTGGGACTATGGTGTAGAGGGGGAAGGAATTAACCCTTTGCCCTCCAGATAACCCCTCAATTCTGCTATTAGCAGTGGGTAGAAAGCTCCCATTTGCACCAGTTTCATACCAATGAATGCAAGTTTCTTCTTGCTGCAAACAGTAGGCACTGGGAAGGAGCGGGGGCACAATTCTAATCAAAACCGCAGTGGGGCAAATGGTTGAAACTTGTCCCCTCCTACATCAGGACCCAATCTATCTCATCACCTTTTTGATTTAATTTATATCAAGGATGATACCGTGGCAAGCTGCCTGACAAAGGATTTTCAGGACACACCTTATATTGCTGACTGTAAGTTGTTTTAATTAGGGGTTTTAACCCGTCTTCTGGCCTTAGGGGGAAGGATGGGAAATAACTAAAGGTAGGAAATTAATACCTGTTGCCAGTTCTGTTGATATAGAGTGGAATTCTGCCCACACCTGAGTCTGATTTATTAAAGCCTTTCATGATTTGATTTAGCATAGAGCATCTTTTTCATGTTCTACCTCCATGCCCTGCTTGTGAGGTTCCCATAGGGGCAGCTGGCTGGCCACTGTGAGAACAGGAGGCTGTTCTCGTTCTCGTCACTATTCTTGCCCAATACGAATGGCATGCAGCCAAGTTTAACTCACGAGTAGACTCATTGAAATGAGTAAGCATGGCTAAGTTAGAATTTACTGTTCTGAGTCAAACTTTGTTGAATGCCACCATGCACGTTGATTAGAGGACATGGTTCACCTGGTCATAGAATCATAGAATTGTATAGTCGGAAGGGACCCCAAGAGTAATCTCATCCAAGCCCTTGCAGTGCGAGAATCCTAAGATTGCAGTTTGTAGTAAATCAGTGTCCCTTGGGATTACCGTATTTTTCGCTCCATAAGATGCACCTAGTTTTTAGAGGAGGAAAACAAGAAAAAAAATATTCTGAACGAAACAGTGGATGTGTGATTTTTGTGGTTCATGCTGTGGCCACAGACAGGATATGTGATTTGACGGTGAGTTTGGGGTAGCCCAATGCAAAAATCCTGAGGATCCATGTGGATCCGTGCTTTGTAACCATGTTTTTGCACCATTGCGGCCCCACGAAACAGTGGGTGCCTGTTTTTTTAGGTGCAGGCTGTAGCCATGGACATGCTATGTGGTCTGATGGTGAATTTGGGGTGACCCAATGCAAAAACCCTGAGGATCCATGGGCTTTTACCTCCCCCCTCCCAGGCAGCCTCCTTTATCGCTAGAGTCCCTAATCTCCCTCCCGACTGCTTGCCGATCAGCTGCTTCCTTTCAATACCCCCTTCCCTCTTATTTGCCTTAGTGTCTTTTCCTTAGCTGGAGCAGTTTTTTGCTCCTCCTTTTCTTCTAATTTCTCTCCTCATTGCTTGTTTTTAGTATTCCTGTCTCCTCTCCTTGCAAGTTCCTTTCTTTACCTGGCAGGCTCCTTTACCAGCAGCCTTACCTCCCTCCCGATCGCTTGCCGATCAGCGGCTTTGTTTCAACACCCACTCCCCCCCCTCTCTATATATATAGCATGATCTGCTTTTCGCCCCTGGGCAATTTGGCTCCAGGGACCACACATTTGGTCCATAAGACACACAGACATTTCCCCTTACTTTTTAGGAGGAAAAAAGTGCGTCTTATGGAGCGAAACATACGGTAAGTCCTGGACTGTGCAAGTCACCTAAAACACCAAAAGTATTTTGCAGGTCACCATCACTTGTGCCAGGTTAGCTTCAAGAAAGGGACTGCAATGCTTTCAAGTCTGTCTACTCCCCCCCAGGCCCCACTCTTCAGTCCAAGATCTATCCACACCTCTGATTATAATATGAAAGGCTGTAGTTGAACAGCAGAACTCATACGATGCATGCTGAAGGTCCTTGGTTCTATCCCTGGCATCGCCTGTTAAAAGAGAATCTGGTAGCAAGCGATCTGAAAACCCCTCTTTGCCTGGAGAGTTGAAGCTGGATGGACAAAATAGTTTGATCAGGTATAAGGCAACTTCCTGGTTTTCCTTTCCCATTTGTATGCCACCCTCCCTAAGATGCTTAGGATAGCATGCTTGGGCCATCCTATTTTATCACCATGATGACCATAGATTAGGCTAAGAAAAGATGCTTTGTGGCTGATCAGGAATTTGAACCTGGCTACGCTACCCTCAGGGACACGGGTGGCGCTGTGGGTTAAACCACAGAGCCTAGGGCTTGCCGATCAGAAAGTCAGTGGTTCGAATCCCCACAACGGGGTGAGCTCCCGTTGCTCGGTCCCTGCTCCTGCCAACCTAGCAGTTCAAAAGCGTGTCAAAGTGCAAGTAGATAAATAGGTAGTGCTCCGGCGGGAAGGTAAACGGCGTTTCTGTGCACTGCTCTGGTTCACCATGCTGGCCACATGACCCAGAAGCTGTATGCCGGCTCTCTCGGCCAGTAAAGCGAGATGAGTGCCGCAACCCCAGAGTCGGCCACGACTGGACCTAATGGTCAGGGGTCCCTTTACCTTTACCTTTTACCCTACCCTCAGGAACTGGGCCTCAGCACAGGAACAAATGATGGGTACCATCCCTGCCACACTGTACCCAGAACTGTATGCACTGTACCCCAGACCTCTTTCTGTGCCCAGATTCTGCACCAAATAACAAGACAAATGCTGTGACCTATATAGATTATGCAAATTAGGAAAGCCTCCCTAAAACAGCTTTATTTTGCATAACATCGTCTTCTAAACATGTTGATCGGCAAAGGGTTCTGCAGGATACATAAGTCAGTGGCTTTCGACCACAAAACCTTATGCCACAATAAAACGTGTTTGTCTTTAGGGATTCCATTGTTGTTATTGTTTTTCCGTAACACACACACACCCTCTAGAAATTCCTGCATGCTAGAAATGTTACTTCTCCCTGGTCTGGTTCCTGGAATTTGAGCATGTATTGCTTGAGCATTTTCATGCCTAACAGTTCAGCCATGACACATAACCACTTATTATTATTAAGGGCTCTACCAAATTTCCTGAAAGGATATTTTTATTGGGTCATATATTTCCTACTCTCTTAAATTTTTTTTTTAATAAATTCCTTTTTATTCAAAATTAAAACAAAACGTATTATCCAGAAACATATCATCCTTATTTCCCCCCCATTTTTCCTCCCTCCCCCTCCCTCCCCCCACAGAACCCACCCCCGACTTCCCTCAGTTCCAGTCTTTGGTTTCTCTAAAAATGCTGCTTTCTGCATGTTACACAGTTGTATAGATTCTCAAACTATTTAGCTGATAATTATCAATAAAAAGTTTGTGAATGTTTATTCAAAACCAGCCAAGGAGTCCAGTTCGCTTTGTGGCGTCTTCAAATACTTTGTAAAGGGTTCCCATTCATCTTTAAAGTCACAGTTATTCTTGTCCCGTAGCTTGTATGTCAGTTTTGCCAGTTCTGCATAGTCCTGCATGTTAAATGGAACATTTTCTTCAATTCGTTATTTCTTCATTTCCCAAATTTTTAAAATTACCTTACAATCCCACCACATATGATAAAATGTCTCCTCCTTTTCTTTACACGTCCAACATATATTTGAACTAGTTTTGTACATTTTCCCTAACTGCACTGGTGTTATGTACCATCTGTACATCATCTTCATGTAATTCTCCTTCAATAGGGAACAGTCTGTAAATTTTAAATCAGTTTTCCATAATTTTTCCCAGTCTTCCATCATAATGTTGTGACCTACATCTTGTGCCCATTTAATCATAACTGATTTTACCTCTTCATCTTTCGACTCCCATTCTAATAGTATGCTGTATACAGCATACAGCGTATATTTCCTACTCTCCATCCCCATATCTAGCTGGGGCACTACCTGATTCCCTAGAAGGGGGGGGCACGGTTCTGACCACTGCCAGTCAGTATAGATAAGCTAGATGGACCCCAAGGTTTGACTCTGTATAAAGCAGCTTCCTCTATTCCTATGTAAGCTAAAGATCCCATTCATTTATGTAGGAAGGAAAATCAAAACCCTTTTCTGTCTACAACTGAAGGCCCCCCCCCCCCAAAGAAAACGTTATCTCCAGCAGGGACAGACTTTGGTAATATAGTGTCCTGAGCGAGGTCAAAATGTGGTGCCCCTCTGCAAAAAACAAACAAACTTTGAGTAGCTACAGTGGTACCTCGGGTTAAGTACTTAATATGTCCCAGAGCTCTGTTCTTAACCTGAAACTGTTCTTAACCTGAAGCACCACTTTAGCTAATGGGGCCTCCTGCTGCTGCCGCACGATTTCTGTTCTCATCCTGAAGCAAATTTCTTAACCCGAGGTACTATTTCTGGGTTAGCAGAGTCTGTAACCTGAAGCGTATGTAACCTGAAGCGTATGTTGCTAACACAGGTGCCTTGGGGAAACTATTCCTGGATTTTCTACACCTACGACTCTCCCAACCTGTGCCCATGATGGGTCTTGTCATCCAGGTAAATGAAATACACCGTGGATGACAGCTTTGGGGCACACCTTTGACTGTAAACAAGGGGACCCTGTTCCATTCTTCCAGCAACTGAGTGGAACTGTTCAGTCTAGACAGACCAGGTGGTTTGGCTAGCCATGGTCCCCTCCTGATCCTACTGCTGTTTTCCTGCTGACTTCTTTAGACACAGGCTGTGGTCTAAACCACTGAGCCCCTTGGGCATGCTGATCAGAAGGTCAGCGGTTCGAATCCTCGCGACGGGGTGAGCTACCATTGCTCTGTTCCAGCTCCTGCCAACCTAGCAGTTCGAAAGCACACTTTTTGGGACGGGGTGGCGCTGTGGGTTAAACCACAGAGCTTAGGACTTGCCGATCAGAAGGTAGGCGGTTCGAATCCCCACGATGGGGTGAGCTCCCGTTGCTCGGTCCCTGCTCCTGCCAACCTAGCAGTTCGAAAGCATGTCAAAGTGCAAGTAGATAAATAAGTACTGCTCTGGCGGGAAGGTAAACGGTGTTTCTGTGCGCTGCTCTGGTTTGCCAGAAGCGGCTTAGTCATGCTGGCCACAAGACCCAGAAGCTGTACGCCGGCTCCCTCGGCCAATAAAGCGAGATGAGCACTGCAACCCCAGAGTTGGCCACGACTGGACCTAATGGTCAGGGGTCCCTTTACCTTTAAGCAAATAATACAAGACTTCCGCACTCTTTGAGGTTCCCTGTAAGCCCCTAGAATTCATTTCTAAAATCCGGCTCTAGAACACAGGTTGATGTGGCCTCCTTGTCTAGCCACACAACCCTCTCACAACTGAACCTCTCTGCTTTGGCTATTCAGTTATAGACGCTGCTCTCAACTGCTTGCTCCCTTTCATGCAGTCTCTCATGTCACAACCAGCCGTCGTCGTCCCCCCCCGTTTTCCCCTCCCCACAACTCCTGCCTTGCCACTAACCTTGGGCTCCCCCTTAGCTGCCTCTTCCACACCCCTGGCTGCTGCAGCGGCAGCAGGAAACTGGGCCAGATTGTCAGGACAGATCAGAGTCTCTTCTGCCTCAGCGCTTCCTTGCTCCGCACGCAGCAATGGTTGGATCGGGGTGGGGGCGAGAAGAGGAAGGGGGTGCATGGCGTGCCGGGCAGCCAGAACATGGGGCGGGGGGGGGGGGGGGGAGAACCTCTCGTTGCTCAGACATAGCAGAGCCCCAAGGCATAGGAGAGCTCTGTGTGGGTGGCCAAGTGATGCATGATGGGGAGAAGGGGCCTGATCCTGACTTGTTTCAAGGCTGTGAGTCGCGGCAGAGCTGCTTTTCATGACTCCCAAGGCCTTGGCTCATGAACCTGGGTCCACTTCGCCACGGCTGTGCTTTAGGAGGCACTCACAATTTTAAGGGACAGACACCCCCATACATCAGCATCTTCGCTCTCCCCCCCCCGCTTCCATTTAGATCCGTAATATTATTTTTTTTTAAGTGGGGGGGGTGTGGAGGAAAAAAGGTCACCAGCTCAGCATCCCACAAATCTCTTGAATCATCAGATCCAATAGATTTATCACTTTAATCAGCTTCGTCCACATAGAGATGCCTGGAAGGAGAATGAGACTGGAGATGGCAATAAGCATATTCTGTTGGTCCCCCTTCCCTTTTTTTAATGCATGTTTTGCACCAAGGGATCCAAATTCTCTGCTCCAAAATGAATTAAATTATAAGACTGGAATAAATTATGCAGATTAAGTATCTCGGAGTGTTTTCTTGTTTTGTGTAATTTATTTTTTCCGATAAACTTGACCAGGAGGAAGAGAGACCTGCGCAAGTTCCTAAAAGCATAATCTTTCAACCAGTGGAAGTCCCCAGTTTCTGCATGCTTTTGAGATTTTCACCTAGTTATGAGGACTAGAAACTTTATTTTAAAAAGAGAAGAGAGTACGGGGTGGGAAGGTGGGGGGAGTTGAGGTTTTTGAAGTGCAAAGTATTGTGCCACGCTTGCAAAACGGGATTGAGGTCACCTGGAATGCCCACCCAGCCCTGCTCACACCTAGAGGCTTTCTCATATGCAGGTGGGCTGCGAATTGCCAGTTTCTGTATAAGATGGGGCCCTAAGCCTTTCGATAGCTGTTTGGAAGGGAGATCTTTGGCAAGTGCGCCTTTTTGCAGTGCTGCGTAAACACAAATGCTGCGGGACAAAAGTTGTGCATTCTGAATTTTCCTCTTAAATCATCCATTCTGTCAAGGCTTAATTTGAGCCGGGGATTAGCCCTGCAACCAGTTTTTAATGCCAGGCTCAACCCGTTGCAATGATGACAAATGTGCGCTTCTGAACTTGTGCAATGCGCCTTTTCCCCCATCGCCAATTAACCGGTATCCCTTTACCTATGTGCCTCCACTTGTATGCCTGAGGTAGGCTTCCAATTATGGTAATATAGTGTGCATGAGAGAGGGGTGTGTGGAGGGGGAGGAACAATAGTGACATAAATACCCCATAAAAGTATTGTAGCAAAATCCCAAATACTCATTGCTTGGAACCTAGTGTGCAAAAAACTCCCTGCTGACCTGATCATTTGCTGCCTGACCTCATAACTCCCATTTTCCTTTTTTCCAACTAGGCTTATTTTGTACTTTGTTAGGCTGCAGGTGCAGGGATAATGAGAAGCTGCCTACACTGCTACAGGGTCAGACCTGCTGCCCTCACCAGGCCTCTGAGCAAGCTAATGTTTGGCTTTTCATCTAGCGTTGTGCAGACAGGCTTAATTATTCTATACTGAAAGAACACATCCCTAGCTGTCAGTATTTTCAGTGTGTGGCTCTGTTTTGTTTTTGCATTTCCATTCCAGCTGTTCCAAGAAGAGGTGCTCTTATTGCTCCCTAGGGTTGCCAGCTGACTAGAAAACAACCGGCCTGGTTTCCTCTTGTGCCTTTAGCAGCAGTTGGATGTGCAGAAGCCACATCGGTTGAAGCTTTTCACAGCTGGAGGTGGAAGGTTCTCAAGCTGTTAATGTTTGCACATCAAACTGCTGTTAAAGGCACAGTGGTACTAGCATACCCGCCGACATTTCTCTGATGAAAATAAGGATGTCCTGTTCCATACTTCTACTACTACTACTACTAATTCTACTATTTATACCCTGCCCATCTGACTGGGTTGCCCCAGCCACTCTGGGCGGTTTCCAACGTATATAAAAACATAATAAAACATTAAACATTAAAAAGAACTTCCCTATACAGGGCTGCCTTCAGATGTCTTCTAAAGGTTGTACTTATCTTCTTGGCTTGGGGGAGTCATGGAACCATACCATCCAACATGTCGCCAAGGAAAATAGGGACATCCTAAGGAAAAGCGGGACATTCTGGGATCAAATCAGAAACAGGGACAGCTTCTGGAAATCCAGGACGGTCCCTGGAAAATAGGGACACTTGGAAGGTCTGTCCTAGCTGTTCGAAAAGATGACTGCTCTGTGCCCCAGTCTTGTAACATTGCTGTATTGTGGGATTGGACACCTCCGTCTCCAGGTTATACAGTGTTTATCATCTTGAATGCTTGGATCCATGTACAGTGGTACCTCAGCTTACATACGCTTCAGGTTACAAATGCTTCAGGTTACAGACTCTGCTAACCCAGAAATAGTGCTTCAGGTTAAGAACTTTGCTTCAGGATGAGAACAGAAATTGTGCTCCGGCGGCGCGGTAGCAGCGGGAGGCCCCATTAGCTAAAGTGGTGCTTCAGGTTAAGAACAGTTTCAGGTTAAGAACGGACCTCCGGAACGAATTAAGTACTTAACCCAAGGTACCACTGTACTATGATTTAGAAATTAAGCCTTGTGGTGCCATGATGCACTTAATGTAAAGGGTTAATTCAGCCCTGGTCCCAAATGAGGCAAAAGCACGATGATAGTACTAATTCTGTAAATAGTCCATAGCTGGGCTTCTTTTTATTCTCTGTCTCTCCCCCCTCCCCCCACCCCAAATTCACTGGGATCACCCAGTGAAATTGATCCAGCTGTGCATTCAGAGTTGGTGAAAACAAGCAAGCAAGCCTTCATATATATAACTAACATGGAGTTTGCTGTCACAAGATATGGGGTTGACCACAGGCTTAGATGTTTCATCTTCTTTTAAAGCCAAATTTATGGGGGATAGGTCCAGCTACCTCTTCGCCATTAAAGCTCCAAGGAACGATCTCCAGACACTATTGGGAGGAAGCCAACCAACTGCTGAGGGCTGTTTGCCTCCGTGCTCTGCTTCTGGGCTTCCTAGAGGCATCTGTCTGGCCACTGTTGTGTACCAGACTTGATGGACTCCCGGATTCATCTGGCAGGGCTGCTCTTAGGATTAGGCACAAATGTTTGTTCCCAGCTCTTGGGAATGGTGTGGCAGCAGATTTCCTGCATTGACAAGCCTATATTAATGGCTATGGTTCTGCAGACATTGTCAGAGATAGTATGCTTCTGAATACTGCTGCTGCCGTGCTCATGTCTTCCTTGTGGGCTTTGCCAGGCATCTATCTGACTGCTGCAAGAAGAGGATGCTAGATGGGCCGTTGGCCTCATCCAGCAGTTCTCTTTTTTATGTTCTTAAGGGGATGGACCAGGTGACCTCTGAGATAACCTTCCTACTCTGGGATTCTATTTTTTGACTGAATTGCGCTGCTGTTGCCTAGTTTTTGTCAAATGACCTTCTTATTCACTTTGATGAAGCTTGCATTGCATACTAAAGCTTGCAACCATTATTTTTTAAAAAATTGCCTGGATGGTGACAAACGTGCTTAGAAAAGGTTCCTACCCTTGGCCTGCTCTCTAATTTAATGGCCTCTTAATTGGTGCACTGGTCTCCTCTACCCATGCAGCATTTAGGAACCTATGGCCTGGTTTGGAGGCCAAGTTGAGTGGGCTAATTCTGTGTTGTACACAGATGAAATACTGGGCTGCATGGAACATTGGTTTTCCGTTTGTGCTGGGAAGGAGAGGATTAAAGAATGCCTCTCACTTACCCTCCCAGTAGTCAGATGGCAGAGACAGTGCTGCTGGCCTTTCAACCCTTTCTCAATTTAAAGTATGGCCCTGGTGGTTAAAAATGACTTACTGGCCGGGGATGTAGCTTCTCAGGTGCTTGTTGTGTGATGTAGAACCATGGGTAGGCAAACTAAGGCCTGGGGCCGGATCCGACCCAGTCACCTTCTAAATCCGGCCCATGGATCACCCGGGAATCAGCGTGTTTTTACATGAGTAGAATGTGTCCTTTTATTTAAAATGCATCTCTGGACTGTTTGTGGGGCATAGGAATTTGTTCACCCCCCCAATATAGTCCGGCCCCCCCACAAGGTCTGAGGGACAGTGGACCGGCCCCCTGCTGAAAAATTTGCTGACCCCTGATGTAGACATTATGATGGAGATGGAAACCCAACTCGTCATGCCCCAATGTTTTATTAATTTCCCTCACAATTCCCAGAGTTCCCTGGGAAGAGGGTTGTAGCTCTGTGAGGGGAACAACAGGGGTCTCCTAATAACCTTCAGCATCTTTAAGAAACTACTCGGCATTCCTTGAGGGAAGCCATGACTGTTTTAAGTGGCACAAGAATGCTTTAAAATGTATGGTGCTGATGTCGACTTAGTTAAGCGATGCTGATTGCAGTCGGATAAATGCCCTCTTGCTCCCGAACGGTTGGGTTAGAAAGAAACCAAGGGAGCCATTTGCCCAGGGGGCAAAAGATGAGCTTCTGCTGGGCACTTGAATGACATCCCAGTGCAGTTTCTCCATACAGACCTTCACATAACTCTTCCTCCCTTTTGAGCTGCTTCTCTACCTGGCTCCATGACAAAAAAGTGCACCAGTAGCCAAGTCATCTATCTTTGTTCTGTCGTAATTACAGTTGGTGATTATTATTTTTCTTCTTCTTCTTGGCCTGGGAGGCTTGTTATGGCAAAGCTTGAAAAAAACCATTTATCTTCGCTCACAAAGCTTGGATGGTCATTTTGTGTGAGTGAAGTAGGGGAGGGGGAGAGAGAGAGAGACAGACTCTGCAGCGTCTCCTGCTATGACAGAGACGCCTTGAAAAGAGCTGAGGTGGTGCCTGCTGGCAGCAGTGATTATGGGCAGGGAGCCATCTCTCGTCCAGGCCAGGGCAGTTTGCTGTCAAGGGCAGGAGCAGAGTTACACCGATTCTGTAGAATAAGATGTTATTGCCAAGGCGCACACTGTAATGTCATCGCTGCTGATGTGCGAAAGAAAGACAAATATGTCGGTCACTGCAGTGGCTGAGGTCACTCTGCATCTACAGTTATCTCTCGCTCTATAATTTCAGACCACCCTGATATCTCCCACATCCTCATTTTTCTTTAAAGTTGTGGCTATGTGGTGAAGTTGTTGCACACTGACTTCAAGGGGAAGGAGGTGGGATGAATGTGCCACAGATTGCTCCAGCATGCCAATGGTTTCCAGTCTTTCTACATTCAAGGAGTCATTGCCATGCTAACGTGTCTGCCGGAGAACCGGCTAAGACCCTAGATTCTTTAGGGGCCCAGGAAAAAAGCAAGGAACCGCCATCAATACACTGAGCTAGATGAACTACTAGCCTGACTGAGTAGGAATGTTGAGACACCAAAGGAACTTTGGGTGAAGAACGAACCCAACACTCCACTACAGTGATGCATTATAGGGGAAGGTCACTAGTGCCAGGAAATTCCTGTTGTCAGGGTATTGTCTTGACTGCCACGACTCTTGGAGAAGCCCCCATTCAGCTTTCGATGTTATCAGAGCCCTCTTTGAAAGCCACTCTTGTGTGTGGTTTTGTGCATCTTGGGACAAGTGTGACCGCATCTTTTTGTGGGCCATTTTGGCAACATTTTTGATGGGCTCCTAACTCTACCCTTTCCTCACATATGGGAAGGATCACATAAGGGCCTCTAAGCTGAGCTTGCTTCCTCCACCTTTTTAAACACCAAGTGCCTGCACAGAGTCAAAAATGCTGTGGTTGCTTACTTATATAACCAGGATGAGGGACCTGCGGGGATCTAGGTGTTTATTGGACTGCAGGTCCCATTACAGTTTGACTCTCGGAAGCATTCGAAAACCAAGGCACAGCTTCCAATTGGCTGCTGGATCTTCCTGCACTCAATCGGAAGCCGTGTAAGGCATGTCGGATGTTCGGCTTCCAAAAAACGTTCACAAACCGGAACACTCACTTCCGGATTTGCGGTGTTTGGGAGCCAATTTGTTCGGGAGCCAAGGCGTTTAACAACCAAGGTACCACTGTATTTGCTTTTCAGATAGCTGAGTCAGTAGAGCAGAAGACTCTTAATCTCAGGGCTGTGGGTTTGAACCCCACATTAGGCAAAAAATTCATGCATTGCATGGGGTTGGACTAGATCACCCTCATGGTACTTTCCAATTCTTTTTTTTAAATAAATATTTTTTATTGATTTTAACATGTAAATTATAAAATGTACCACAATACTTATCACTTATACAATCTTTTGAGACTTCCATCAGCACCTCTGATGATCCACCATTTTAACCACTTCTTATGCATTTCTTAACTTTATATTGCCTTTCCATCTCTTAACAAATCATCCTTCCCTTTCTCCATTTTTGCAATACTCCCAATAATACAAAACTTCTTGCAAACCTACAAACGTCATCTGATCTTCACAAATACTTTTCAAATAGTCCATAAATTTACTCCAGTCTTCCGTGAATTTCTGGTCCCGCTGGTTTCGAATCTTTCCTGTTAGTTTATCTAGTTCTGCATAGTCCATTAACTTCATCCTCCATTCTTCAATTGTCGGTAATTCTTCTTGCTTCCATTTTTGGGCCAGTAATATTCTTGTTGCTGTTATTGCATATAAAAAGAGCTTATATTCCTTTCTATTTATATCACTCCCAACAATGCCCAGTAAAAATGCTTCTGGTTTCTTTATAAATGATACTTTCCAATTCTACAGTTCTATGATCCCTGTCCATTGGCTATGCTGGCTGGAGCTGCTGAAAGTTGGGAGTCTAGCATCATCTAAAGTGTTCACAGGCAGGGATACAAGAAGGCACCATTACCTGTTTTACCCTATATTTGTTCCATGTAGAGCTGTTTCCATTCTTCTGCAATTCGTAGTCCACCCAAAACTGCACTATTCGTCTCGCTGTCCGCTTTGCTGAATTTTTCCGCAATTAATTCCATAGCTACGGAATGACATTGCCATTGCATTATCCCACCACATTCATTTCAGTGCAAAGGCCATTCATTGCAGGAAGAGCACTGCAAATGACGGGTGGAGGGAAGCCATCTATTACCTATCACTTGTGGACTGAAGGCAACAGCAGCAGTGAATACTGATCATATTCCCTGGATTGATTTTTGTTCTGGACATGGGGCGAGTAAGCAACCCCGCTTCTGCTTCCATTAGAATTCTCTGACATCCTCTATTCACAGGGTCCCCATTCCTCGCCTCCCTTTCTAACAGACAAATAAGAAAATACAGGGAGGATACTTTGATCCGCATTGAGCTTATCACAAGAGTTCTCAGAAGCAGGGCGCTTGTAATTCATAGAATCATGGAACCATAGTGTCATCTACTCCAACCCCCCCCCCCTGCGATGCAGGAATCTCAACTAAATCATACGTGTCTGATGGCCATCGAACTTCTGCCTAAAAACCTCAAATGAAGGAAAGTCCACCACCGAGGGAACCACAACCGAGAACTGAGGCCAAGAATGAATGAGCCACTTGCGTGGGACCACAAAACAAACCCATGGAAGGAGGATACTTGAGTCTAAGTTCAGCTTTCTCTAGTCATTGGAACACCATTGGGCTTGATGACAAAAAGCATGGGTAGCCAGACTGGTCTATTAAGATTGAATTCTAAAGTACCAGCAGTGCATTGCCTTTTGCATCAGACGTAGCAGTAAAAAAAGTGAGCAAGCTTCCAAGAACTGCTCTAGAGGCTGGATGAACCATCATGCTCTGAAAGGTTTGCCTGCTGCTCCAGCTGGCCTTGATATTTAATTAATTAATTTAATAAAATTTATATACTGCTTGATTGCAGAAAAAAAAACCCTCAAAGGGGTTAAAGAGCCAGTGTGGTGTAGTGCTTAAGAGCGGTGGACTCATAATCTGGTGAACCGGGTTTGATTCCCCACTCCTCCACATGCAGCTGCTGGGGGACCTTGGGCCAGTCACACTTCTCTGAAGTCTCTCAGCCCCACTCACCTCACAGAGTGTTTGTTGGGGGGGGGGGAGGGAAAGGAGATTGTTAGCCGCTTTGAGACTCCTTAGGGTAGTGATAAAGCGGGATATCAAATCCAAACTCTGCTTCTAAAGAAAGTATTATGTTTCTGTTGCTTTTGCATTGTCTTTCTGAATATCACTCCTGTATTCATTACAGTGGTACCTTGGGTTAAGTACTTAATTCGTTCCGGAGGTCCGTACTTAACCTGAAACTGTTTTTAACCTGAGGCACCACTTTAGCTAATGGGGCCTCCCGCTGCTGCCGCACTGCCGGAGTGCGATTTCTGTTCTCATCCTGAAGCAAAGGTACTATTTTTGGGTTAGTGGAGTCTGTAACCTGAAGCATATGTAACCCGAGGTACCACTGTACATTGCTTCCAAACAGCCCCCACCAACATGCCGCAGCTGCCATGAAGAGGACTTCCCATTCCCATTCATCACTGTGAGTAGCCCCCCTTCCAAGTCCCATTGCTGACTAAACAGGGGCTATAGTGCCGGATTACCAAATAAGCAGAGTAGGCACTGGCCTATGGGCCCCATGCCTTTTAGGGGTGCCACAACAACGGATCAAAACAATATATATTTGATCTTGAAAGAAAAGTATAAAAACTTATTAGGAGGTAATTGCAAGGCCCCCCCCCCCCAATATTTTGACTGCCTAGGGCAGGCATAGGCAAACTTGGCCCTCCAGATGTTTTGGGACTACAGCCCCCATCATCCCTGACCACTGGTCCTGTTAGCTAGGGATGATGGGAGTTGTAGTCCCAAAACATCTGGAGGGCTGAGCTTACCTATGCCTGGCCTAGGGGTCTCCACAGGGTTTAATTGGGCACTGAGGGGCTAGCAGTCTCTGAGGAACTCCGAGAGCAAAATCCACATACAGACAGTCCGGAAGTCAGGGAAGCTGGACGGTCCCAGAGCCAGGGGTCCAGTCCAGAGGACAGGGAACCCAGATGGTGAGCAGGAAGCAGCAAGGTAGGGCCAGAAACTACAGGCATTTTTTTCCAGAAGGCCAGAGCCAGCTGGTTCTCATCAGGACCTTCTCGTCTGTGAAAGGTGATGAGCTGCAGGTGGAGTCATTCCGCCTTCTCCTCCTTCAGGCAAGGCTGACTTGGCCCATGAGACACCGCTGGTCCTGTGTGGAGGCTACAGTGAACTATGTCCTGGAGCATCATTTAAAAGTGGCGTTCAGCTAAGAGGAGGAATATGTGGGGAAGGGCTGTGGCTCAGTGGGCAGATGCTTTGCATACAGAAAGTCACAGGTTCAATTCTCAGCATCTCCAGGTAGGGAAACTCTTGTCTGAAACCTTGCAGAGTCACTGCCAGTCTCTTTACAGACAGTATTACGCTATATGGGACAAAAGCCTGACTTGGTGTGTGTGTGTGTGTGCGCACACATGCGCTGAGGGGTGGCCCTGTCCCGAGGCAAGACGAGGCAACCATCTTGGGCGATAGACTTTGGGTGCCTTTTAGAAACAGCCAAGAAGGAGGCAGATCTGACCCAAGAGGCACAATACACTGAGTATTTTTTCTGCCCAAATCTTGTTGAGGGTGAATAGCAGTGGTCTGGTCTGGCTCTCCTCCCGGGCTGGAAAGTGTAGAAAGAGTCCCAGGCAAAAGAATTTTGTAGCGGATTGTTTGATTGTGCATCGTGTTAATTAGTGGAGGAGAGATGCTGCTATTTGCATTTTTTATCTCGGGCACCAAAATGTCTGCGAGCTGCGCATAATCACAAGGTTGCTTATATTAAATGATTGCATTGGATAAGCATAGGAACTGTATTTTTGCATATGTTGCTGTGTATGTATTTTATACTTCTTAATTAAGCTGCCCAGAGAAGTTCATGTTATAGCCTAACAATCTCATTTACTGTGGGTAGACCTATGTTTCTAGCTACTGAGGCTGTGAAGATGTGTGTGTGAGTGCGCAAGCAATATATGATAAACTTTGGGAAGCCTTGGAGGAGACCCAGGCAAGCTTCGGCTGCATACACACATTTTATTCTAGAATTAATGGAGACTGAGGAGTTGGTGGGTTTCCCCCCTGCTTAATCCAAACAAACAATGCCTCTGAAACACATTTCTAGAGATTAATCTGAATTACCCAGCAGTGTACCCATTTGAAATTGGATCAAAGCCCATGTAGGCGGTCCTAGCAATGGAGGGTATCCCCACTTGCCCAATGGTGTTGTGGGTGGGCGTGTGCTAAGATTGCAATTGCCACTTCCCCCTTTATAGGCATGAGCAGGGAGGAAAATACTGGGTAACCTATGAAGAGGAGAGTATTCAAATGTGAATCAAGTACAGTGGTACCTTGGGTTACATACGCTTCAGGTTACATACGCTTCAGCTTACAGACTCCGCTAACCCAGAAATAGTACCTCGGGTTAAGAACTTTGCTTCAGGATGAGAACAGAAAGCTAGTGGGAGGCCCCATTAGCTAAAGTGGTGCTTCAGGTTAAGAACAGTTTCAGGTTAAGAACGGACCTCCAGAATGAATTAAGTACTTAACCTGAGGTACCACTGTATCGGTAGTCATATCCTTGTGGACAGCAGGATCGATGTAAAATCTAGACTGAAAGAAGCATGTTGAGGGATAAGCATAAATAATTCTGGATTAAGAAAAATCGACATTCTTGTGCTGCAAAAAGGCTAGCGTGTTTACTACTTCGGTGATCAGAAAGACTTGGGTGGAACAAGACACAGTGTGAATTGAAAGCTGAATTAAAATTGGCCCATGAGACTTTGGGGACACAGATCAGGGTGGTGATCTGCCCCTGAGTCTTTGCGATGCAAGCCCTTTGTTCTTGGGACTCGCCATTTCAAGTGGGTAGTTCTTCATCTAATTAATATTGAAAGTGCCAATCAGGGTCATGTTGAGACTGGAGCCTCTTTATTGATGGTTACCTTTCCTGCAAAGAAATCAAAGTGGTGCGCATGGGTGTCTTGCTTTCAATTTTGTCGTCACAAGAACCCTTTGAGGCAGGTTAGGTTGAGAGGGAGAGAGTTAATGGCCCAAGGTAACCCAGTGAGGATTTGAATCCTTGTCTCCTGGGTGCTAGCCTGACGCTTTAAACTACCACACCATGGTGACTCAGCTGGGACTAAATCATTTCCCACCTTTTGAATGCGATAGAACAGAATTCTAACTAGCGTAGGATTCTGTTGCTCGTGTAACCTTTTTTTACTGCCTGCTAAGCAACAACTTTTTCCTCAGAGCGGAATTTTGGTTTGTTTCACATTGAACTCGCATTCCATCGGAAATTCAACTTGTGGTGACTTTGCCACTCCCCCTTTCTCAACAAGATCACATGAATCGGTCCGACGTCTTTGGTGATTCTGTAGTGTAGGGACGTGGGTGGCGCTGTGGGTTAAACCACAGAGCCTAGGACTTGCTGATCAGAAGGTCGGCGGTTCAAATCCCCGCGACGGGGTGAGCTCCCGTTGCTCGGTCCCTGCTCCTGCCAACCTAGCAGTTCGAAAGCACGTAAAAGTGCAAGTAGATAAATAGGTACCACTACAGCGGAAAGGTAAACGGAGTTTCCATGCACTGCTCTGGTTCGCCAGAAGCGGCTTAGTCATGCTGGCCACATGACCCGGAAGCTGTATGCCGGCTCCCTCGGCCAATAAAGCGAGATGAGCGCCGCAACCCCAGAGTCGGCCACGACTGGACCTAATGGTCAGGGGTCCCTTTACCTTTACCTAGTGTAGGGAAGGACTTAATTCCTCACCCCGGTCTTTGAATGTTGCAGCAGAAGATGTTTCGCAGCCAGATCAGGGTTTCTCTCTACCTCCTCCATGTTTCCTTCGATTGCTCCCCCCCCCCAACATAACCCATCAGATGTGGCTTGACTTGCTTTTGTGAGCCATCTGGAGGGGTTGCTCCGTAAGCAGCTCTTGCCGTGCACCTGTTCTTTGTTGGTGGCACATGGGGACAAGGGGGTAGAGAAAATGGCTTTCCCTCTTCCCCCCCTTCTAGGACATATAAAGCGCTCCTATTCCACTTTCCTACCTCCCCCCCCCCAAGAATATTGGGAGCTGTAGTTTGTTAAGGATGCTGAGAGTTGATAGGAGACACTTAACAAACTACAGCTCCCAGAATTCTTTGAGGGAGCCAAAATTGTCAGAGTGGTGTGAAAGTGCTTTAAATACACGGTGTGCATGTGACCTCAGCCTCCAGCTTAAAGGTAAAGGTAAAGGGACCTCTGACCATTAGGTCCAGTCGTGACTGACTCTGGGGTTGCGGCGCTCTTCTCGCTTTACTGGCCGAGGGAGCTGGCGTACAGCTTCCGGGTCATGTGGCCAGCATGACTGAGCCACTTCTGGCGAACCAGAGCAGCACACGGAAAGGCCGTTTACCTTCCCGCCGGAGCGGTACCTATTTATCTACTTGCACTTGACGTGCTTTCAAACTGCTAGGTGGGCAGGAGCAGGGACCGAGCAACGGGAGCTCACCCCGTCGCGGGGATTCAAACTGCCGACCTTCTGATTGGCAAGTCCTAGGCTCTGTGGTTTAACCCACAGCGCCACCCACATCCCCTCCAGCTTAGTCAGGAGTATTTTCCTCCAACTTGTCACTAAGGTCCATGCCGGAGCCTTTCGTTTTGCTGGGGGTGGGTGGGTCCCTGCCACAGCTTTTGCCACCCTTTGTGGTTGCAGCCAGGACTTTGTAGAAGCCTGGCTTGGTGCCTCATTCGCTATGACCTTCACATCTTTGTTTTAGTTGTAGTTTAGTAATTTGAGCATCTCTTTGGTCCTAGCTGTTTCCCCTGCTGGCTAGAGAGACACATCAAGGAGGCAATGGGCAGCCTTTGCTACTTGCTCTGTCTGCTGCCTCCTGCTACCTGCAAAACTACTACAAAACTACAAAACTACTGCAGATCGTCACCTCTGGGATTGTGGCACCGAAGCTCAAACTCCTTCATTTCTGGAGGGAGGACTTAGTGCATTCAAGGCAGAGGGCTGCTTTGGGACTCCTGGGTCCTAATTGGTTAGTTAGCTTATCTCACATTTTGCTCTCCAGCCCCCTCCACACACCCCACCATACACACAGTTTGGCGCTGAATTACCCCATGCTTCAAGGCTTCTGGTGCCTAAGTCTCTGTGTGCACCTGCATCTTCCAGGGAACAAAATCTTCTCCCATTCTGAGTGTGTCTCGGAACCGGTGAGTGTGTGTGTGTGGGGGGGGGGGTTGCAAAGAAACCTTGTACAGTCGGCTTCCCTGCCGTCCCTCACTCAAAGAGGAGTGGCACGGGCCATACCACTCCCCGCACCTGCCTTCCCCCAAACAAAGGGCTTTTGTCTCACCTGCTTCCCTCCTCCCTCTTGACCGTACTATGACCTGGCCAATGGCGGCAAGGAACAGAGCTCCTTTGAGGTTTGCATCTGGTCCCGATCCTGGGCAGCAGAGTTGGGCTGAAGCGGGGTGGGGTGGATGAAGGAAAGAGATGGGATCTGTGGGTGTTAGTGGCTCTGTTTTGCAGAGTGGACAGGAGCTAGAGACCCAGGCCTGGACCCCCCCCCCACTGATGATTCAATACTGCTGGCACTTCTGTCTCCAGTGTTGCAGGAGGGGTTTAGGTGCAGAGACGATGTGCCTCTTGCGAGTGTGTGTATAGAAAGACACGCAGTTCTGCCTGCATGTGCGTACAGGGGAGCGATGCCTGTAAGTGTGAACTGTGGATTTTCGTCGGAGAAACAGGGCGAACTGGGTGGGGGAGAAAGAGCGGACTGCTGAGGTTTTGTGGCAAAGGCATATTTGTGATGCGTTTGCCTGTGATACATGTAAGTGCATGCGTGTGTCAGGTATGTGAGTGTGTGAGAGAACGCAATGGTTAACGCTGCTGTATGGCAAGCATGTACCGTGTGGCCTGAAAAGTGCATGCACTCACAGGTTAAGAATGTTTGGGTGCTTCAGTATTCCCTGTTCAGGAACACACACACACAGGTGTGGGAACATGTGTGTGTGTGTGTGCATCAATGTGGGGTATGTGGACTCTAGGCCTCACCCCTGCCCCTGGTTGTTGTTTTTTGCTAAGCCTCACAAAACCAGGACTAGCTGAGCACTCCCTGCTGCTTCCCCCACCCCCAAGCCCAGGGACAAACTCAATTACACTTGGATTTCATTTCAGCTGTATCTTTTTCATGCTGAGACCTGCCTAGGGAGGAAAACAGTTCTCAGAGGTGGCAGGATGAGGGGAGCCAACTCCCGGTAACAGAAGGGGATGGGGGAAGCCCCGCAGGCATGCTGGGAGACCGGTGGGCAGGGAACTGGGAAGCTTCTCTCTAGGAGAGGCCCTGGCCTACACGGGAGTCAGCAGAATGCAGTGTAAATGAGCCAGTGGAGCCCCAAGGGCTGTGTGGGTGTGATGTCATTTTCTTTAAAAAAATGCTCCCTTCCATAAACCGCATGCATGCACACATGCACAAATCAGATGGGACTGTGCTAGGCTTTTTCTCCCTGGCGCAATACCTTTCCGGGTTTTGTTTTTACTTGTAGGGATGTCTTTAGATGAGTAATTACAAGAGCAAACATTTGCTTGCAGTTTGAAGTGCCCCAATCCGTCCTTCTCCGAATGGGCAGACCAGGCCTGCGTTGGTGGTGTTGGGGTGCTCGGCACCAGGTGGTCTGAAACAAGGATGGAGGGGGAAGACTGTGGCCCCCCCAGATGTTGTGAGACTCTCACTCCTATTAGCCCCACTCAGCATGGCCAAGAGTCAGGGGTGATGGGTCAGGGCTAAGCATTCCACTTCCTTGTCCTGGGTGGGCAGTGGTGTTGTTGTTTAGTTGTTTAGTCCAGTGTTTCCCAACCTTGGGCCTCCAGCTGTTTTTGAACTACAATTCCCATCATCCCTGACCACTGGTCTTGCTAGCTAGGGATGATGGGAGTTGTAGTCCAAAAACAGCTAGAGGCCCAAGGTTGGGAAACACTGGCTTTAGTCATGTCCGACTCTTCATGACCCCATGGACCAGAGCACGCCAGGCACTCCTGTCTTCCACTGCCTCCTGCAGTTTGGTCAAACTCATGTTGGTCGCTTCTATCACACTGTCCCACCATCTCGTCCTCTGTCGTCCCCTTCTCCTTGTGCCCTCCATCTTTCCCAACATCAGGGTCTTTTCCAGGGAGTCTTCTCTTCTCGTGAGGTGGCCAAAGTATTGGAGCCTCAGCTTCAGAACCTGTCCTTCCAGTGAGCACTCAGGGCTGATTTCCTTCAGAATGGAGAGGTTTGATCTTCTTGCAGTCCATGGGACTCTCAAGAGTCTCCTCCAACACCATAATTCAAAAGCATCAATTCTTCGGCGATCAGCCTTTATGGTCCAGCTCTCACTTCCATACATCACTACTGGGAAAACCAGAGCTTTAACAATACGGACCTTTGTTGGCAAGGTTTGTTGGCAAAACTCCATGGACAAAGATGGGCAGTGGTACTATGGGAACTATCCCATTACTCAATGAGTACTACTACTAACATGGACATCTGGTCTGGTTCCCATGTGGCCACATAAAAGGTAAAGGTAAAGGTACCCCTGCCCGTACAGGCCAGACGTGTCCGACTCTAGGGTTGTGCGCCCATCTCACTTAAGAGGCCGGGGGCCAGCGCTGTCCGGAGACACTTCTGGGTCACGTGGCCAGCGTGACGAAGCTGCTCTGGCGAGCCAGCACCAGCGCAGCACATGGAAACGCCGTTTACCTTCCTGTTATAAAGCTGTACCTATTTATCTACTTGCACTTAGGGGTGCTTTCGAACTGCTAGGTGGGCAGGAGCTGGGACTGAAAGACGGGAGCTCACCCCGCCGTGGGGATTCGAACCACCGACCATGCGATCGGCAAGCCCTAGGCGCTGAGGTTTTACCCACAGCGCCACCCGCGTCCCTATGTGGCCACATACATATCACCAAAAAAGAGGAAATACATCTGTCTCTCTCATGCACACGCAAAGAACCCAGATTTGCACAGAAATTGCATGTGCTAATTGATGTGTACAGAAGGACAACACAACTCATCATGGTGGAGGGCAGGGCAGAAGACAGGGATTTGGTGACCTGTGTCCTTCCACAGCCTGCCGCCCAGGTACTGCTAACTCCTGGATAGGCAACTTCAAGACCCTCTCCTCCTCCTCTTCTTCTTATGGTTCCTGCTCTTTAAACTAGGCTAGGACCGACAGCACTTCAAACAGAGGACTGCTCTCTGTAAAGTGAAACACATGGGTTATGCCATCAGCAGCCCTAAATCTTCTGCCAAGGCAGTAGTTTGCTAAACAACGGTTGGGAGGAATTGGCCCACTGGACTCTCTATCTGACTTTGACAGAGATGTCCTTGTTTATCTTTGTCCCTTCCCCCATTTTGGCGGCGAGGAGACGTAACTCTGCCAGAGAGGTCTGCAGAGATTCTGCGGGAACTGTTCAGAGATGGGCAAGAGAAGGCTGAGATGGACAGCAGAAGGATAGGTCCTGGCCGCTGGGAACACAGTGCTTTGGTCCCCTAGGCTTGCTGCCTCTTTGATCCTGACAAATGACCTAACAGTAGTTGAGGATCATATCCTTAGTTGCCTAGTAACTGTATCACATTCCCTTATGATGCAAAACACCAACTTGGAAACAATAGTGATGGTTCCTCTTTCAAGCCAATGACACCCAGGGACAAATGTCCAGTGTTTGGACTAGCTGTTGGGAACTATTTCCTCTTCTCTTGCAAGAAATCTTCCTATGGGGCCACTATTTAAGGTAAAAGAATCATCCATTACTCATCCAACTCATCACAGGTCCATGGCTTGTAGGGGTGTGTTTCTTAGTCCTGGCATTCAAATCCCTAGAATTTCCTTTATTTTGATCCAAGCACCCTAAGTAGGGTCTGGTCCTTTGCTCCTCAAACATGACCGTCTTGAGGTGTGGGGCTCCCAAAAAGTTGGGACTCTGATATGAGGCCAGACAGCAACGTGCCCCATATACTAAGACCCGCTCAACACAGCCTTGCAGTGGTGAAAGAACCCAGGAGTCCTGCCTCCCAGCTGCCACTTGTGCTGTCTGTTTCGCTTCATTGGATAATATTTGGAGAGCCAATGTGGTGTAGTGGCTAAGAGCAGTGGACTCGTAATCTGGTGAACCGGGTTCGCGTCTCCGCTCCTCCACATGCAGCTGCTGGGTGACCTTGGGCCAGTCACACTTCTCTGAAGTCTCTCAGCCCCACTCACCTCACAGAGTGTTTGTTGTGGGGGAGGAAGGGAAAGGAGAATGTTAGCCGCTTTGAGACTCCTTAGGGTAGTGATAAAGCAGGATATCAGATCCAATCTGCGGAGAGAATTGTGTGTCACACAATTATTATTATGTGGGGTGTATGTGTATGTCATTCTGCACCATCCCTCCTTTCCATTGGCTTGTCACCTGCAGTCCCTTTTGGAACCTGGGAGGCGGCAAATTGATTCTAGGGTGGTGGGGATGGTCATATCGCTATCCCCTCTCCCACAAGACCCCTCCCCATCTGCAGTTTTTCCAGCATCCCCCTCCTCCCTCTGCTGCATGCTTGCCCCACTTTTGAGCGTCTTTAATTGGCTGTGCTTTCCAGAGCCCCTTACAAGCGGTTGGGGTGGGGAGGGAGGGCAGCTCCATGGTGGTGGGGGAAGGGTGGCTTGGGTTCTTGATGGGGGGGAGGAAAGGAACGGGGAACTGGGAATCACTGCATCTGGGCTATTTCCAGCTTTCTCCTTTTTACGTAATCGCCCTGCGCTTTCCTGCATGTGCGAGTGAGCGAAGCTACTGGGGGATGGGGAGGCCACGGGGTGGGGTGGGGCCTTTGGTCAGGTAAATGGCATGCTGCACCCCCCCACCTTCCCCTCTCCAAAAGAAATCCCAAGGGAGACATTAGCTGGGAGAATCGGTGGTGCTGTCGCGCCTGTCTGGTCCACTTAGTTTTGTGCCCTTCTGGGATTTGTTGCCGCTGCAGCTCAGCGGCGTCAATAATTTTGCTCTGTTGCATCTCCTCCCGCTGCCCCCGAGCTTGTGAAATGCTTCCACTATCTGCTTATGAGCAGAGGGACTTGTATCACAAAAGTAGCTTGCAGCTGGTTTTGACCTGGGGACAGCAGCTCACCTCTGGCACCTCTGGTGTTATTTAAGCCTCTGCAGTGACTTGGTAGTTCTTTGGTGGCCCTTGACATTGAAACGGCAATGGGGGTGAGGAGCAAGGGCATCATGGCTTCACCTGTGTCCCGCTCCCCTCTGATGGGCCAACAATACCTTTTGTAAGGGTGTTTTCGATAGGGAAAACGAAGATGGGAGGGGAAGGGTTAAGTGCCTCCCCCACCTCCCCAGTGCTACTGCTCTTGTCCAATTCAGAAGGCCTTCACCTCAGCTTCTTTAAAAACTAGAGATAAAAATGTCCGGCAATCCAGTTGGGGAATCTCCTGTGTGTGCTTGGGGGAAATGAAACAGCATGACTGCCTGCTAGGAATTGCTAAGAAGTCGAAGAGTGTTGAAAAGAGGCTGTTCCCCGATGCCTCCTGCTTGTTCTGTGCTCCTTTGGAGAGGCAGGAACAGACCCAGGGGGACAGACATGATGATTGGCTAAGCCAGCTCTATCCACTTCACCTGGGCCGCCTGGTTTGTTGGGCAGGTGGGGCATTTGCTCTGCGTGCTGGAACTACAGAGTGGTGCATATACCCCTGGTGACTCTCTTGCTGCTCCTGTTAATGCTGTCTCCTCTTGGTTGGGGAAAAGAGTTTTGCATACGTTTTCCTCCTTAAAGAAAAATAGGCCCTGACTGACGGGCGAGTTGTAGAAAGAAAAGATGTGTGTGCTTGCCATAAAATTTTGAGTTGCGTTCCCTAAATTAATTGGGACCTAATTCGGCATGTTTACTGGACTTACCTTTAGTAAACATAGCTAAGGAGAGTAAATTCACCATTTATTGGGAAGGCGGTTGAAAGGGTTTTGGCAGTAGCTGCGGTTGTTCTTGGATTGAACTGATCATCTAGGCCCATTCCATTCTATGTTCAGACCTAGTTTGGAGGCCAAATTGTCTTGGTTGCCCTAACTAACAGTATTTATTGAATGAGGGGCAATGAGAGTGATACCTGGCTAGTAGCCTGTCTCTCTGGATTGCCTCCGTGGGAACAGGGTCACTGTTTAAGGTGGTTCTGTTCCACTCTGCATGGTCAAATACAGAGAGCAGCATTGGGAGAGTAATCCATGGCCCCCTTGAGCTATGGTGCTATGCAGGGCACTATTCTGTGCTCAGTGTTATTTAATACCTACATGAAACCACTGGGGGCAGTCATCTGTATGCTGATGACACAGAGCTCCAGATCTCTTTAACATCTGAATCAGGAGTGACCATGCAGGTGTCTGCAAACAGTGATGGGCTGGACGAGGGCCAGTGAACCGAATTTGAATCCTTGCAAGATGGAGGATCTGAGAGTGAGTGGTCCCTGTGCCCAATAAATAGGCCAAGTTCCTGCTCTGAATGGGGTTGCAGGTGCACAGTCCGGGAGTGCTCTTCAATGCATCTATGCCACTGGAATATCAGTAGCTAGGAGAGCCTCTTATCAGCTTTCGCTGGGAAGGCAGCTATGACCACTCTTGGAGCATGGGAGCTAGACCACTGTGGTCTTTGTTGTTTGGCTGTTTAGTCGTGTCCAACTCTTCATGACCCCATGGACCAGAGCACACCAGGCACTCCTGTCTTCCATTGCCTCCTGCAGCTTGGTCAAACTCATCTTCGTATCTTCAAGAACACTGTCCAACCATCTCATCCTCTGTCGTCCCCTTCTCCTTGTGCCCTCCATCTTTCCCAACATCAGGGTCTTTTCCAGGGAGTCTTCTCTTCTCATGAGGCAGCCAAAGTATTGGAGCTGTGATCTAGGCACTGATAACTGCAAGACTGGATTATTGTGACACACCCTATGTGGGGCTTCCCTTGGCCATGGTCTGTAAGCTGCAGCTAGTGCAAAACATGGCATCTAGGCTGTTGCCTGGGGCATCCTCTCAACACCACCGCCAAGGGAACTGCACTGGCGGCCAATAGGGTACCAGTCTCAGTTGCTTCTAACACTGAAGCCGTATGCAACTAGTGCCCATGTTACCTGAGGGGTCACCTTGTCCCATACACACCTGGCTGGAACTGTGTTACTCTGGTGGAGCATTGTTAAGAGGACAGTACACCTGACATCAGCTAAAAACCAGGCATTTAGAATTGCAGTTCCAAGCCTCTAGAATCTGGTTCCGATTGAAATTAGATAAATGCATAGCAGAGACTACTGATAACTTACCTTTTAAAGAGGGCCTTCCCTAAAGCTTGTTGAAGCCATTTTATAATGCATACTGAATCTGGTGATTCTGAGATTTGCTTTTAAATTGCTGTGCATGTATTTCTAGTAGACATTAGGTTTGCTGACACCTTTACTGAACACTGCTTTGGAAAACGTTGGTTGCGAAGCAGCTTATAAATTCTTAATCTAATAAAAAGTACCCCCTGTTAATATTACCTGCTGCATAAAGGTCTCAAAATATTCCCCCTCCCTTCTCTCATAATCTAAAGTATTTGAACTGGAAATATTTGATTCGGGAAGGAATTCAATAAAGCACAGCTATTGTGGTTTTAAAAGTTCTACTCATAGTATTACATGAAAATCATTTTTAATGAAATACTTGTAAATATTTTAAGATATGACAGCTCAGCAGCATGCAGTATCTTGGGAGTGCTGGAGAGAAATAGACTGGGGAAGGGGGGGGTGAATCCCTCTGAGTGTGTACTGCTTTCTCCCCCACCCTTCCCGTTCTGTGGGCTTGTAAGGGAATGTGAGGGCTTTGCATCTAGCAGATCCAGTTTTCCCTTTTTGCCCTCTCTGCCATGAGAGGGGCAACAGCAGGGGTCTTTTCATGCTGCTTGGAAGGGAGGATCTGAGGACAGCCTCCCTTTCAGACCTGCAAAATTCCAGGGCCTCATGGACATTCTTCCAAAGACTAGAGCAGGGGTAAAGGTAAAGGGACCCCTGACCATTAGGTCCAGTCATGACCGACTCTGGGGTTGCGGCGCTCATCTCGCTTTATTGGCTGAGGGAGCCGGCATACAGCTTCCGGGTCATGTGGCCAGCATGACTAAGCCCCTTCTGGCGAACCAGAGCAGCGCACAGAAATGCCGTTTACCTTCCCACCAGAGCGGTACCTATTTATCTACTTGCACTTTGACGTGCTTTCGAACTGCTAGGTTGGCAGGAGCAGGGACCGAGCAACGGGAGCTCACCCCGTCGCGGGGATTCGAACCACCGACCTTCTGATCAGCAAGCCCTAGGCTCTGTGGTTTAACCCACAGCGCCACCTGCGTCCCTTAGAGCAGGGGTAGGGAACCTTTATGGCCCAGTGGGAAGTTCAGCCCTGCTTTCTGCAGGGATCAGCTGTGCAAATAAGCCAATCTTGTAAGGTCTCTACCTTCCCTACATCTGACATCACATATTACATCAGGTGTGGAGCTGGTAGGTGTGGTTTAGGGCAAATGAACTGTTGGACCAAACTTGGTCCATTCGCTAGAGGCTCCCCACTTCTGGACAGAGGGTGCGGGATGAAGGAAACTGGTAACATACCAATTTCAGCACGTAACGTTTGTTATGTTGCTAATTAATTTTACAGAACAATGGCATTTTAAGACATCGCTTCCCCTCCCGCAATGGAAAAATGTAGCAGATTTCTGTGGCTAGTTTTGCGCCTTACATCACAGCACAATGGTTGGGAGGGAGAGAAGGGAAAGAGGGTATAAATTTTGTAACTTAATTGCTAAAAATAGAGGAGCTGAATGTCAAACTTAATTAAAAAACTACACCCTTTGATCTTGCCCCTAATCCCAGATGTGACAGATGCTGTTGTTCGATGGTGAACAAAAGCTACTCTTCACAAGCTAAGATGCAGTTTCTGGTTTATCACATTATGTGGTCCAGAGCTCAGGACTCACACGTTTCACTTGGTGTGTATGTTACTTTTTAAGCTTCTAAGGCCATGCAGCATAGCACTTCAGGCTGCACCAGGGGAAAGGTTAGATGAAGACCAGAATGCATTGTCTTAATACTGCAGCAAGAATCCCTATAAGTGCTGGGCCTAGCCTAAGGGTGGGGAAAATGCCTCATTTCGACTCCACTTTAGAGAGCGAAATGTCTTGGGCACGCACTTTAAATATTCAGGCCTCAACTGCATGCTGGCACATGTTCTGCTTTGTGTGGGTTTCAGAGAAGAGGGCGAGAAGACGAGGACTCGTATGGGGGCCTTAAGGCATAGAACTGGCTCAGTCTAGAACATGTAACATTTCTGTTGTCTTAATAGCTGTTCTGTACCTATATTGTACCAGTTTCACTGCTTGTCCAGGCCCGATTCACAGTGCTGATATTGACCTTTAAAGCCCTAAATAGTCTGGGTTTACCTAAAAGATCAATGTTGCCCATGCATTAAGGTGTACTTCAGAGGCCCTGCTTAGGTGCCAACCTACAAAGACAATCCCTGTGGTGGGCATACAGAACAGGGCCCTCTCAGTGGTGGCCCCACAGTTGTGAAATGAAGCTCCCTCATTGTGTGATCAAGTCCCGTCCCTCACTGTGTTTATGCATAGGCCTCGAAGGACCTTTTTGTGATGTCCTTCAGTGGTTAATTGCAAACAGCTAGAGAAATGGTGTTGTGGGTTTGAGTTTTATATGTTTAAATAATGCTGGACTATTTGTTGCACTGGCTTTTAGTAGTATTGCGAAAGAGAAGTTTCAAATAATATTTTATTGTTTATGTGCTGATGGTGTGTTTTGTAAACTGCTTTATGAATGATGTTTCTTAAAAGGCGGGTTAGCATTTGCCTGTACATAGTTCCATCCTTATTTCAGACATCGTGATATATCGGTATATCGCAATGTTTAGCTGGTGATATACCGTAATGTTGAAAACCAGATATTACCCAGCCCTAGTTATACATCTGTTAAATAAGCTTAATTATAAGGTAGGTGAATATTCCTGTGGGTTATCTTGAATGAGCTTTCTAAATCCAGAAATAGGTTCCTGGAGCAGTGCTGAGGAATATGTGTTACTCATCCTGGGCGCTTTGTCACTTCCTGCTCTGTCACTGTGCAAGGAACCATGGTAGTTCAAATAACAAGGCCAAACATCACATCAAGTAAAACATGGCACCGCAATTTGTATGGGTGACAACTGTTGTGGGTGTTAACAGGTGGAAGCGGCGGCTAGGGAATGCCCTCAGCCAAACTAGCCTTCCTACGAGTTTGGAAGAGTGGGAGATGGGGGAATTCTGTGCAAACCCCACTGATGACTAACATTGATTTTAGTGAAGCTTAGGCTGGGATGTGGGTGGCACTGTGGGTTAAACCACAGAGCCTAGGGCTTGTCGATCAGAAGGTTGGCGGTTCGAATTCCCACGACGGGGTGAGCTCCCGTTGCTCAGTCCCTGCTCCTGCCAACCTAGCAGTTCGAAAGCACGTCAAAGTGCAAGTAGATAAATAGGTACTGCTCCGGCAGGAAGGTAAACGGCATTTCCATGCGCTGCTCTGGTTCGCCAGAAGTGGCTTAGTCATGCTGGCCACATGACCCGGAAGCATGACTTGGCCAATAAAGTGAGATGAGCGCCACAACCCCAGAGTCGGTCATGACTGGACCTAACGGTCAGGGGTCACTTTACCTTTGCCTTTACCTTTACCTTAGGCTCAAACCAAATGTTAAAAGTAATTGTATGGCTAGTAACCACATATTGGTAGTTGTTTTTCTAACCCCCCCAAATTAGACACAGCCAGCACCTCTCAAGTTTCAGTGGTAGCGCAGCAAGGAGGAAGCACAATCTTGGTGCAAATCTCTTCCTCAATGCCCCCTCCGTTCATTCCTGGGTGCTGAAAACAGCCTGGGTAGGTGGGATGGGGGGAGCTCCCATTGATGCCAATGGGAGCTTCCCATCCCATGGCTAATTCTAGCATCCTTTGCTTCCTCCTCTTTGCAGTATCATGAGTGCAAGGTGGGAAAGTAGGTTTGGTGGTGGGGAGGAGGTCTAAGGGGAGAGGTTTGTATTTTGGTGAGATGCAAAGGGAGGGAGTTGGTAAGGTCTAAGGGGCTTGGTGGCTTGGTGAGTGGAGCAAGCAGGGGCACAATTGTGTGTGTGTGTGTGTGTGTGTGTGTGAGAGAGAGAGAGAGAGAGAGAGAGAGAGAGAGAGAGAGAGAGCGCCAGCCACATGGCTTTTTCACATCCCAGGTACCAAAATGTTCTGGCTCAGTTCTGGTCCCCTCAAATAGCCAGCAGTACAGTGGTACCTCGGGTTAAGTACTTAATTCGTTCCAGAGGTCCGTACTTAACCTGAAACTGTTCTTAACCTGAAGCACCACTTTAGCTAATGGGGCCTCCTGCTGCCGCTGCGCCGCTGGAGCACAATTTCTGTTCTCATCCTGAAGCAAAGTTCTTAACCTGAAGCACTATTTCTGGGTTAGCGGAGTCTGTAACCTGAAGCGTATGTAACCTGAAGTATATGTAACCTGAGGTACCACTGTATCAGTTTCTTAGGTGGCAGCCTTGTTCAGGCTTGTGGGGAGAGAGGGTGTGTGTGTGTGTGTGTGTGTGTGTGTGTGTGTCCATGTCCACTTCTAGTATCATATTTCTTTTTCACAAAAACAACAGCAGCAGCACCAGGTGCACGACATTTTCCCAGCCCCAGATCATTATTGCAAAGCGTCAGGCCTTCTCTTCCTTACTATACACAAGCCCAAACACACACACACACACACACACACACACACACACACACACACACCCTTCTGTCACCACCCACACAAATTGCAGTGCCATCTTTTATTGATGTTCTGTGTGGCCTCGTTAGGGAGGAAAACATGCTTGCATTAACACAGGCAGATGGTTTCGGATGGTTTTCCTCCCTCAAAATAAATTTTGCTGCTGGTGGTGGGCATGATGGGTAGAAACTCAAATTGCTCAACTGCTGAATTCGGGGAAATCCCCCTTCTCTGTATTTAGATCTTTGAAAAGCTGTCAGTCAAGCGACTTGTGGCGCTGGTGATGGGCAAGTCATCCCGTCTCGCCCCCCCGTTCCCCCCACCACCTCCAGACTTCATTTTCATAGCTGTTCCTTTCTGGCATTGCTGCAGAGGATTGCAGACATCTACCGTATTTTTCGCCCTATAGGACGCACTGTCCCATAAGGCGCACCTAGTTTTTTTGGGGGGAAATAAAGGGGAAAAAATTATTTCCCCCCCAGGCACGGGGCTGGGGCGGGGGAAGCCCGAGCTTCCCCAGCCCCCAAACAGGCAACTCTCTGCAAGCTGTGGGAGCCCAGCGCTGGCTCCCGCTGCTTGCTGAGAGGTCCGCGAAGCCTGCATTCGCCCCATAGGACGCACACACATTTCCCCTTCCTTTTTGGAGGGGAAAAAGTGCATCCTATAGGGCGAAAAATACGGTAACTCCTGAGCACCATAGTTGGTCTCCTGACATTTAGGACTTGCTCAGAGGGTCAGTTGACTGTTTTGCTCTGTGTTGTAGCCATTGAAGAACCAAAAGTACCAGTGCAAAACACAAAATTGCAGCATTGCACGTAATGGGTAAGAAAGGAGCTGCTTTACTGTGAGGAAAGAGGGGGAAGATATCTGCAGAGAGCAGATGGGTTTTCTTCAACCCCACAGTGCTCCCTTCAAACCAAGCTTCAGATGCAATTCCTAACTTGTTAGGGCAAGAGTGGGGGGCTGTTTTTGGCTTGGCCAGATCCTCATCCTCCCCATTCCTGCAGCCTAATTTTGACAGGTGAGTGGGATAACCTGCCAAAGTCCTTTGTTCAGTTCTCCAGAAATGCCTACCACCAGGAATTAGGGTGTAAGCCCGAGGGAACAAAGTGGGACTTACTCCCGAGTAAACATGCAGAAGATTAGGGCATTCATTTCTAAATCTGAGATGTGCTAGAGTTCAAGTCTACCTGGAAATCATATCCCTTAGTTTGGATTGTCAAACTGCCCTGAAATCTTCCCTGTTTAGGGAAGTTTTTAATGTGTGATTTTAGTGTATTTTTGGTTTCTATGGAAGCTGCCCAGAGTGGCTGGGGAAACCCAGCCAGATGGGCGGGGTACAAATAAATTATTATTATTATTATTATTATTATTATTATTATTATTATTATTATTATTATTTTGATGAAGGGCGGTATGTAAAACAAACATACAAAAAACAAATAACACTAAAGAGCAGGTTTTCGCGGGGAAAGCTCCAGAGCATAAAAAGAAAATGTGCAGATATGGAGCTTTTAAGGACAGACCTGTGTCTGGAAAGATCAAGGCAAAAGGTAAATGTGGATTAGCCCTTAGTTTAGAGGTAATAGCTGTGGGTGTATTAGGTAAGTGCATTTGGCTTCATTCTCTCTCTCTGTGTGTGTATAATTTGAAACCCAGAAGGCCCTTATTATCTCCCTGGTCTTGTGGAGGGATCCTCTAGCTCCTGTTCTGGAACCTTGCCACTGTGCCTGCCGGGTAAAAGTGGACGCTAATCTCCTTTAAGCCCTCGCGCCATCCTAGTCCTCCCAAGCAACTGTGACAGGGACAGGCCGGGCACAGCAAGGACACAGGCGGCCTTTAAAGCAGCAGGTTGATTTTGACTCTGCACTTCTGCCTGTGCCCAGGCTGGAGGAACAAAGAGATATTAGGGCGGGATTCAGCAGGCAAGTTTCCCTTCTGGAGGGCTAAGGCCGTGTTTTAGCCTTGTGGGAACCCCATAAGCTTCTGCCATGGGGCAGGGCTGGTGGGGATGGGCTTTTCCCTCGTGCCTGTAACAGGAACCGAGAAGGCAGTCGCTGCAAGGACAGCTGACCCTCTATCTCTGTGGCTGGTTCCTCACTTCCTGTTGCACTGTTGCTCTTCTCTGCCGGGGCGAAGACCACAGAGGTAGGTGGGGGAGGCTAGAATCAAAGTTACTCTGCACCTTGGGTATGATGTTGAAAACTGCCTATGATTCTTCGTGAATGCAGAGAGCGGCGTTGTTCTATCCTTGCATCTCTGGGGTGAAAGCTGGGGCTGAGCTGAAATGCTTTCTCCAACGTCACCATCCATGTTGGGAAGTTGGTGTGGCATTTATGGTGGTGCAAAAGCTAGCATATGGAAGCAAGGGAACCTCTCGTGAATCCTGGCAGCTGGTTTCCCCTCCAGCAAGCCCTTATGAGGTGGACAGGAAGCTTTGCCCTCCAACTGGTAGGCTTTTATGATGACACAAAGCGGTGACACTGTGTCGCCATGTAGCCCATGGGTAGCCAATGTCGTGCTCTCTGAATGTCGCCTGACTCCAGCTCCTATCAGCCTCAGCCGGGATAGCCAACTGTCAGAGATGATGGGAACTGGATTCCAGTAACGTAGAATCACCTAGCCGGAATTAAGATTGCCGGAAGAAATATCAACAACCTCAGATATGCAGATGACACAACCTTGATGGCAGAAAGTGAGGAGGAATTAAAGAACCTTTTAATGAGGGTGAAAGAGGAGAGCGCAAAATATGGTCTGAAGCTCAACATCAAAAAAAAAACGAAGATCGTGGCCACTGGGCCCATCACCTCCTGGCAAACAGAAGGGGAAGAAATAGAGGCAGTGAGAGATTTTACTTTCTTGGGCTCCATGATCACTGCAGATGGTGACAGCAGCCATGAAATTAAAAGGCACCTGCTTCTTGGGAGAAAAGCAATGACAAACCTAGACAGCATCTTAAAAAGCAGAGAATCACCTTGCCGACAAAGGTCTGTATAGTTCAAGCTATGGTTTTCCCAGTAGTGATGTATGGAAGTGAGAGCTGAATCATAAAGAAGGCTGATCGCTTTAATAGCTTGATAGCCTTATCATCCTTTTTTCCCCTAATCCTCTTTCAAAGCTGTACAGGTTGGTGGCTGTTGCCACATCTTGTGGCAGTGAGTTCCATGGTTAAACTATGGGCTGCGTGAAAAAGTGATTCCTTTTGCCTGTCCCAAATCTTCCAACATTCAGCTTCCTTGGATGAGCCCTGTTCTTCAGATTTGTGAGAAAGGGGAAAAACTGCTCTCTATCCACTTTCTCTCTACCATCCACAAATTTATATACCTCCAACAAGCCTTCTTCCCCATCCCCACCTTTACTTGCCTTAAAAAAAATTAAAAAGACAAGAAAATCATAAATAGCAGGCAGGATGATACGACGTACCTTCAAGAGGGTGACCTAAAACAGTAGCTGTAACATATTCTTACAATACATCTAATAATACCCAGGGCATCCACTGAGCTAACAGAGGAAAGGATCAAAAGGACAATGAGCAAAAGTTTAAAAATTCAATAAACTCAGATGGAATGAAAGTCTGAAATGGTTGTTCATGCTCGTGTATGAGATAAAACTCCCACCAAATTGCAGCAAATTTCTCTGGCTCCGCCTGGGCTCTAAGAGTCTTTAAATGATGGGTTAGCTTCTCTCAAACAGTAATAAACAATGCCTTTGAATGCCATCTTTCCAAAGTAATGCGTGAAGAATCTTTCTTGCCCTGTGAAATGACCAATCAAGCTAGGACCATTAAATAAATTACTAGTTATTTTCCCACAATAGCTACATTACTCCCCTCAAACACTGATAGCAAACACAATTTGGACTCCCAACATCACATTTCCCCCAATAATAACCCCAATTTGTTTCACCACGTGTTCCCCAAAGACACCCACCCCTGGACAAGCCCACCAGAGGGGCCGTCAAGTCCCCTTCTCATTGCGGTTCTGCCAACATAAATGGCATTGCCCAATGCTTGAACTCTGGCAAGCAAGAATGGAGTGCGACACCAGTGGTGAGCAGTCTTCAATGAGTTCTCATGAATGGTGGCTGAAACTGAGGACAGGGGCTTAGGGGTCCAAAGGTTACTCCAAAGACCAGGACCCACTTCCTGTCCAGTACCTCTCTCCCAAAGGACCATAAGGCCAGAAAAAGAAGAAAAGGTGGTCCTCAGTAGAATACCAGGCCTCTTCTGCACTCTGAAGAGGTAGCAGTGAGAAGTTTGTAAGCTGTGTGGGGACTTACTGTATTTTTCACTCCATCACTCCATAAGATGCACTTTTTCCCTCCTAAAAAGTAAGAGGAAATGTCTGTGCGTCTTATGGAGCGAATTTGTGGTCCCTGGAGCGAATTGCCCAGGGGCAAAAAGCAGATTGTGCTTTCTTTCGTTTTTTGAAAGAGGGAAGGGGGTGTTGAAACAAAGCCGCTGAGCAGCTGAGAGGCAAGGGATCGGGAGGGAGATAAGGAAATCTAGAGATAAAGGAGGCTGCCTGGGAGGGGGGAGGTAAAAGCACATGGATCCTCAGGATTTTTTCATTGGTCACCCCAAATTCACTATCAGATCACATAGCATGTCTGTGGCCACAGCATGAATCACAAAAATAATACATCCACTGTTTCGTTCAGAATTTTTCTTCTTCTTGTTTTCCTCCTCTAAAAACTAGGCGTGTCTTATGGAGCGAAAAATACGGTAGTTGCTGTTCTCTCAACAGAAGGCTTCTGCAAAAATGAGCTAATTTAGTGAATCCTCAGTCAGTTAGTAGAAGTGCCCCTAAACTTATCTGTAACTTGTTGTGCCGACAAAGGGATAGATCGATCAAAGACATCACACAACTAGTGTGGCATCCCCACTTTGTGCATTGTGGCACTCGGAGCACACTTGCTTGATGTGGCAGATGAAATGGGAGAGTGATCACTCTCTGTAATGAAATGGGAGAGTGATCACTCTGTAGAAAGAAAGGGTTCTTATTTCTTGTGCCATTTGTGCCAAACTGAACTGTGAAAGAAAGGATTTGCCACTTTCTTCCACATTACCTGGGTGGCTGGTAGGGAAAGAAGTGCCCTAGGACCCTCGTACCTACAGGACTGCCTCTCCTGGTATGACCCATGGAGGACCTTAAGGTCCATAAATAGCAACACCCTAGTGGTCCCGGGCCCTAAGGAAGTTAGATTGGCTTCAACCAGAGCCAGGGCCTTCTCAACACTGGCTCCGGCCTGGTGGAACGCTCTGCCTCATGAGACCAGGGCCCTGTAGGATCTGCTTTCTTTCTGCAGGGTCTGTAAGAGTTGTTCCACCTGGCCTTTGGCTTGAAATCAATTTGATTCCCTCCCTCTCTTTCTTTTTTCCTTTCTCCTCCTGTGATGAGGCTGCATTTTAATGTTTTAATGTTGTATTTTAATCTTGTTTTTAAGTTGTATTTCAATCAACTTGTTTTTATTATTGGTTGTTAGTCGCCCTGAGCCCGGTCTTGGTTGGGGAGGGATGGGTATAAATAAATTTATTATTATTATTATTATTATTATTATTATTATTATTATTATTATGGAGCTGTTGATTGATTCATTGCCTCCAACCCTACCCAAGTTTTAGTCTTGACCCCAAGAGACTGTGAAAAGAATCTCCCCTAATTGAAAGGCATCAAAATACAGTCTGTCTGTCTGTCTCTCTCTCACACCCACACTCGCCCCAACTTGAGATTTAGCGTAAGGAAGTTTGGCCGGTTATCTTGCCCACTTGTTTGACAAAATAAAACGGTTTAAAATTGATTGGCGTTGTTTCATAATCCTGTCTGAGATCAAAATTGAGAGGGCTTGGAAGAAAAAAAGAAGTCGTGGGAGGGCTATTATTTTAATAGCAGCAATCCTGCCTAATAAGAATAAATTGAGGGGATGCCGGGATGCCAGGATCATAAGTCATATGTAATACATTGCAAAACAGGTACATAATTCAACCTAAGTCCAGACAAATTCTGTGACATATGAACCACCAGGTATTTCAGGGGAGTCAGACACACTTTGATACCAAAAGCGCCACCTAATAAACAGCCATGTTCTTGGCCCCAGCTTCCAAAACATTGTCTCCAATTTATCAAAATTAATGCCCAGCCCTGTCACAGAGCTAAATTTGCCAGTTTCTCTTGCGGAAGAGGCTTTTGGGGATCTGAAATAACAGAGAGGTTGTCAGCAAAAAGTCTGAGGAGCTGTGAGCGACCTTTATAATCATAACCCTGTATCAATGAGTTCACCTGCAGAGATCCTGCCAGAGCATAAATAAGGAGGAAGACAAGAGATATCCCTATATAAAGTAAAAGGCAAAGAATCTAAATGATTTGTTCAAACCACAGCTCAGATCTAAAAACTAAAAGGCCCCAAGCTAAAAAGGCCCTAATGTTGTGAACCTCCCTCTTAAGAGAGTTGTTCCAGCCTCTGGATCATATTGATTACTCTGTTTCAGCGACCCTTTTGTGGGGAGTGTTCTTGCCACTGATGTGCCAATCCACAGGGTTTGCAACTTGCAAAAGTTACAGATTTCACATGGAGCTGCCGTCACTGGCAAATGGGCTTTTGGGGGCACCCTCTGTGTAAAAGCTGTAAAGGTTATTCTTCTTTTGGTTATTCTTCTCTGTGCATCCTCAAGGGATGTCTGCACCTGACACCAGCAACTGTACTTGATCTATTCATACCCTACAACATTTCTCCAGTGAAAATAGGGATGTCCTATTAAACAGAGAAACTAAAAATTGAAAGACTTGCCCATTCCTAGGCCAGTGCCATGTGACAGGAAAGAGAACATTGTGGACCACTTAAGGTCCAGGCTGCCTTTGGACCAAAGAACTAAGGTCCAGCACCGAGGGCCTTCTGGCGGATCTCTCGCTGCGAGAAGTGAGGTTGCAGGGAACCAGGCAGAGGGCCTTCTTGGTTGTGGCACCTGCCCTGTGGAACGCCCTCCCAGCAGATGTCAAGGCAATAAGCAACTATCTTACTTTTAAAAGACATCTGAAGGCAGCCCTGTTTAGGGAAGTTTTTAATGCTTATTGCTGTACTGTTTTTAATGTTTATTGCTGTACTGTTTTTAATATTTGGTTGGAAGCCGCCCAGAGTGGCTGGGGAAACCCAGCCAGATGGGCAGGGTATAAATTATTATTATTATTATTATCTGGCCGGTGTGCCAGACCTTTAGGGGATGCCACATGCCAAATCAGTCCTACTCCAAGGAAGGATACCGCCCCCTGCCCGTAACACACAGTCATCAGCTGTCCCAGAAAGAATGCAATGTACAAAGCAAAGGCATTAAAAACATCTTTTTAAAAACTTCCCTATATAATGCTGCCTTTAGATGTCTTCTAAAGGTTGTAGATTTGCTTATCTCCTTGGCTCGCGGGTCGCATAACTCCATACCCTCCAACATTTTCCCAGTGATAATAGGGACGTCCTAAAGAAAAGCAATGACAAACCTAGACAGCATCTTAAAAGCAGAGACATCACCTTGCCAACAAAGGTCCGTATAGTTAAAGCTATGGTTTTCCCAGTAGTGATGTATGGAAGTGAGAGCTGGACCATAAAGAAGGCTGATCGCCGACGAATGGATGCTTTTGAATTATGGTGCTGGAGGAGACTCTTGAGAGTCCCATGAACTGCAAGAAGATCAAACCTATCCATTCTGAAGGAAATCAGCCCTGAGTGCTCACTGGAAGGACAGATCGTGAAGCTGAGGCTCCAATCCTTTGGCCACCTCATGGGGAGAGAAGACTCCCTGGGAAAAACCCTGATGTTGGGAAAGATGGCGGGCACAAGGAGAAGGAGATGACAGAGGACGAGATGGTTGGACAGTGTTCTCGAAGCTACGAACATGAGTTTGACCAAACTGCGGGAGGCAGTGGAAGACAGGAGGGCCTGGCGTGCTCTGGTCCATGGGGTCACGAAGAGTAGGACACGACTAAACGAATAAACAACAACAACAACAATAAAGAAAAGCAGGACATTCTGGGATCAAATCAGAAACCGGGATGGCATCTGTAAATCCGGAACTGACCCTGGGAAATAGCGACATTTGTAGGGTCTACTGATCAGTTGTTGTATGCCTGTGCAGTCCACACATGACAGTTTGCCTTCTTCTCGTTTACTCTGTCTCTGAATGACCAGGACGGGCAGCAAACCAGTTTAGCAGCCCGCTTGCTCTCACACTGTCATTCCTAGGCTGTGTAGCACATCAGTGCAGCAGGCGCTGTAAGCCCCCAAGGTGAGGGGAGCAGCTTTGGAGTCAAAGCCACAGCTGTGAAAGTCCAGTAGCAGGAACGATGGAGATTCTCTATGGATTCAGGCCTAAAAAATGTCAGTTCTGTTTGTGCTCAGAGCAAGAGAAACCTACATTCTGCGTGGCGAATATATCATATGGAAATTAGGCCTCTCATCCAAAGCAAAGGTTTTTTGTTTCAAATCGATTAACTGTCTGGCTTTTAAGCAATCGGTCAATCAATCACTTGCATTTAAGTTCGTTTGTATACTCAGAAGCCCTTTTGAGGCTTTTGAAGGAAGCGTCATAATTTTATGTTACTGTTTTGCTGTGTTCAGCTATCTGCCACTCTTTACAGAGGCCAGAAAGCAAAGCTGGGTGTGAGGACTGGTTTAACATTAAATGTGGAACAGCAAGGATGGTGTCGGCCCTTCTGGATAGAGATGAGCCCTTATGAAAGTGCATAATGCTAGAGTTTCCTTATTGTCAGCCCCTGTGATCTGGCAATGTGTTGACGGTGGGGACTTTTCACCTGCATGTTAAGCTTGTGGTTGATATAAACACAGCAATTAATCATTTAATACTTGCAGCTGTGCTGCAGCTTCACTTGATTTGCATAAATGTGCTGCATTGGTATATATTATAACATCTGTACAAGTGTATACCCAGGACTGGGGGTCATACAGACACAATCCAGTTATGCACCCAGGCAAATCCAAGTTCTGCATCCAGAGAGGTTGAATTTTGCAACCTGTATATAGTATGCAAGCTTTTGCAGACTGCCTTACTTATTCTGCATTATATTTTATTCACTATCCTTCATTACGTATTCTGGTTTGTTAGTTATGGGGTGGGGTATGTGGAGGTGGGAACTATGAAGGGCAATGATATCCTGTTATTAAAACTTACTCAGCTACCCCTTTTGCTTCTGAGATTTAGGCTGTGTAAGCCCCACTGAACTCAGCAGTTCTTACTTTAAGTAGGCATGTACCGGATCACACTGTTAGCAGGCTTCTTGCCATATATACATACATATAATTTAAATATACACGTATATATTTGCAGCCATAAGGACTAGAAACTTGCTTTAAAAAAACGAAACCTGAAATTCTGACAAAGCTTGAATTTTGCAGCTGATGCAGGCTTTAGCACCCCACCCCAGCAAACCTTCCCATTTCTCAAATTATTCTCCTGCTCAAATAAGCTCTAACAATCTTAGCCCTCTTGCAATCCCCTTGCACAATACTGCAATGATCCACTTCCTCCTCCATTGTGAGATTGTTCATGACCTTGCTGTTGGAAACGGCCCAAAAACCACGGACCAGTGAGTGTCTGGGTCTGATTTCTCTCTCTCCTTTCGGCCTCACAGTTGTGTTTTACTTAATGCATTCTGCTGCTTTGCTTCATCACTGAATTAAGCTCTAGGAGGACACATCCAAGCACACCAAGGCTTTGGGGAAATAGAAAATCTCCCCTTGTGACTATGTAGGGGTCCTTATCCGTATAAATACGTTGCAGAGGGTGCCCAGCAAGTCGCAATGGATGTGCAACGCCTTCTACAACTTTGGGGATTTGCCTACAGGGGCTGCGAAGAGCGCTGGCAAAACTGACCAATTCCTCTTCTGCTCACCTCAAGACCCCTTTCCAAAATAAATATTGTAGTTTAAATTCTGTTGCAGCATTCGAGGAACTTCAGTAATAGTTGCTAAGTAGATAGAAGAAATTAGATTTATTGAGAATAAGTTTAATTATGAAAAAATGTGTATTGGCAATAAGTAATATGAATTTGAAATATGGAATAGACGGGAAGTTGGGTCTTTAGTGTTAAGACCAATAGATGTTTTATTGTTTGCCAAGAAAACTTTGTGTCTATGGTTATTTTTGTAATTTGTATGTAATTTGGTATTTGTGTTTTTGTGTGTGTGTTTTTGTGTTTTTTTCTTGTTGTATAAATAAAGATTTAAAAAAAAATAGAAAAGGAAAAAAGAAAAAAGAAAAAAAAGACCCCTTTCCAGTTTCACCTCCACAGTGAAAAGGCATCTCCCAGCTTAGTGCAGAGCGGGGAGCGAAAGAATGCCAGTTTCACTGTTGCTCTTTTCCGCCTTTGCAGTGGCGACTAGATGATGTGCAATTACCACTGAACTTTCCAGGACTGACGGCTGGCTGCACAAATGGTTATGTAAGCAATCGAGGAGGGAGAGAGAAACAGCTTTTTTTCTTTGTTTTTTTGGCGGTGTGATTGTGGTGGTGGAGGGAATATGCATGCCCATGCGGAAGCCTTTTTTTGGGCAGAAACTCCACAGATGTCAGATACTTTGCAGCGTTTCCGTTGGCTACCTGGCTCTAGGTGGGCTGGACCAGTTCAACACATCCCTAACTGTATAGTTTACTGCTGCGCTCCAAGTTTGTGCTGCAGATTTGCACCCTGTCATGTAAAGCTGCAAGGTAACTTTATGGCACCCAAGCCAACCCGTTTGCCATGTGCAAGGACTTATCAGTCATAGCCCCAAAACTCACTGCGCTGGGGAGCGTGGCTGAGTGTGCTTGCTAAAAGAATCCCTAGAACAGAGATAGCAAACTTTTCAGGCTCTTGATGTTGCTGGACATCATTTCCCATCTTCTCTGACAGCTGGCCATGCTTCTTGGGTCTGGTGGGAACTGGAAGCCCAAGAACAACTAGAGGGCCATAGTTTCCTTTTTAATTCAATTATTTTTGCAACTTTCAAAAGTTTAACATACACACTCCAATACATAATAATTCTTTGTTTTGTTCTGTTGACTTCCCACCCTGTTTTCCATGGTGTTTTTATTTCTCCCCCTCTGCTGCACCCTAGGAAAGGTAAAGGGTAAAGGGACCCCTGACCTTAGGTCCAGTTGTGATCGACTCTGGGGTTGTGGCGCTCATCTTGCTTTATTGGCCGAGGGAGCCGGTGTACAGCTTCCAAGTCATGTGGCTAGCATGACTAAGCCGCTTTTGGCTTTTTGGTTGGTGGTTCGAATCATTGTGATGGGGTGAGCTCCCGTTGCTCGGTCCCAGCTCCTGCCAACCTAGCAGTTCGAAAGCACGTCAAAGTGCAAGTAGATAAATAGGAACCGCTCCGGCGGGAAGGTAAACGGCGTTTCCGTGTGCTGCTCTGGTTCGCCAGAAGCAGCTCAGTCATGCTGGCCACATGACCCGGAAGCTGACTGTGGACAAACGCCAGCTCCCTCGGCCCATAGAGCAAGATGAGCGCCGCAACCCCAGAGTCGGTCACGACTGGACCTAATGGTCAGGGGTCCCTTTACCTTTACCTTTAATGTAGTGAACGGTATGTTGGACACCATTGGGTAGACCCAGGGTTCAAATAGTATGAAGTCCGCTTGGGTATTTCTCTCTGAGTGTTTCCCCACAGCAATTTATTGTGGACTTGGTGCTGATTGGGCATGCAAGTTCTGTACAGTGTCCACACACAACCTCGTCCTCGTCAAAATGCCATCCTATATTTTACCCGTTTAATCTGGAGTTGCTGTTTATACAGGATTTGTGTGTTTATGTGCTGAATATGAGCAGCACCGAGTCCACAGTAAACTGACATGTGGAAGTCCTCCCATCTTGACATAACCTACTTTGCAGGATTGTGGTGCGTGAGAATAAAATGGGCCAATCTCATCTATGCTGCAAAGGAACATAAAAAACCTCCTACCAAAACCCTTCAAAATCTGTGTTTAACTTTAAATGATTTCTTTAGTCCAAACCCACTCCCCAAATTAAAAATACTGTTGGATTCAAGCTCAGATCTGAAACACTTAGTCTGAGATGAGTTTTCTACAGATTTGAAATGTGAGGCCCTGTCTGGGAATTTGGATGTTTTTAAGTTTGAGATATTGATATGTGCAACAACCAGTTATTGTGCTCTTTGGAAATGTCCAGCGTTGCTGATAATAGCTTGATTTAAATCTTCAACCATTCATTTGTGCTCTTGTTCAGCCTAAGCTTTCATTTGCGTTCCTTGCTTCTTTCATGGATTGTTGTTACTGCATATTTTTTTTATATACTCCGCAAGTCTCTTTGAGAAAGTCCTTTTCGTTTGTAAAATTTGTGCAAGTTTAAAATCATTTGGTCCTAGCCTCTTTTCCTCTGCCCTTTACCCTGACCCTCTGCATCGCCCCCATCACAGGGCAAACTGTTGATGCTTCCCCCTTGTCTCTCCTTGCCTAGGCAGCCTGAGCCGGGCGGGCCCAATCCCGGCCATCCTGCGGCCACCACCTGCCATGATGCAGCAACCCCTCGATCTCAAGCCCTTCCTGTCGTTCCCTATGGAGGCGCAGCCGGCCGTGGGCCTCTTCGCAGGTTTCAACACGGTAAGGCCGTGGCTGCTTCCGGCCCAGGAGGTACAGGCTCGGGTAGGACTGTTTGTATAACTCCTCCTACTTTCCTTCTTCTCTTCCTCTGCCCCCACCAGAGAAAGGGGCTTTGACCTGGACACCTGGCCCCTGGGAATGCCAGGTGAGGCACCCAGGGCTCACAGATGAGGGTGCGGGAGGGGTTACGTTAGCCCTGGAGATAAGTGGTGGCTGGGGCCCGTTTGGGACTGGTAGGGTGGAAGGCAAGGAGATCAACAGTAGGTGGCGCCAGAGAGCTCATGGCGGGTTGTATCATAGAGTTGAAGGGACCCTGAGGGTCATCTACCGCAAACCCTGCAATGCAGGAATATGCACCTTGGCCCAGTATACCTGAATGGCCTCGGCCCAGTATACCTGAAGGAGTGTCTCCACCCCCATCATTCTGCCTGGACGCTGAGGTCCAGCGCTGAGGGCCTTCTGGTGGTTCCCTCATTGCGAGAAGCAAAGCTACAGGGAACCAGGCAGAGGGCCTTCTTGGTAGTGGCACCCGCCCTGTGGAACGCCCTCCCATCAGGTGTCAAAGAGATAAACAACTACCTAAAATTTAGAAGGCATCTGAAGGCAGCCCTGTTCAGGGAAGTTTTTAATGTGTGACATTTTAATGTATTTTTAATCTTTGTTGGAAGCCACCGAGTGGCTGGGGAAACCCAGCCAGGTGGGCCGGGTACAAATAATAAATTATTATTATTACCTGTCCCTTACGGGGATTGAAGCTGCAACCTTAGCTTTATCAGCACCATGTTCTGGAGGCAGTCATTTGGGGGCTAGCTGGGTGGGCGAGCCAAATGGATCAGCCTCCAGGGGAGATCTGAACGCAGGCCAGGGAAGCTAGCTATGCCTGCTTTAAGCACACGCTTCAAATGGCTCACTTAAGGAGGCTGCAGCATCACATCTCCTTAAATCACAAGAGATCTCAAATCATAGAATTGCACAGATGGAAGGGACCACAAGGGTCATCTAGTCCGAACTGCGGCAGTGCAGGAATATTTTGCCCAACATGGGGCTCACACCCATGGCCCTGAGATTAACTACCATGCTTCTGGGGGGGGCGGGGGGAGGACAACTGGCTTGCCAAGTGTTTACATGCACTCCAGAGCATCTTGCCACTCGGTCAATGGTCTCCTGCCTCTGCCCACTCACTGCTGCAGCAGAAAAATGGGCAGGCTTCAGCAAGTTGTTGGGAGTCACGTTCTGTAGGGAAATTGGGACTCACTAGCCTTGCTTGGGAGTTTTGCTGGCTTTGGAAGTTTGTTAGTTTTTCAGTCTGGCTAGTAAAAAATAATAATACAGTGGTACCTCGGTTTACGAACTTAATCCGTTCCGGAAGTCCGTTCTTAAACCAAAACCATTCTTAAACTGAGGCACACTTTCCCTAATGAGGCCTCCCGCCGCCGGAGCCCTTCCACCATTCGGATTCTGTTCTTAGACCGAGGTAAAGTTCTCAAACCAGAACACTATTTCCGGTTTTGCGGAGTTTGTGAACCAAATCGTTCTTAGACCGGACTGTTCTTAAACCGAGGTACCACTGTAATGGCAGGTTGGTACCACAAATAGGTGAAGGGTCTAACACAAACAGGTGAAGAAGAAGAAGAAGAAGAGGAGGAGGAGGAGGAGTTTGGATTTGGTATCCCGCTTTATCACTACCCTAAGGAGTCTCAAAGCGGCTAACAACCTCCTTTTCCCTTCCTCCCCCACAACAAACACTCTGTGAGGTGAGTGGGGCTGAGAGACTTCAAGAAGTGTGACTGGCCCAAGGTCACCCAGCAGCTGCCTGTGGAGGAGTGGAGACGCGAACCCGGTTCACCAGATTACGAGTCCACCGCTCTGAACCACTACACCACACTGGCTCTCGTGAAGGAACATAGCCTTTAATGTATGTGGGTTGAGATCAGATCCACTGCATGCGTGGTGCATCATAGAACTGTAGAGCTGGAAGGGAGCCTGAGGGAATCTTTTGCCCATCAGACCACCTCAACTTGTATGCCAGGAATGGGGAAGCGGTTTCCCCACCACCACCAGATGTTGCAGGACTACAACTCCCATCATCTCTGACCATGGGCCACACTGGCTGGGGCTGATGGAAGGCCACCGGTTCCTCGTCCCTGCTGTACACCTTTGAGGGCAGCCTCCTCTGCACTGCATGTGTGCCTTTAAGATACGAAGTACCACGTGAGCTTGCCTGGTAATGATTTGCTGCCTTGTGGAGAGTTCTAGTCTCCATCTCAGGGGGACAGCTGGAGATCAGTGATTGTGCTCAGGCCATTGGTTAGGAACCAGGACTTGTGTATGTGTTAAAGAGCAGTAATCAGACTCTTTTGCAGTGACTCCATTCACATTCCTGTAAGGAGGGAGGCAGGTATTCTCAGCTGGTGATGGTGTTTTTAGTCATTTGGACTCTTTGCGTATGTTGGAGTGACCTCTGCTGGAGAGAGAGATGAGAAGCTGTACTGGCTACTGGCTCCCTAAAGGCTATTTTTCTTTTTAATGGAATAAGCTTTCTTGGACTACAATCCACTTAATCAGATGCACGAAGTGTTATTCCGAGCTGCAGGAATATGGGTGTGTATAATTGTAATCAGTGCGGTCAGAAGGAAAGGAAGTGCAGCAGAGGGTACAGATGGAGATGATTATATCCTTAATAGTGGCCATTCACAAAACAAACAGGCAGGCACAGATGTGACGATAGCACAGACATCCTGGCATTGGTAAGCCAATTAACGTAAGCAGTGTGATTGTGCTGATTCAATCCGCCAGCGATAGCACGGAACCTCTTGAGGAATTGCAATTCAGCAGTTTCATGCTGCAGTCTTCCTTTGAAGGTCCTTTGTCCCAGTATGGTCCCCTTATGGTCAGATACAGAGTGGCCTGGGAAGTTGAAATATTCCTCCACTGGTTTCTCAATATTGCTATTTAAACTTTTGCGTAGAAAAGGGCCTGTAGAAGGACTTTGTTGGCAGATGACGACATATATCTTCTTGAAAGATGTACAGACAAATGAACTCCTGGTGTTGGAGATGACATTGCTGAGTCCTATAATGGTGCTGGTAGACAAGACATGGGAGCAGTGTTCAAACTGGGTCATACACATACCTGCAATTTAGAATTACCGGCACCCTGAATTTATTAGTCTTTGAAGGTGCCACAAACCTTTAGGTAATTTTAGCTACAAGAACCCGGCACTGCTACCCCTCTGAAAGCTGTACTGCATGATTGCAGGGAAGGCAAGAGAACATGAGTAGGCAAACTAAGGCCCAAGGGCCGGATCTGGCCCAATCGCCGTCTAAATCCGGCCCGCGGACAGTCCGAGAATCAGTTTGTTTTTACATAGTAGAATGTGTCCTTTTATTTAAAATGCATCTCTGGGTTATTTATGGGGCCTGCCTGGTGTTTTTACATGAGTAGAATGTGTGCTTTTATTTAAAATGCACCTCTGGGTTATTTGTGGGGCATAGGAATTTGTTCATTATTATTTTTCCAAAATATAGCCCGGCCCCACACAAGGTCTGAGGGGCAGTGGACCGGCCTCCTGCTGAAAAAGTTTGCTGACCCCTGCTTTAGAGTGACTTGGGGGTTTATTTTGATCCCATCTACCTTCCCTCCAAAATCACATATGGATAGAGTTAGAAATAGAGACAGATTGAGAGAGATTAGGTCTACAGCCAGTAATCAGTAGGTTGAAACCTATAACTATAACTAAAGCCTTAATTCCAGGAAGCACTGGCAGAGGGAGCAAGGTTTGCAGCAGAGAAGCAGCAGGTGGGCCATTAACCCTTTTCTTGGTTGACATTCCCCCCTTCTCCCCAACCCCCAAAACCCCTCCTAGAATGCACATTTGCCACATTGCAAGGAAAAGTGTTTTGAATTGGGTAAAGGGTTAAACTGCCACGCCTGTTATTTCTCCCACTGCAGATTGTGCTCACTGTTCTGCAGCAATTCAGCAACCTGGTTTTGGAGCTGGGGGTCCAGTTCAGCCTTTTATGTATTAAAAGTACAAGAATAAGGAAGAAGTGGGTTTCCTTCCTGTGTTGCCAGGCAGCTGCCTGCAGGGGGAGCCACAGCCCTTGTATGTCCCTGCTGGGATGGTGGGTGTTCTCCAGACATATCTGTCTGGAATGGCGGATGTCCAGGCAGCGATGACTTTATACTTGGGAAATGAGAAGCAACAGGAGGGCCATTTGTCCCAGGCTGAGTCCCCCTTAGAAAGTCAGGACCCCACTGTGCAGGGCAGCAAATTCTCTTGCAGCAGTATCAGCAAATAGTAGAGTTGCTTAGCTCTGCAACGTGGAGAAGGTAAACTTTTTAATGAATTCTCTTCCACACCTGCCGCTCAGGGAGTGCCCTCCGCATGTAGTCGGACTCCAGTTCCCATCAGCCTCGGCCAGTATGGCCAGTATGTCCAGGGATGATGAGAGCTGTAGTCCTGGAGGACCCTTTACCTTCACAATAACCTTGAGAGGTATGTCAGGCTGAGGCTGCTGCTTGTGTTCTTCACGGATTTGAACCCAGGATCTCTCAGTTGCAAACTGAGCTCCCCCACCCACGTCAAGGAAACTCCAAACAATCCCACGAAACACATTCTCCACGTCGTTACTCTTGTCACTTTGCTAAGATGGATTGTTGACGGTTTATTTTTCGACTTTATTTGCTTTCGTTTGTGAACTGCTTCCCATCAAATATCTCAAAGCGATTTCACAAAAGAATCATTCTAATCCTTTTTATGCTTCCGCCTCTCCCGCTAGGGAGGTTTTCAACTACCTCGTTCTGCTTACAGAAGCTTGCATAAGGATTCCCGCTAGCGTAGTGGGGTTTGCCCCTCTTCCCCCTGTGTCCTCCAAATCCATTCAGGAGGTTTAGGAAATCCCTCAAAACAGGGTGCAGGTGCGGGGGAGGAGAGGGGAGATAGTTATAGAGTCATAAGACTCCAAGAATCATAGAGTTGGAAACAACCCTGAGGACCGTCTAGTCCAACCATCTTCATTGCAGGAATCCTGCCCCAGGTCTGGACTCGAACCACCAACCTTCTGGTTAACAGTCAGATGCACTGACCCATTGTGCCACCTGGAGAATAAGCTTGCATCGGAGAAGCAGAAAAGCTTGGGCTTATAGAACAGTCTCCTTAGTGCTACATGGAATTTTACCACATTATTTCCAGTCAAGTTTTACTGCAACTGAGCTGGCCTGATGGGTTTTTTGGCGGGAGGGGGGACTAAAATTTCAAACCGGAATGTGGGAACCCACCTTTTGAAATCCAGATTTGACCATTTGGCCTGGGTTTAAATGTGTGGGATAACATTCCTACTTACAATCTTGCTTTTCTTTTCAAACACGGCTCACCACCATCGCCGTCCCCTACACCAGGTTGATGATGCCACAGAAAATCTGCAGAAAGCTAGCCTGTCTCTGCCTATCCCAGACCATCTAGGTAAGGTAAAGGGACCCCTGACCATTAGGTCCAGGTGTGACCGACTCTGGGGTTGCGGCACTCATCTCGCTTTATTGGCCGAGGGAGCCAGCGTACAGCTTCCGGGTCATGTGGCCAGCATGACTAAGCCGCTTCTGGCAAACCAGAGCAGCGCACAGAAACACTGTTTACCTTCCCGCTGGAGCGGTACCTATTTATCTACTTGCACTGGCGAACTGCTTTCGAACTGCTAGGTGGGCAGGAGCTGGGACCGAGCAACGGGAGCTCACCCCGTCGCGGGGATTCGAACTGCCGACCTTCTGATTGGCAAGTCCTAGGCTCTGTGGTTTAACCCACAGCACCACCCACGCCCCTGTCCCCCAAAGCACTTGGTTTTAAAGGAATTCAGGCTAAGGGGTAAACTGAATCCAGATCAGCTCCAAAGCTTGCATGATATACAATGAACATGTCTTTAAAATTAGATAAGCCATCAAGAACAATACCAAGCGTCTCTGGCCATTCTGTTCTTCTTGAGCTTTGGCCTGTTCTGACATACTTCCCCCCATCCCAGAATTCCCAAGGTTTACATTTCCTCCTCCTCCTGAAGAAGCTGGTCGTGATATCCAGATTTCCCAGACCCTTGGTTTTTAAGAAATGCTTGCAAGAGAGGATTCTTGCAAAGGCCTCTTCCCTTGTCACTTCAGCACTGGGACTGGAAAAGCAGCAGCACTGATAACTTACACTCCGGATACCTCTATCCTTAAAGGCACAAATGCATGAACTCTAGAAATACAAGCCATCGCACATTTGGCCCATGTTGCGTGTGGAGACCCCGCAGCCACCCCCTTGTTGGAAATAACTCACACAAGGACACAGATATTAGGTTTATGTTATTGGGCGAATATTGGCCACAACTTTATTGAAGTTACAGAATGTGAGCGGTATTGGTTTAGGCATTGATGCTGTGGGTTAAACCACAGAGCCTAGGACTTGCCGATCAGAAGGCCAGCGGTTTGAATCCCCGCGACAGGGTGAGCTCCCGTTGCTCGGTCCCTGCTCCTGCCAACTTACCAGTTCGAAAGCACGTCAAAGTGCAAGTAGATAAATAGGTACCACTCTGGTGGGAAGGTAAACGGCGTTTCCGTGCGCTGCTCTGGTTCGCCAGAAGCGGCTTAGTCATGCTGGCCACATGACCCAGAAGCTGTACGCCAGCTCCCTCGGCCAATAAAGTGAGATGAGCACCGCAACCCCAGAGTCGGTCACGACTGGACCTAATGGTCGGGGTCCTTTTACCTTTACCTTTACCTATATCTGACTCCTGCCCATTGTGCAGGAAGTCCAGTAAGGGTAAGCCACCGGTAGGGGGAGCCCTGTCGATGCGAACCAACTCAAGCTCCCCCTGGTGTTTCCGTCGTGTTGTGTCATGGCCCTAGCCCCCAGCCAGGCTTCAGACTAGATCAACACCCCCGGATTCCTTTAACAGAATACCCTTAAGCATGGAGGGGCAGGTGATGGCCACACCTCACCTCCCCCACACAAGGTCAAACAATGCCTAACTGGAACCCTAAAAAAGTTGTGACGATTGCTACGAGGTAGGCGAAAACCAAGTGGCCAGTGCCAATTTGCCAAGTGGAAAAATTCCTACCAGGCCCCTCGGACAACCAAGGCAACCAACCGAAGTCCATAGCAATGTCATTGCCTAACCTGCAAAATAGGGAGGGAAGGCGGGTGATTGAGGAAGTCCTCTGGCTCGCTCCTCCGGCTCCGGCCACGCCCCCCTCCCAGCCAGCAGATTGGCTGGCCGGGCTCTGACGTGGCCGGGATCCCCCAGGCAATGGGGGACAAAGTCCCCCGTCCCCGGTGGGGAGTGGGTGGCCACGCGGTCCACCACAACTCCTCCCCACTGGGAAGTGGAGCGGATCTGTGGTGTTAAAGGATGGGAGCCTTTCCCCCCTTTGTATTTAAATCACACATACACTCGGGGGCCCCCATAGCACATCCATACAGTCCTCCTAAAGATGACTTTCACAGGTTTTATAGGGGATGCCATGCGTGCACCTGATGCAGAAAACCACACCTGCCTGCTGTTTCCTTTAGTGTGTTAAGTAGGCCACTTAAGACCTCAATTATTAAGAGCCCCACTGATGACTCTTCACTGTGAGAGGTCAGCGTTTAACTCAGGGGTGGAAAAACTTTCCTGTTGAGGCCCATGTTCCCTCCAAGGTAATCCTTTGAGGACTGCCGGAGCCCGTGGTGAGCAGCGAAAGAGTCAAACGTGAGTTGGGTGCCCCCCTTTGCTTCTCCCGCCTCCCCCTTTTGTACCGTTTTCTCTCCTGCTAGCTGTCCGCGTGCAGTCGGGTTCAGCGTCACATGAAATTAGGCTGCAAGGCGCCCACCCTGCTGGGCTTCCTGTTTGCCCTGAATTCCTGCCTGAGAATGAAATTGACATGCCTCTAATAGCATCACAGTGAAAATGGCCTGCAATAGATCTATTTTTTGGAATTTGTATTGGCTTGATTTTTAAGACATT